>CM076584.1:731108306-731502350 GCA_034641835.2 Pinus albicaulis | reverse complement strand
TAATATTGTGCCCTTAAATTATTATTGTTAGGTCGGGTAGGATTACATTGTGGCCCACTAGGATTATAGTTTGGCCCCATGGACTCCTATATATAGAAGGAGGTTTTGTTCATTTGTATGATCGAAGAATTGTTCATTTATGTAATGTATTGGAGGTTGCCCCCTCGAAGTGGCTTATTTCTAAGGCGTTCATATCTCTTTTCTTCTATTTTTGGAGCTGGTTACACAACAATTAGACTTAACTTTATTTCCTTCAATTAATTTAACTCTTCATAAATTGCATGTATACGAGAGCACTTACTATTTCTACCAAGTGAAACAATTTTTATCTATGACAACGTTGCGATCGATGATTGTAAATGAAATAGGAAATTTGGTGGTAGGTTTGTATGAATCGTGTGCTCTTATAATTTAAATTGTTATACGAGACTAGAGTTCACTTGATTGTAACATATTTGAATATTTGACAACTATTAGGCCAGTAAGGTCATTGATTCTATAAGATTACTTTCATTCATATCATTTTCATATTGGTTATGTTAAGGCATAATTTTATGGAATTATTATGTACATACTTAAATAAGTGTTAAAATTATGAATTTTTATGAGTGTGAAGTATAAAAAGTGAAGTGAAGTAAATAATCACATAGTTTCAGACTGAGAAAATCGATGAGATGAAATGAGTCAGATGCACGACAAACCTATAATGATGGGCCATATGGGTGCGTTAAGTCAGCCTCCGATATGGGTGACTATAGGGGAATCAAAATGGGTTTTTAGGTTAAATTAAGGTTTATGTTAGAGGTACTCTTTCAACCTCCTTCAAAATTTCTTTACATACATCTCTATTTTTTTTCTAAGTAATGCTGAATTATATTATATTGTACAAAAAATACATTCGAGCTTCAAAATAAGGGTTTCTAAATTAGCAAACCCCTGTTGGATGAAGACATTTCAAAAATTTAAAATGTGGGTTGCCCTTAAGGGTGAAACCAACCCTTAGTGAGTTTATAATTTCAAAAAGATAGCTGTCCTTATTAGGGACATGAGCTATTAACATAAACCTGAATGACTGAGTTTGCTAGAAAATAGAAAGATAGAGAAAAAAACAATAGAGAAGCATGTAAAAACTAAGAAAGAGGAGAGTCATGATGCTGTCTAAAATTTATTAGATAGAAGGAGATATTCGGGCTCTGCTAGGGTTTCTGTAAACCTTCTGCAATTGCGCCGAATGTCATTGCTCTCCTGCTGCAATGACCTAGAAAGCTCTTCCCCATTCAGTGTGAACAGATTCTGGTACACCGGATATGGCAGGCCCCACGGGGGAGGACACTCAGTCTTCCCCCTCACATAACGACAAGCCCATCTCAATGGAACATTCTCTTAACTCTGAAGCGGATCTCCCACATCTTGAAGCACAGGACAACAGGGAGCACGATACGACAAAAGACACGACTGAAAAGAACAGTGCAGCTCAAGAAGATCACCCAGAACAAAAAGAGACCCACACAGTGAAGTCATCCACCTGCAAACCGATAGCAGCAGAAAGACCAAAAATTGAGCTTCCTAGCCACAGGATCAACGGACAAATCCAATTTATGAGGGATCATGCACTCATTGGTAAATTCATTGGATACTGGCCCACTAAAAAAGTGCTGCAGGGATGGATTGTAGCCAAATGGAAGCCTAAAGGGCACATCACTCTTCAGCTAGGACCCAAGGGATTTTTCAATGTTATCTTCATATGCATTGAGGATCGAAATAGGGTTTTGGATGAAGGACCTTATTTCTTTAACTCAGCCGGATTATACCTGAGAGACTGGGTGGAAAGTTTCAATCCAGACAAGGAGGACTTTAGCTGGGCTCCGGTCTGGATCAGATTGTACTCGCTCCCTCTGGAGTACTGGGATGAAGAATCCCTTACTGACATCGACAGGGGGCTGGGGGAGTTCATCAAAATCGCGGAGGAAACGAAGATGCGTCGCTACACCTCTTACGCTCGCATTTGTGTCTACATGCAACTGGACAAAGCTCTCCCTGACTCGATAAGCCTCTATCATGATGACTTTGAATGGATCCAACCCCTTGATTTTGAACATGTACCCTTCTGATGTCGTAAATGTCACCTCCATGGGCATCTCTTCAGGGATTTTCCGCTCAATGCCAAACCTCCGACCACGGACCCAAAGGATACATCTGTCCCTGATGGGTTTACCAAAGTAACCAGTCGCAGGAGATCCCATAAGAAATCCTCAAATGGGAAAAAAGCCTCCCCTGCCGATGCTTCCACTCCTTCCACCAGCAACAGCTTTGAAGCTTTAGCCACTGTTCTGGAAACTACCCCTCAAGCTGATGCGACTGCTCCCAAGTCTGTCAAACCTACTCCTCCCCCCCCCCCGCTGCCCGATTCTCCACTCAATCCTCTGCCCACGGGAATACATATTGGTCTTGTGGAGGCTCCCTTAAAAGACTCAGACTGGAAACTTAACGGAATGGATGTGGACTGCTTACCTAGTCATCCCTCCGAGGAAAGTAGTCAAGCTCAACAAATGGATGAAGAACCAGAAAGCATTGACCTGAGAGGGCTTGATCTCCTTGAGCTCGAACAAGCCTGCAAAATAAAATAATTTGACAAGATTCCAGAGCACCAGTTAGACACGCTGGAAGTCATCATTTCCAGAGCCTTCTGTCAGAAAGAACTAGGAATACAACCAGGCAGTAGATGGGATGGAAATCAAACCCCAAAATACTCCAAGAAGAGAGGAAGAAAAACAGATCTGGAAAGAACAATTACAGTGGGAAAAATCTTGGTTGACTCAGGAAGATATGCAAATTTGACCAAGTACTACAAACCTCTCCCAAATAGTGAATCATGAAACTCACATCATGGAACCTAAGAGGACTTAACAGTCCCAGGAAACTCAGAATGATAAAAAATATGGTAAAGCAAGAGCAGCCTCAGGTAACATACTCTCCAAAGCTTGGCCGGGTTGCCAATCAGTCGTTGTGGATGCTTCGCGAGCATCTGGCGGGCTGGCCATTGCCTGGAACACTCAGGCCATTTTTCTCTCTGATTTTCATGCCTCCCATCACTTCATTCAGGCCACATTCCATATTATTGGAACAAAAATTCACGGACACCTTACAAATGTATACTTCCCTCAGGAAGTAGCAAGCAAGACTGCCCTTCTAGACATGATAGGCGTGCTCAATAATGAAAGAATCCACCCCCTTTGGATTCTAGGAGGTGACTTCAACATGATCACCAAGTTGGAGGAAAATATGGGAGGCAGAGTCAAGCTAGAACCAGAAAGCGGCTTCTTCAAAGACTTCATACAAGGCCAGCTGCTGATAGATATGCAATTTAGCAATGACACCTTTACCTGGAGTAATCGAAGGGCAGGCAGGCAACATATAGCCTCCAAGCTAGACAGATTTCTTATTTCTGGTAATGCAGTCTACCTGGGAGGAGATCTTTCATCTACTATACTCCCTATCTCTGGCTCTGACCATTGGCCGATCTTGCTCCAATGGCAGAGACCTGGAAACACCGCTCGCCATCCCTTTCGTTTTGAAGCCTTCTGGCTCACACATCCCGCCTTCAATGACCTCATCAGCTCTCTATGGACAGGATTCAAGCCGCCAGAAGGGTCTAGAATGTACCAGTTCCAAAAAAAGCTCAAATTCCTCAAAGGACATATAAAGAGCTGGAATCACACCACTTTCGGCAATATATTCCAGGAACAGCAGAACCTACACAAAGAAATGAAGGATCTCTAGCAACATATCATCACCGAAGGCTACACGGAACTTAACAGGGAGCAAGAAAAGAAATTACAAACTCAAATGGAGGAAAGAGCTAAGTAGGAAGAAATCTTATGGAGGCAGAAATCTCGCATTAGATGGCTGAAGGAGGGTGAAAGAAACTCTAAATTCTTTCACAAATCCACCATTCAACGAAGAATGCACAATACCATCTCTTTCATCAAGAATCAAGTAGGGGAAAGGGTGGAAGACCATGCAGAGATAGAACAGGAATTCATCAATCACTTCCAAACAGTTCACCTAGAACCTCCACAGGACAGAATGCCAGCAATCGACAAAATCACTCAGAATATTCCTAAGCTAGTGACGGATGAGCACAATCAACTCCTGCTGCGCTCGGTCTCGCGACAGGAAGTGGATCTGGCCATGAAGCAGCTAAAAGAGGGCAAGGCTCCTGGACCGGACGGCTTCCCGACCACCTTCTTTCATAAATTCTGGGATCTAATAAAAGAGGAGGTCTGGCAGGTGGTGGAGGAATCGCGATCGATGCACTGGCTTCTCCCCTCCTTAAACTCCACCTTTATCGCCCTTATCCCCAAAGGGGACGACTCTAGCATGCCGGACAAATTTCGCCCCATTGCATTATGTAATGTCATCTACAAAGTTATCTCCAAAGTAATCGCCAATAGATTAAAACCGCTACTACCCCTGCTCATCTCTCCGGAGCAATCTGGCTATGTTGAAGGACGGCAAATTTTAGACGGCATCATCCTCACTCATGAAATCATACATTCCCTCAAGCACACCAAACAGGCAGGTATGATTCTCAAGATTGACCTCTCTAAAGCTTTTGATAGATTGAGCTGGACTTACATTCAGAAGGTGCTTTCTGCTTTTGGTTTTTCACCCACTTGGATTCGCTGGGTTTCCAGTATTATCTCCTCCGCCTTCTTCTCCATACTCATCAATGGCATCCCTTCGCATCCCTTTAGCCACTCCAGAGGGATCATACAGGGAGATCACCTGTCCCCCTTCCTTTTTTTTTTAATGGCGGAAGGTCTGGGGCGTCACCTTAAAAATGCCCTTAGATCTCAGCAGATTCGAGGCCTCTCTGTTCACAACTGCCCAGCCCTAACACATCAGCAGTTTGTCGATGACAACATGGTGTTCGGCTACCCTTCTGTGCATGAAGCCTCCCGACTCAAAACCCTTTTGAATGACTTCTCGGCAGCCTCGGGAGCGAGTATTAATATTGCCAAATCCCATATCTTCTTCTTCCATACCCCTCCCATCACGCAAGCGGCCATCGCCTGAATCCTTGGCTTTACCATTGCTTCTCTCCCCTCTAAATACCTGGGTGCTCCCTTAATTTCCTCATCCCTCAAACATGCTTCCTAGCAAGGACTCCTTGAAAAACTAGAAGCTTTCCTTTCCTCCTGGACTCACAGATCTCTGAACATTGCCAGCAGATTGGTCCTAATTAAAGCAGTGTTGCAGGCAATGCCGTTGTACTTGTTCTCAATCTTGGCAGCGCCAAAATGGGTACTCAAAAGAATAAAATCCCTACAGCGGGACTTCTTATGGGGGTCGAAGAGTACAAATCGTAAATGGGCTCTGGTCAAATGGGCAACGATCTGCAAGCCAAAGGAACAAGGAGGTATAGGATTGCGAGATCCTGCTCAAAGCAATGCTATTATGGGAGCCAAAATATGGTGGAAATGGTTAACAGCCCCTAACAAGCCCTAGGCCATAATTTGGGCGGCCAAATATGCCAACCACAGACCACAGGAAGAAATTATAAGATTTACTCCATCAGAGCAAGGCTCACTCATATGGAATGCGGCCAAACAACATTATTTGCTCATTCAACAGCATAGTTTTTGGGAAATAAGGGATGGAGGCACAGTCAGATTCTGGACGGATTCTTGGGATCAGCTACCAAAACTCACTAACATCTACAGACCTCCTCCTGGACCAGAATGGGAATTGGAGCAAATGGAAACTGTACAGCAACACTGGGCAGACAATGCAATGCAGGGTCACAGGCAATGGAAACAAGCAGAACAGATAATAAGACACAGGGATGATCAGATTGAGGCTGCCTTAGAATCTGAACTCAAAAACCACTACATACGAGCTTCAAACAGCAGGGATATTCTTAGATGGGGTCACACGCCAAAGGGCTCCTTTTCTACCAAGGAAGCCTATAAAATTCTCAGCAACGATCCTGTGCCTAAAGATCCACTCTGGAGCAAAATATGGGGTCAGGGGGTTTGGCCCAAAGTCTCATCATTTCTTTGGTTATTCGGGCATCAAAGAATTCTTACTTGGGATAACTTGAGAAAAAGAAGCTTTCATGGCCCATCCATATGCCCTAATTGTGGCAATCAAGAGGAAACTCAGCAACACCTCCTATACTCTTGCTCTCTAGCAAATCAATTGTGGGAAAAAGTAAGTTTTCGATGCCAAAAAAACTGCCGTCCCTCGGATGATATAATCAGCTCCATCAGAAATTGGCATAAGAATCCTTACAAAAGTGAGATTCTAAATCAACTATGGAGAATAATCCCAGGTCTTCTCCTCTGCACTATTTGGAAGGAAAGAAACAGGCGCATCTTCAAGGATCAAAAAACCCCTCTTGACATCATATGGGAGAATTTGTGTCGCAATCTCATGGAGACATTAGACCTGCAATCCTGGAACTCAAATGATTTTCCAACTCTGGCAAAAGAAAAAGCCATCTGGGAAAATTGGGGAATACAACTTCACCATCAGGAGCAACAGAACAAAAGCATGAGAATGGACAAAACCACTGACTCTTTGTCCCCTCCCCCTAAGTTCACTTACAAACTCAACTTTGATGGTGCCTCCAAAGGGAATCCTGGCAAAGCAGGCTTCAGAGGCATAATAAGAGATCACAAAGGAAAACCCATTGTAATCTACATGGGGGACATCAGTTGGGACACGAACAACTCAGCAGAATTAGAGGGTCTTTGGCAAGGGCTTCTCCAGGCACAACATCTTGGGCTGCAGCCGCTCGAAATTGAAGGGGACTCTCAAATCCTCATCAACCTTTCCACTCAGCTCCTTAATGGAGCTCATGCGCACAAAATAGCAAGCAGTTGGAAGCTTGAGGCACGTTTGGAGGACATTGAGAGATGGCTCCTCAAAAACAGGGCTCTCCTCTTCAAGCATATAAGAAGGGAAGGAAATAAAGTTGTTGATCTATTAGCCAAATTGGGAGTAGACAACAAGCACATTCTTCTCGCAAGATCCCTTGACATAATCCAGCAGAATGATCAAAGACATGAATGACAAAAGCTGGTTCAAAGTGAAGTTGAACTCCCGGATGCGGGTGCCAATGAAATGTGTTAAGAATATGGGACAGGAGGGGAGCTGGATGGGAGGCCACTTGCATACCAGACCTACTGCTGTCACTCGGCTCATAAATGATATTAATCAGTGGTTAATGAGATTAATTCTCGGTGCAATTCACAACATGCTCTCCGTTTCCCGATATCACTTCACACGCAGAAGCACGATTTGGTATTTGGTTCATTTTAATGCCGGTTCCTTGCACAGGACGCCTGGTTGGATGGTAAATTGGAATGATAATATGGAGAGAGGCTTTGATACCAGTAGAACTCCCCTTCCGGTGTCTAGGTGTTGCACCCAGAGTGCTTGTCTTCCTTCGGCCCGCACAGTGACTGGCAAGAGGAGCAGCCTCTATTGCTGCTTGGACTTCGGTGAAGACCTGCACTTATCCCTCACAGGCTCTTGCTTGCTTGCCTCTTTCGAGCTGCACCCTCATTCGCCCCTACCCTTACTCCTTCTTCCGCCCTCCCAGTCTACTGCTTCATCAGAGAGTATGCCGCGTCTCAGGCATAGGATGCAATGTAGGAGAGGTTCCTCTCGGAATCAGTCTCGGCGTCCACCTTCCACGCCCAGCACCTCTTCGGATCCTCCTTCCCACTCTGACAGCCATCACAGTCCTCATAGTGACCGCATTCTCCGCTCTGGACATTGCATCCACTCCACCAATCCTCTGCCTCCGCCTGCCCATACTCAAACTGCTTCTTTTTCCTATAACAACTCTCTTAATCGTCCCAGGGTGACGGCTTCCATCACTGTAGTATTTCAGGAAGAACCTCAGGCAACTGCGCCCGGCTCTGATCAGGCTAATCAGGACATTTCGGAGGCTCAATCTGCGAAGATGCATGGTGGAATAAGGTACACGGTAAGCATGGACATGCAGGAGATGGACGACAAAGCCACTCAGGACCAGGCGAGACAGGATGTTTCAGGGCAGCCTTGTGAGCAGATGGGAAAGATGAAAATCGACATGGGGCAAGCAAGCGCAACGCCGATCGATCCCTCTCCCACAAGGAATGTGATAACTTCCATTGATGACCTGTACAAGTATGATCTGGACCTCTGGTGCAAAGTTGATGAAGAACCTCCGGATGAGTAATTCATCCTCCTCTTCTTGGTTTTTTCTGTTTTTTTTCGGCCCCTATACACGGGCAAGTTTTGTCTTCCACACTGTTGCTGAACATGTTTCTTGTTTTGGATAATTTTGGTCACCAGAACTCTAAAAATTTGGTACCCCTGCTTGGGAAACTCTCTTACTCTGTTTCAGACTGGTCTCCCTCTTGCAGGGCAGTCTGCAAAGCTGGTTTTTTTGTTTAAAATGTCCAATCTCTGGGCAGTGACCTGGCCAAGGCCCGTTGTACTATATTTCTTCTGTTAATAGACTAATTTTATTTAGAAAAAGAAAGAAAGAGGAGAGTCATGGCTCTGCAGCTATCGGTCTTGTATATCATGATGCTACATTTGAGGAGTTTCTTCAACTATGAAGCATTCGTAGTCGGACAAGGCTCCATCCTTCTTGCAGAGTTGAGGAGCCAACTCTAGAGTTGAAGTTGAGCGTGCACCTTTGTTTGCTTCTGTGACTTTTTGCTGGGTGCCTTCCACAGAGCTACTCCCTCCACTGTCTGAAGCATCCTCCACTATTTTGACAAGAAGACCAACTATTTTCCTTGGGTGAGGGGAGGAGGAGCATGAAATAGTCGACTTGGGAGGGTATTTCCTACTGCCGGAGTCGGAGTGGCCGAGCTATGCCTCAGGGAGGCGAATTGAAATATGAGCAGAGAGAAATTGGGGGTCAAAAACCTCTGGATCTTCCACAACCACAGATAAGGCTAAGGAGCGCTCCGCCATAACTAGAGCTGGAGGGCAAGAGGGAGAGCCTATGCCTCCTCCGTGGCGGCATCACATACGGTGCCGGTGTGACATTGCTTCCCTATACTAATGGGCTTGCAGGGTAGGGAAGGAAAGCTCAGAGGGTGTTTGAGGATCAATGCATTAGGCGAAGGTGAGATGGAGGCTTGCAGAGCAGAGGATAGAGGCACGACGGAATGGGAATGAAAACTGGAGCAAATGAGAATGAGAATTGGAGCCATTGGCCATATATAGCCAAAGTGAAAATTGCAGGAGCCAAGGTACGAGATGCAGGATTAAATGTTGCAGGCGTCGACGTCCTTCCCAGTGATGCATGTTTAAATCCCTCACACGGGAGGTGGGTGCATCCCCATGGTGAGGCCAAATGCCCTTGCACAGTGAGGCCAGGTGGACGTCAAAATCTAACGACTTAAACACCAGCATCTGAGGTTCACATATATCTCTTTTAAGTGAGGAAGATAAATCATATAATAGTTATTCCCTAGTTTGAAATGATATAAATTACTAATATTACTTGGTTTCTTAATAATACATTCATGGTTTTCAAATTACGAGATGAAAATATTTACCAACATCTTAATACCTAAAAATAAAAAAATATTAAACTGCATTTTGTATATATATATATATTTTACAATATTAGTAGAAAGTTTTTTTACAATAAGAATAAATTTTAATACTAAAATTATATCTAAGAAATAATTAAATTATTGTTATTTATCTCTTTGATATATTTGTTCAATAGTGAAAACAAATTTGAGATGTGACTATAAGACATATGCGAGAATCAAAATTTTGATTTTTCATTTAGAAAGAAAAAAATGAAGGTTTAAAATGCATATATGGATGAATTTGTATTTTTTATTTTATTTCTTTATATATAGTTTTGATATATATATATATTGAGAGAGAGATTTTTTTATTTTTTTTATCATTATATTGTATTTAACTTCTTGGAGATTTATATTAAAGTTTTAGTTGAAGTAATTACACTGAAGGTGTTCTTTTATGGGATTGACTTGGAAACACTGTTCATCCCAGCCAATCCCTATGCTCCACCTCTACTCCAAATTCGCCCTTCTATCCTGTCAAAATTTGACACTTGGCGGCCTCTTTGAAAATCTCGTACAAAACCATGTACCGTGTTGCTTTCCAATCCTTCGTTGGCCTCCTTCGGTGTCCTTTTGCTCCTTTTAATGAACAATTGCTAGTTTAAATTTTTTCACATATGTAAAAAGATAAACAATTTTAGTTCATGGAATGTAACTCATTTGACAATCACCTTGTTATCAAGTATTATGTAAAAACATGAGATTCAAAGCTAAATCCCCTTGAGTGGCCAACCAAAAAATAATACTTTTAATCTATTTATTTATTATATTTTTAGAATATGGTTTAATGAAAAAGGAAAAATATAATATAAAAGAAACAAATTTGACATGATTAAATTTCATGTGGATTGAATATCTATTTTCAAAAATAAAAAATATAATTATCCACTATCCACTCATGGAATTTCAGTGCAAACTTCCATAATGCTAATGGTTTTGTCTTAATTGCTAACTGTCTTAAATAGGTTTAGTCTTAATTGTCATTGTCTTAAATATAAAGTTTTTATCTTAAAATATTTTTGTCTCAAACTGCTTTTGTCTTAAATATAAAGTTTTGTCTTAGAATATTGTTGTCTCAAACTGCTTTTGTCTTAAATATAAAGTTTTGTCTTAAAATATTTTTGTCTCAAACTGTTTTTGTCTTAAATATAAAATTTTGTCTTAAAATGTTTTTGTCTTAAATTGTTTGTCTTAAAAAAATTTTCTCATTTTTTTTGGTCTTAAATATAAAGTTTTGTCTCAAACCATTTTTGTCTGGAACTACTTTTTTCTTAAATTTTATATTTAAGACAATTCAATTCATATTAAATTTTAATGTAAAATAACTAAAATAAAAAGTGACTTTTTAAGACAAAAGATTTATTTTCTCTTAAACAAATGTATTAAAAATGCCCTTAGTGTAGTAGTGCATTGACGCCTCAAATAACACCCCTTGCACCGCCTCACCGCCTTGTCATATCCAACATCGAAGAGTCACTACCGCCTGCAGAAATGAAAGGGCAACCACCGCCTCACAAAATAATATTTTTAATCATTATAACCGACATGAATTTTTTGTATAAATACAGAGGCTTAGCCAGAGGTAGATCTTTCGCTCAAATTTTTTTTTGTGTAATGTTTCATCTGTAGCTACATCTTTGATGTGTCTCTCTCTATTTATTGTTTTCATCCGGTATCAGAGCTAGCCAGTTTAGTCCATAAAACGTAAGAATTGTGAGGTTCATGTGAGCTGCGTAGAAGTGTGTAGCTACATATTGGCAAGTTAGAATTGAGTGAAGAAGGCAGTTTGGAGATTGTGTTTCTCTTATCATGAGGGGATTGTGTTATTTTTCGAGCTGTTGGAGATTGTGAGATCTCGGGATATTTGGCTCATTTCAAATTGTTGGAGCCATTTAATGCTGCACTGCAACTGTATTTGTACTGGAGGGTGAAAATTGTGAAGTTCAAGCTCTTTAACGCTGCAAATTGCTACACTGAAACTGTGTACGTGTATTGTATTCTATTGGTATGTTTCAATGTTACCATTTAAAGAAGGGTTATGTAATTTGGCAGAAAAATATTGCTGCATTTGTTTTTCTATGGAAGCTAGGGATTAGAGTGTATGCAGAAGAAAAGAATATTTTTTTTATTTCCTTTGGTACTGTGAACAGAAAATATTTGAAAGAGTATTATGCTTAGTATTGAAGACATTTGTTTCACCGTCCTTTTTTGTATAATTTATTTGGAAGAAAGAGACAATAATAAGGTGGAAAAATTCTTTTAATTTTCATTTGAAGATTTCAGTTATTTGAGAAAAATGGCTTCAAATACCAATACTAAATCAATTCCTATTTTAAATGAAAGAAATTATGATTCCTGGTTTATTCGAATGAGAACATTGTCGCATTCTCGTGATCTTTGGGGATTTGTTACTAATGGGCATCCAGAGCCTACTAATGAGGCAACAGAGATGGATCTTACAAATGTTGAATGAATGTTGTTGAAAGAGAACATAAAGAAAGACAATAAAACTCTTGGCCTTATTCAACAAGGCTTAGATGACGTGATTCTTTTAAAAGTGTCAAATGCAGAATCTTCAAGAAATGTGTGGGACACCCTTGAATCCTGTTATAAGGGTGTAGCAAAAGTAAAGAATGTCAAGTTTCATAATTTGAGGAGAGATTTCGAGAATCTGAAAATGAAAGACAGTGAAACTGTGGATGCTTTTATGACTCAAGTCATGGGTATTGTTAATCAATTGAGACAGTATGGAGAATACCTCTCAAACAAGAGAGTGATCGAGAAAGTTCTTCGAAGTTTTCCAAAGAAATTTGAAGCAACTGTTGTATCCATAGAAGAGTTCAAGGACACAAGTCAAATGAAAATTGAAGAGTTAACTGGTTTGTTGATTTCACATGGATCAAGGATGTCAAGATATGATGATACCACGTCAAAGAATGTATTCAAAACTCAGCTGCAATTTAATAGAGGAATGCCTTCAAAAATCATCTGCAATTTAATAAAGGAAGAGGCAGAGGAAGATCGAGTAATAGAGGAAGAGGTGGGGTAATAGTTGATCAAAGACGTCTGCAAGATAATTATGGGCATCAAGAGAAATCTCAGCAACGTCCTCCTAATTTAAGGGGGAGTAATAATAGAACGTGGAATTGAGGAAATCAAAGGTATGATATGTCTAAAGTTCAATGTTATTATTGCAAGAGATATGGCCATTTTTCTACTAAGTGTTTGAAGAGGTAGGTAGATGTTGGTAAGCAATATGCACACATCTCAGAAGAATTTGAAGATAATAAGAAGTCGGTGTTTTTAAATTTTAATGTAACTAAAGGTTGTTCAGATAATATTTGATTTTTAGATAGTGGCTACAACAATCACATGAAGGGAAAAAAAGATTGTTTTCCAATCTAGACACCATTATTCAATCTGAAGTCAAAATGGGTAACAATAATAAGGTATGCATTAAAGGCAAAGGAGAAATTGGTGTTTATACTAGAAATGGTGAGAGAAGAACAATTGATGATGTGTATTATGTACCTAGCTTAAAATGCAATTTGTTGAGCATTAGACAACTCATAGATAAAAAGTATAGAGTGCTCTTCAAGAATAATGTGTGTGCTATCATTGATAAATATCCAAGCAGTCAGTTGATAGAAAGAGTAGAAATGAAAAATAATAGGATGTTTCCACTTATAATGAGAAATGAGTTGTCTCCCTACTTGAATTCTTATAAAACTAAGAATTTTGATGAATCGTGGTTATGGAATTTAAGATATGGTAATTTATATATTGGTGGTCTAGATTTGTTACAGAAGAAACAAATGGTGAAAGGGTTACCCAGTATTCAACATCCAACAAGCTTGTGTGAAAGTTGTATACTTGAAAATCATCATAAAAAGAAATTTGTTTCTGGAGTTTCGTATATGGTGAAAGCTATATTGGAGATTGTTCACATATATTTGTGTGGACTGATGCAAACATCTTCTTTGGTTGGTAATGTTTACTTTTTAACTTTTATTGATTACTACAATCGAAAAACATGGGTTTATCTTTTGAAACAGAAATCTGAAGTTTTTTTTTATTTAAAAGATTTGAAGCTATGGCTGAAAAGGAAAGTGGAAAGCATATTAAAAATTTGAGGTCAGATAGAGGTGGTGAATATATGCTAACAGATTTCATTGTTTTTTGTCAATCGCATGGAATCAAGAGGCAGTTTACTCCATGTTATACTCCACAACAAAATGGAATAACTAAAAGGAAATTTCGAACTATTATGGATATGGCTCAAAGTATGTTGAAGGAAAAGAATCTACCAAATGAATATTGGGGAGAAGCAGTAGCTTGTGTTGTTTATCCTTAACATAAGTCCAACGGAGAGCATGAACGACCGAGTTTCCAAAGAAGCATGGAATGGTAAGAGTTGTCGTATATCTCATTTAAGAATTTTCGATTGTGTTTCTTATGCACATGTTCCTAAAGAATTGAGAAAGAAGTTAGATGATAGAAGTGAGAAATGTATTTTATTGGATATAGTGAAGAATCTAAAGCATATAAACTTTATAATCCCATCACAAAGAAATATGTTATTGTTAGAGACGTTGAATTCAAGGAAGAAGAAGCATGGGATGGAAGCATAGATAAATCTGTTGCAAAGGGAGTTGTATTATCTCATGGAGATGATAATGAAGATGAGAAAGAAGTACAAGGTGGATTGTTGACTCCATATACACCTACTGCAAGCACTTCAGCAATCCAATCACCAAGATTCACTCCATTACAATGCATAACACCAAGAAATTAGGAACATGGTGAACCATCAGGTTATGGTGGACAACAAAGAATAGGGTTGGAGGTGAGTAATGAATCTAATCCTACAATGGCTACATTAAAGGATAGAATTAAAGCTCAGAAAAATAGAAGTTTAAAAGAATTGTATTAAAGGAATGATGAGATAGATCAAGTTTCAAATTTTGCATTACTTGCATATGATCCAATAAATTTTGATGAAGTCGTGAAAGAAAAAGTTTGTATAAAATATATGGATGAAGAAATCGATGTTATAGAAAGAAATAATACTTCGGAACTTGTAGATTTTCCTGAAGGTAAGAATACTATCTAGGTGTTAAATGGATTTACAAAACTAAAGTGAATGTTGAAGGTGAAATTGAAAAGCATAACTCAAGACTTGGGTTCAGTCAACAACCTGGTATTGATTATAATGAAAATTTTTCACCTCTAGCTAGACTTGACACAATAAGTATGGTATTAGCTATTGCTACACAAAAAAAATGGAAAATATATCAGATGGATGTTAATTCTGCATTTTTAAATGGTTTTTTGGAAGAAGAGATTTATGTGAAACAACCACCTGGATATGAATTGATGGTAAAGAAGATAAAGTTTACAAATTAAATAAATCATTATATGGATTGAAACAAGCACCCCAAGTGTGGTACAATAGAATTGATGAATATCTGAATAATAATGGATTCATCAAGAGTCCAAGTGAGCAAAATTTGTATACAAAAGTAAACAAGGAAGGTACAATTTTGATCGTGTGCCTCTATGTTGATGATTTAATTTTCATTGGAGATATCTCAGTAGATGATTTTAAGACAAGCATGAAAACATAATTTGATATGACAGATTTAGGCCTAAAGAAATATATTCTTGGTATTGAAGTAACTCAATCTAAAGATGGTATTTTCATTTGTCAATCTAACTATATGCAAATGATATATTGAAAAGGTTCAGGATCGAAAATTGTAAGCCAGTTGTAACCCCAATTGATATTGGTACAAAAATTAGTAAGGATGATCAAGGTTCAGATATTAATCCAACCTTGTATAAGAAATTGGTTGGAAGTCTTATGTAATTGATTGCAACAAGGCTTGATATAATGATTGTTGTAAGTTTAATTTCAAGATTCATGGAGTCTCCGAAGAGTATGCATTGGCTAGTTGGAAAAAGGATTTTAAGAAATGTTGTTGGAATAAGAAACTATGGTATCTTGTATACATTTGATACCGATTTTAAACTCACTAGATATACAGATAGTGACTTTGCAGGTAATATCGATGACATGAAGAGCACATTTGGATATGTGTTTACTTTTGGTTCAGGTACAGTTTCATGGGCATTAGTGAAACAATCCATTGTGACTCTATCATCAGCTGAAGCAGAGTATGCTGCAACGACGACAACATCATGTTAAGCTATGTGGATGAGAAGAATTTTGACTGACTTGTTGCATGAACAGAAAAAACCAACTCAATTTTTTTGTGATAACAAATCTTCTATCACATTATCAAAAAATCATTTTTTCCATAAGAAGAGTAAACATATTGATACGAGGTATCATTTCATTCGAGACTTAGTAAGCAATAATGAAATGTGTATGGAGTTCTGCACATCAGAAGGCCAGCTTGCAGACATATTTACAAAACCCTTGGGAAAAGAATTTTTTGAAACTCACAGGGAAAACATAAGAGTATGTATGATGTACTAACATTTTGATGTAATAAGCAAAAGTTTTTTTTCTTTTTCTTTTTGGTGAAATAATTAAGGGGGAGAATGTAAGAATAATTATTTCAAGAGTTGTCTTCCGTCGTTGTCGCCTCACAGAACACTCCTTGCACCACCTCACCACCTTACCGTATCTAGCATCGAAGAGTCACTACTGCTTGCAGAAATGAAAGGGAAAGCACCGCCTCACAAAGTAATATTTTTAATCATTGTAACCGACATGAAATTTCCGTATAAATACAGAGGCTTAGCCAGAGGAAGATCACTCGCTCGAATTTTTTTTTTTTTTTGTAATGTTGCAGTTGTAGCCGCGTCTTTGATGTGTCTCTCCCTGTTTATTGTTTTCATAGATACAAAATTTCTCTTGAAGCATCTCAGGCCTTGGCATATTTTCATCATGATTGTGAACTATCCATTGTTCACAGATACATGAGATCCAATAATATTATGTTGGATGATGATTATCAGGCTTATGTTGTAGACTTTGGCATTGAGAGAATTCTACAAAGTGATGGCAATGAAACTGATTGTATGACTGCAATTTTCGGGTCTTATGGACGCAGAGCTCCAGGTTTGTGCTGTTGACCGATTCTACATTGTGTTCAAATTTCCTTCTAATCTTTACCTCATTTCATTAAATTATTCTGGTGTTTTGCTCTAATTTTGATGTTGAGATGGCAAGACTAAAATTTCAACATTCCTTTGCTTTCTTAACAATTTATCTCATAAGTTATGTAAACTTGTCATGGAGATGTGTGGCTTCTTGTACACATGATTTTAATGTTAACCTCTGTGTGTGAATTTAAGATATGTTTGTTTTCATATTTTCAGGGACGATGTGGATGTTTATTACATTGCATTTGATGTTTTGTTTTTCTTTTTTTCAAAAAGCCAATTTTATTATGTTTTGCAAGGCTTGGTGTATGCTTTAGATGGTTTCCAACATTTGGAAATTTTACAACCCAAATAGGGGATCCATAATCAACGCTATGTGTAGATCCATCTCTCCATCTTAACCCCGGGGATTCACATTCAACACTATGTCCAAATCCAACTATCCATCTTAACCCACTATCAATGCTATGTGCAGATCCAACTATCCATCTTAGCCCAACCCTAGTTTTTTGTTATGGTGTGTTAAGAGGGATAGGAAACTATCAATTAAATTTTTTTGTACTACTCAAATTCCTGGAATGTGGGACATTGCTCTTTTATCCTAGTTTCTTGTTAATATTGTTTGCGATAATTCGAGTGATTTTGGACTAAATAATTAAGATGTCACTCCATATTTTGGTTGCTTGATATTGTTGTATGTGATGAATCCAATATTTTTAACTACGTTATTATCGGGAAGGTTTTATAAGCTCAATGTATGTTCCCAGTCACAATCACTTAGCGTACTTGTGTATGCAGATAGAAATTCCATAAGTATAATTTTTTTTTCCAGAAAAAATAAAAAGAGAGATCAAAATTTTGTTTCAAAATTACTTCGTTTACCATGAAAATCATTTTTGTCAAGAAAATCACTTAGTTCACCTAGTTATCTAGAAAGAGATAATTACTAAACATGGTTTTAGGAAGAAAAAAAATTAGACATTAATACCACTAATTTTAAAATCGATTCTTATTGTTACCTAAATTCTTTTTTATTTTTCTCAATTTTCAATATTCTTTGAAGTTCTTTCCAAATTCAAGTGTGATATTTTCCCATCTACTAGTCTTCTTTCTAACTTCAAGATTGTCTTATAATATTTTTTTTTTTTGTCCATGTATTAGGGTTTATCATGTCTTTTGTATGATTTGATCTTGTGTTCGTTTTATCCTCAAATGTGAGTTTTATGTGCTTATGGAATGTAGAGTTTTCCCTATGTTTTTGTTTATTTTATTTAGCGAAATTTTATAGCGGAATTTTAATTAGGAAAAAAAATTATAGACAAAAAATGATTATTTTATTAAAATACTGCTATAAATACTAACCGTATTTCACAGATTAATTTTGAATTCCAACACTAGTGTGCACTGATTGCTTCAACCTCAGTTGGGATTTGGTGAACATTCATGGGAAGTGTCTTGCTTTAAATACAATTCTCACCTTTTTTTTGGTAGAAGATGTTCTTTCTTATTATGTGATTGTTTTATACACTAATATTCAATATGTACCTCAATTGGGTTTCCATGAGTATTAGTACACAATCTCCTATTTTTGATAAAATTATGAACTTTTTTTTCCAGATAATGTTGTTTCTTATTATGTGATAATTTTATCAACTATTGTTGAATTTGTTTGGTGTTTCTATTTGAATTGGTCTGGTGGAACTATCTTTGCAAATCCAATAGGAAGCCAATATTATGGTAATCTAAATTTTATTTAGATTTTGAATTAATTTTGTATATTTTTGACAAATTTATGTCTTGCATTATGCAAACTATGCCTACACACTCAAAGTGAGCAAAAAATGTGACACATATACTTTTGGAGTGGTGATATTGGAGCTGGTGACTAGAAGACAACCAATAGATCTAGAATTTCAAGAGAACAAAGATCTTGTGAAGTGGGTGTGCAATAAAATAGAGAAAAATAATGAATTGCTTGAAGTAGTGGATACCAATTTTGTGGATTGCTTCAAGGAGGAAATGGTCATGGTTCTGAAAGTAAGACTCCTATACACAAGCACCTTGCCCAACATCAACAATTAGGAGGGTCGTGCATTTTCTGTAGGAAGGTAGTACCTAACACAAGGCCATGGCAACTACCAAGAATGAAAAATAGTCTTTCGCTATTATGTGGAACCCACAATTTGCATTGTATAGGCATGATGGCACTTGCATTTGGCCTAGACTTTTCTTCTTTGGCCTCCATATTTAATGCCACTTTGTAGCTTCTAAGTTTGTTTAGGTTTGTTCATGTATAACCTTCTAAATCTAACCTAATACTGATACCCAAAATAGAAGCTTTCCTTTGCAACTCTTTGGGCATCATTCTCCATGAGAGTGCAATGGTTAGAGACACATTTGTCTACCAATTCGTGGGCCATTGTGTTGCTACTTTTGATAAATCTGTTATCTGAGTTAATTATTGTGGTGGTCTTGCTAAGACTCGGAGTTTTCTCCTTGTCAAACATCATGAGGAAAGCTCGGGTCCATACCATTGTCAGTGTTATCTATGTTAGTGTCTTATTATTGAGCTCCTCCTGCTCTATTCTCCTCTAGTAGAGGCATTTAACTTTAAGCTAGAACATTAAATCTTTCAATGTAATATAGTTGACAATTAGGATTATTTTACTGGTTGTTGCTTGAGCCCCATTATGTGGCTTGGGAACGAGTTGTCCGACTCTAGGACCTCGACAGAGATCAATCTCGTGCCTTGGTGGAAATCTAATACTGGCGGCACCATGTGGAGGAGAAAAGACAGATAGTCGAGTATGAAACATCGAGGGCAAGGTCTATCAACACTTTGTGTTCATATATAGGTTGTGAGCAATGGGCTTGCCTCATGGCACTTGCATTGGATAGTTTGGTAGACCTTATACGCATGCATTCAACATGAGCTTGTGGCGAGATGATATTCCCAAATCTTCTATTCTTTCGATGTACTTTGTACCTTTAAAAACAATTATTAATAATATGTAAAATTAAACATTTAAATTGAAACTCGGTAATCCACACTTTGTAATGCATGCACTTGAGAATTAAAGTAACCTAGTCATTCGCACACCTCGTAACAAAATCAAAACATTTTGTGAAATAGAAATGATGGAAATCGAATTGAACAATGGACACGAAACAGAATCGAATATATCGTGATCGTAATTGGAAACGACAGATAGAACATGATTCTTAATTTGTTTTAAATTGGAAAAGAGAATTTGTGTTAAATTGAAAAAGAGGAACACTTAGTTATATTGTATATTTATACTTTGATTCAACTTATATTAACCGATGGTAATAATAAATGTTAAAACATAAACCTGGATTTAGAAATGTAAAAGAATATTTATTAAAAATTCATCCATTAATAGAGAGAAGATAAAAATAATATGCCACCATCTTTCATGGCTCGAATTCATCCGCCTATTCCCTAAGGGGGCACCTAAACACGTAACAATTATGTTAATACCTTATTACAAAATCTAAAGTTGAGCTCTTATTGAAAATGTAATTGGAAATTTATTGAATTTACCAAATATCTAAGTAATTTAGATTCAGATCCTTGATATTATTTTGTGACAGGGAGCATCCATCTTCCAGCTAGCGTGGTGGCACGCGTACAAATATCGTGGCAGCCATGCATGCCAGTGAAGCGTTACGTCTCGATAGTTTCACCCAACATTGTATGAGTGGAGGTACGTAACGGTGGTGGCAGAGGTTCTGGGAGTAGCCCCTGCATCGTACGGCGAGCCTTATCGGTATCACCCTCAGAGCATCAAATCGGAGTGTGTAACAACGCTCTGAATATGTAACAAGGCGGGTTTTGACTCGCCGCGTAAATATTAATATTAGAGTATGGAGCGAGCTGTTTGTGTATGGACAGCCAAGGTGTTGTGATCGAAGGATGCGACTGTGTTTGCAGGCGAGCAGTAAACAACCAGTTGCAGAGCAGAGCAGATCAGAGCATTCAATTCTCTGCTCTGTATGTTGGGGTGTACACCTTACATGCAGAGCATCCTGGCCGTGCTTACATCTCTGCTGGCCGTGTACACCTTACACACAAAGCAGACTGGTGCTTACTGCTAAGTTACCCACTTGTGTCAGAGCTGTGTCCACATTATAAATTTATGAGGATTTTGGGATATGTCACATACATTTGATGTTGACTTTGAACTACATACCATATAGAACCGTTATCATAAATTTATATAATTAGTATAGTATAATGGGAACCCACTCAAATCTTGGAAGCAAACAAAATTGGAACCTGCTTTGCTCCTCATAATTCAAAGAAAATCGTTAGGAGCTCAACATGTGTCGTTCTTAGTTTTCGTTGTGCTCATAAGATTACTGGTGAGAGGAGCAATTTGGCAAATATATATTCTTAATTTCTAAAGTGAGTAGTCTATAGTGTGATTTTTTAAAGTTTTTTCTAGTTTAATTTCTCTAAATTCCGGCAGGAATTTATTGAAAATAGAAGTTTGATGGGGAACTTTGCACAATTGAAAGTGCCCTAAAAGTTTTTTAGGATGTTAAATCCATATAGAGTAAAAAAAAAACCGATGTTACCTCAATTTTTTTCACCACTTAAAACTCCAAAAAGTCGCCCTAAAGATAACTCCGTTTGCAAATCAGTGAGAATAAAAAACTTTATATAACATTGATGTGCCATTGGATCGGAGATTGTCATTCTAAAAGTTGAATAGCCAGCAGCCCGTCCACTAATATGGAATTGTTCGAAACGTACTGGATGTTGAGTAATATTGGCTTTCCAGAAATGGCTTTTATCATCATCTCATGCGTCTTGATGTCGCTGCTTTTAGTGAGGAAGAGGGTATGGAAGGTGAAACTGCCATTTAAATGGCCACTGGTTGGCATGCTTCCTTCTCTGCTTTGGAATTTTAAGCATCTACACGATTGGATCACTCATCTACTCAATTTCACCGGAGGAACTTTCACTCTAGAGATCCCAATGATGAAAAGAGTGTTTACGGCAGATGCAGGCAATGTGGAGTATATACTCAAGACCAGATTCCACAGCTTTGTCAAGAGCAACTACCTGAAGAGCGTATTTGACGATCTGTTTGGTGATAATAATCTTTTCTTGCAGGATGGCGACTATTTTAACCACTTCAGCAGTCTCACTACGTCGGCACTCCACTCCACAAGTTTCCGCAATTATTCCATTCGTTCTACTATCTCCTTTGTGCACGACAGAATGCTTCCCCTGCTTCGCAGTGCTTCCGACGACGAGCTCATCATCGATCTACGCGACGTTTTCCGTCGTTTTTTGTTCGATATCACTTGTTGGAATGGAATGGGATTCGATCCCAAGTCTCTTCTCCTCGATCTCCCGCAGGTTCCTTCCCTGAGTGCCCTGGACGAAGGTATAGAAGCGTGCATGCGTCGACTGCTAATTCCCGCCTTCTGCTGGAGAACATTGAGGTACTTGGGCATCGGAATGGAGAGCAGGGTCCCCGCGGCTAGGAAAATTGTGGACCGTTTTCTAAGGCAGATCATTGCGTTTAGAAAGAAAAGCAGGGTTCAGTACAGTGTGAACGACTACAACGAGGGGCGAGACATGGATTTCATGTCGATAGTCCTTTTACGTGAGCAGGAGATTAATGGTGGCATCCCCGCTACCGACGCCTTTTTAAGAGACTTCTCCCTCAACTTTGTGATTTCTGGCCAGACGACGTACGTGGCTCTCTCCTGGTTTTTCTGGCTGCTGGATCAACACCGGGACGTTGAAGAAAAGATTGTCCAAGAGATACGAAGCATATTAAATCGAAGGCCGACGTCACAAGATCGAAACGATCCGTCACCTTTCTCAATGGAGGAAATAAGAGAGATGAAGTATCTGCAGGCGGCGCTGAGCGAGTCTCTCCGGCTCTATCCGCCTGTTCCGATCGACCTGGTGGAGGCGGTGGAGGACGACGTGCTACCCGACGGCACGAAGTTGGAGAGGGGGTCCATCGTCATATACTCCATCTACTCTGCTTGCAGATTGCAGAGCGTGTGGGGGGCGGATTACGGAGAGTTCAAGCCGGAGAGGTGGATCATTAAGGAGGGGAAGGCCGTGAAGGGAGAATCGGAGTTCAGGTACCCGGTTTTCAACGGTGGTCCGCGAAGGTGTACTGGGAAGGAGTTGGCGTTTCGGCAGATGAAGTGGGCGGCTGCTTCAGTTCTTGCCCGTTACGAGGTGAGGGTGGTGGAGAGGCACCCCGTTGCTCCCAAGTTCGATTTGCTACTTACCATGAAGCACGGCCTTCCGGTATCAATTCACCCACGCCATCTATCTGCAGTCTGAGATTCTGCAGTAGTTGCAATGAACTGATATATAATACTCCCGTTGAATCGTTCAATCTTTCATTTTAAATTCCGAATGTTAGGTTTTCAATTCGTACATATAAACATTTTCCTTTCCAAGTCAATTATCTATGCATTTCAGTTTACTAACAAACTTCTCATGATTTATAGGTAAATGTTTATGGAAAAATGTCTTTGTAAATCAATCATTGAGAACCATAGCCATTTAGAAGCTTTTGTTTTAGAAGTGAGCTCTGATGTGATATATAACAATGGACGACTCTCATTCTCTCTTATTATTATATATATACACATCTTGATTGTACACACAAGTGTGAAATTATCTTCTCTTTTACCGTGAAGGTTAATATAATAATATTTATAGGCACGAGGGATAAAATTTGACGACCATTTTGGGTGTTATAGGGCATATTTCCATATTTAGCAATACTTTCTCCTCACATGTTTGGAGATGTGGAAAACTTATTTTGATAATTAAACGCCATTAATGTCTATTCTGCAAATACTTTATTTTGTCGTTTATCCAATAAAGCTCTCTTCGCAACTTGACATCAACTATGACTCAGAACTTGAGGATTTATTGAAATGGTGAGTTGTAATCTCCAAGCGGCATTAATGAAACATATGTATGACCTCAAGTTGGCTTGCGACGCAAGTTACAGCTTTAGATGGAGAAATAAATGCAAAACTACCCAAAAGATGTCGTTGAACCTCAACTGTAAATGTAAATATGTAAATGCGCACTAAATGTCGTGTTGTATCGTCCTGTCCCGTCCCATTCTCATTACATCAATCACGCCATTCCCCATTCAATGCGACACGTACATATTAAGGCCATGACTGGATGATGAAGTTTTCCGTATTATAAATTTAAGGATGTTGAGTTGAGCAACGAAAACGTCAAATAAATTGAATTTGTAGAAAATAATGGAGAATAAACAAGATAGTATAAAGATTGACACAACTTTTTACGAGGTAAAACTTTCTTGGTAAGGGAAACATTCACTTGGAAATGATAATACATATTCTTGAATGAGTTTTACAACAATCAACTTATAGATACATTATTTAATCATTCAAATTACTCTCTATTTGTATCCAATGGAACTTTACAAGTGTCAACTCACAAGCATACAATATCTAACCATTTAACTCACTCTCCATTATTTTTATGTTTTTTTATTGCCTTTATAGGCTTACATGTATGAATAGCAACTTGTTAGTTTTTTTCTAAATCAAGCCACAACTTTAAAGCAGTTACATAAGAATTTTTTTTCATAAAACAAAAAAGTTCCTTTTATATGTTTTTTCCAAAACCTTATATTAGGAAAACAAACCAAGCCAAAGGAACCAATCTTAGCTATTATCCCAAGAATATAGGAAAATAGTTAGCAACTTCTGACAATGTCCACCTGGACAACAATTTAAAGCCAACATAAACTAGACACCATTTCCCCCATTCCCCCGGCATCATAATATGTTGGTTGGTTGTCAGCGTTCTTCAACTATAGCATTTTTATTAATAAAAATAAACATTACATCATATTATAGAGTTTGAAATCATAGCATCAATGTTGACACCCTAACGTTATATATTCTTAATTATATTACAAAATTTGGGGTGATGGAAGGGGTGTCTCAATCCCTTCCCCCTTTAGAGAACATCATCCTCATTGTTCTACTATTTGTAGAGATAAAATATGCACAGAATTGAAAAAGAAGGAGTTGTAGCTCTCAAGTGAGTACTGTGCACATAGAGACTACACTCAAACGGAGAGATCACTCTACATTCATGAATAAAAAATTACATCTTTAAGTACATCACAAGAAATCAGGAAGTTGCAAATAGACTCCTAAATTCTAGGAACAAATCCTAAAATAAGGATATACGTTACAACTTATGTAACCATTTCTCCATTAATACACAAATAATATAATTATTTTCAACTCCCCCCCCTTAATGGAGAAAGGATTATCCTGAACTCCTAACATCCCTCTAAACAATTCAAACTTTACACGTGCAAGAGGCTTAGTAAAAATATCAGCCATATTGTCACAAGTTTTACAATATTCAACAAAGATTTCTTTTGACTGTAGTTTCTCTCTAACAAAATGGAACCAAGTGTCAATATGTTTGGTGTTTTTATGAAAAATTGGATTGTATGCTAGTTTAATGGTACTCTGGTTGTCAGTTTTAATGAAAGTTGAGTTTATCTGTTCTTCTCCCGCATCATTGAGAAGCCTTCTCAACCAGATCGCTTGACACGTGGCTGCACACAATTCTTGGTACTCAGCGTCACATGAAGATAATGCTACAATGCTTTGATTTTTTCTGCTCCATGCTATGACCCCGGATCCTATGCTGAATGCGTAACCTGTGATAGACCTTCGATCATCCAGGTTACCTGCCCAGTCTGAATCTAAAAAACCTGCTAGAGTAACATCAGATGAGTCAGTGTATAAAATGCCATAATTATTAGTACCACAAAGATGCCTCAACACGCTTTTTTCTGCAACCCAGTGACTTTCAAGCGGTTTAGACATGAATTGGCTCAACACACTAACAGAGTATGCCAAGTCTAGTCTAGTTTTTGTGAGATATATCAAACTCCAACTAGTTGTATGTACATAGTGGCATCCACCTCCTTAGTGCCATCGTCACTGCACAACTTTAAATTCTGCTGCAATGGTGTTGCTGCTGACCTACACTGATCCATGCCAAATTTTTCCAACAGACTTCTGGCATACTTTCCCTGAGTAAGAAAAGTCTGTCCAGTATCTCTCCATACTTCCAATCCCAAACAGTAATGGAGGCTTCCGAGATCTTTCATTTCAAAAACTTGTGCCATCAACCGTTTGATTTCTTTGATTAAATTATCTGCATTGCTTGTTATGATCATGTCATCCACATACAAAGAAATCAAAATAATTTGCCCCTGTTTATTGTACTTGGTATACAAATTTGGGTCATTCAAACTCCTATGAAAACCATGCTCTAAAAAGAAAGAATCAATATTTTCGTACCAAGACCTGGGTGCTTGTTTTAAGCCATATAGTGCCTTTTTCAATTTGCAAACAAGATGTTCCTGCCCCCTCTTTACAAACCCTTCAGGCTGCACTAAATAAATTTCTTCTTTTAATTCACCATTTAAAAATGAAGATTTAACATCACATTGGTGTAGCTCCCAATTGTGTTTAGTTGCTAGAGAAATAAGCATTCTGATAGTGTTTAACTTTGCTACAGGTGCAAAGGTATCATCAAAATCTATACCCTCTTGCTGTGAGCACCCCTTTGCAACCAGCCTAGCTTTTAGTTTTTCTATACTTCCATCTGCATTCATTTTTGGTTTATACAACCATTTACATCCTATGGGTGTTTTATCTTTAGGCAGTTCAACTAAATCCCAAGTGTTGTTTCTAAGAATAGATTCAATCTCTTCATTCATTGCAGCCCTCCATGCCTCAGATTGACTAGCTTCTTTGTAATTAGAGGGTTCTACAATGTTTAAAATATTTGACATCAAAGCATAGTCTTTCAATCTGGATGGTTTTTTAGGCTTCCTACCTGATCTCCTTGGTAGGGGACTTACCTCAAATTTGTTTTCTTCAGATTTATTTGGGATTGCATTATCACCTTCTTCCTGTTCTTCTTTCTGCTCCTCTTTCTGCTCCTGCTCTCGTTCATCCTCGCTGCTTTCTTCCATCAACAATGGAATGTGCCAATCATCATCACTGTCATCTTTCCCTTCTTGAACCTGTTCATGAAACACTACATCCCTGCTTACAAATATCTTATGAGACTCAGGATTGAACAACTTATATGCTTTAAATTCAGTGCCATATCTAACAAAGATGCATTTGATAGCTTTAGGGTCTAATTTCTTCCTATCAACTTTGGGTATATGGGCAAAGGCTTTTGACCCAAATACTCTTAAATGATTTACTGCTGGTTTGAGTCCATATAATGCTTCAAAGGGGGTTTTGAAGCCAAGACATTTGGTAGGACTTCTGTTCTTTAAATAGACAGCAGTATTAATAGCTTCTGCCCAAAAAGTATTAGATAGACCCTTACCTTGTAACATACTCCTTGCGCACTCCACTAAGGTTCTGTTCTTGCGCTCTGCCACTCCATTCTGTTGTGGTGTGTGTGGCACTGTAAACTGCTGAACAATCCCATGAGATTTGCAGAATTTCATGAATTCCCCTGACCTGTATTCTCCCCCTTGATCAGAGCGAAGAATTTTTATGCTTTTTCCAAACTGTTTTTCCACCAAGGTTTTAAATTCTATAAAGTACTAGAAAGTCTGACTCTTTTTACTCAGAAAATAAACCCATGAATATCTAGTGTAGTCATCAGTAAATAAAAGAAAGTAATATGCTCCACCTAGCGACCTCGTCTGCATAGGTCCGCATATATCAGTATGCACTAGTTCTAGGATATCTCTTTCCTTCCTTCTATCATGCACAAGAAACTCTTCTCTATGCATTTTACCTAAGGCACATCCATCACAATTTAACTGAGTACTGTGAAAAACAGGGAGTCCTTTGACCATACCTTTTCTCTGTAATAACATGAGATCCTGCAAATTCAAATGGCCCAATCTCTGGTGCCAGAGTTTTTCGGCTGTCGATCCAGCTGCAACCATGGCTTGTTGTGGTATACTTTTTACATCCAGTCTATATAGGCTTCCTACACGCACACCTGTTGCAACAATTTCTTTCCTGCAGTCCTTTATGACACAATGAGTCTTGAAGAATTCGACTTGCATATCTTGATCAGTTATCATGGATACAAATATCAAATTTTTCTTAATTCCGAGTACATATAAAACATTTTTAAGATGACTGATATCACCATTTGGTAACTTTACTAGAATATCCCCATAGCCTTTAATCTCGTATCTACTATCATCTCCTAAATAAATTTTTGATCCATATTTAATTTCTTCAAGAGTTTCAAAACATTCCTTCTTACCTGTCATGTGAGAGGATGCACCAAAATCGACATACCAGATGTCGTCCTCATTAGATGCTGAAAGGGCACAGTCAGTTGTGAACAGTCGAAATTCGTGACTGAGATCTTCATCTTCTTCAACAAAGTATCCTCTGTGCTTCGCCATCGCCAACTTTTTCTTTGCATCATCTGCCTGCTTCTTAAGGCATTCAATCTGTATATGACCCTTCTTTCCACAATAATAACATATTTTTATAGGATTATTTACATACATACCTATGTATGGACTCTTCTGCGATGTACCTCCTCCTCTCTGCTGTTGTTGCTGTTGTGACTATGATTGCTGCTGTGACAGCTTCCCTCTGAATGATCATCGTTTCACCATCAGAGCAAGATCGTCGCTCTACGGTTTCAAATTTTTCCGCCGCTCCTCTTCTTGCATCAAGATCCCTGTCAGATCTTCAAATGTAGGAGATTTCTCCCTTACTGCCAATCTAATGATGAACATTTTATATTCATCCCTCATCCCATTCAGCATGATTGTGACGAGATCAGAATTAGACACCTTCTCTCTGATGTCTCCCAATCCATCTTTCAAATCTTTAACTCACACTATGAATGCAGCAGCAGTCTCACTTTCGTCCATCTTCATTGAAAACAACTTGCCTTTGAGTGCCATAATCTGATTTGTGTTCTGGGTCTGATATAGACTTTTGATGGTCATCCACATCTCAGAGGATGTTTTACACTCTCTGATATGTGGGATAATATTGTCCTTGACAGACATCTTCAACAAAAATTTCGCTTTGTTTTCTCTCTTATCCCATTCTTGCTCCTGCGTAGTCGCTCCTGTGACTGAATTCGGTCTCTTCTCATCTCCTGTAACTATCGACCATGCATTTGCACCCTCAAGCAGGGTCTGTATCTTAAACTTCCAATTCGTGAGGTTAGATCCATCGAGTTTGCCAGACTCGTGGAGATATGATTCCATAGTATTACTCATTCTGAACTAATCTACAAATAAATAAATCTACCCAACTGATCAGAAGAAAAAAAGCAATACCTGTCAGATCTTGACAAGCGATCTGCCACTGCTCTGCTAGTTCTCCTGATCCACCCACTGTATCTTCGATTTAGATCCAACAATATCTGGCAAATCTGCAAAAAATAATCTTGCTCCAATAAACAAATCCGTTTTTTCCCAATACAACCACAAAACTAATCCGATCTGCCTCTCTCGAATAGACCCGCAACTTCTTCGATCTGCCACTTCTAGCAAATCTTCCAGCGAAGGTGAGGCTTTCCGCGGATCTTCCACTGAAGGTGAGGTGGCGCCTTCCCGTGTGAAAAATCCGCGCCCAAAACAAAAACTATGCAAGGCAAAATTTTGGCGCGATTATCTCGTGCGCTTCCGCGCCAATCTTATGATTTGGCGCGTTGGCGCAGGTATGGGCCGAATAGGCGCACCAATTGTGCTTTTCGTCGTGACTGTCAGCGAAGAAAGAACGCCAACCCCTTCTGCTCAGAGATTCAAAAAATCATCTGAGATCGTGAGCTAGGTGTTACTGCAGTCCACCTACTCGATCGAGCACAAAGCTCTGTGAGCACACAGCTCTCGTGTACACGCGGCCACAAAGGCACTTTTAGCCACGAAGGTGATTCAGCCACAAAGGCAAATTGGCCACAAAGGCGATAAAAGATCAAGCTCACCCAATCTGAGCTCCGATACCAAGATAAAATATGCACAAAATTGAAAAAGGAGTTGTAGCTCTCAGGTGAGTACTGCACCTGGAGACTACACTCAAACGGAGAGATCACTCTACATTCATGAATCAGAAATTACATCTTTAAGTACATCACAAGAAATCAGGAAGTTGCAAACAGACTCTTAAATTCTAGGAACAAATCCTAAACTAAGGATATACGTTACAACTTATGTAACCATTTCTCCATTAATACCCAAATAATATAATTATTTTCAACTTGTAGAACCATTCTATGCAAAGGAAGGGATATGCCACATTCATAACAACAACATTTTCCATGTCCTTAGTTTCCACTTTGAGCAATGCCATTCATTTTTCATGGTCTAGTTACCTTTATACCTCCTAGCATTCAAACACATTCCTGCATGGTTATCCATTACTTCACAAGGCTTCCACATGGAACAATTTCAACTCATTGTTTTCTTTGACACGCCCAATTCATTCATGATCCCAACGAGTATCTACATGATTCTTTGAAATCAATTCATTCAAGTTTCCCATTCCTTGCAGTTACACACTTCCAAGTTCAAACATCTCCTTCTCTGCCTCCCTAGTCCCTCAAGCAATTTGTTCCTTAGCAACGCTTCCTCAGACATGATGAGTCTCTATACTTATGGAGTCTTATAGCCAATGAATCCCTCTATCTTGTGCTAAATAACACAACACATTTTTCATAACATAAATCATGGTGATCAATGTATGTCATAAGGTTCTTATGTCACCACAATGGCCTTGTCCCTAGGATTTTTAGCTTCACAACCATCATCTATCCTTTCCGGATAAATACAAATCTCACATGTACCATAAACATACAATTTCCATGAAAATAATAGTAATAATAATAATAATTTAAATCAAATATTCTTTGTTTTTATTTTCTCTTCCAAAGCTGCTTCATATAGGAATATGATTTCTTAAATATGAGATTCTTCTCATGATATTTGACTCTTGCATGCGATAGTAGTCAACCTTAATTATCATAACCAAGGCCATTTCAACTGCAATTTGTACTTTCAAGTAGCCAAACAGTGGTAAGTGTTCATACACAAACTTTTTTTAATGCAAGATAATATCCCCTAAAGTGATCTCATAATTATTTCACATATAATCATTCACTTTCAATTTATTTAAAAATAAATTGAAATAAAACTATCATTGCATTATTTATTTTCATCACAATCATTTTAAGCATTCCATAATACATTCAAACATTTATTCCAACAACCAAATGATCCAAATTGAAGTATGTGTATCTCTAAATTCATGAGTAATTAACTTCCACTTTTCTTTGTAAGATGAGGGATTCATGCCACTCATTCCACTACTAAAATATTCCTCAAAATGATTAGAAGTTATTTATTTTTATGACATTCAACCATGCAATGGATTGTCTCATACAAGCATACATGCACTTAATAAACCAATCATATATACCATCATGATTCATAATATGACTGCCATGACCAAATCATGCCATAGTAACTCATGGATGCATTAAAAATATTCCAGCAATATTTACACATGGAAGGCTTATAGTCTTTGTCATAACCAACTAGGAATTAATGAAAAATTGCTTTCATATATCAATATGTCCATGCAATTTTCACATTAACCAAAAAAAAAAACTAATCCTTCAACTACATGTTCGTTACCAATAAATTCAACATTATATGATAGAATCACTTGTCTCAAGCTTAGAAATTATTGGGCCAATAATCATGGACTCATGAATGCATGTGCAGTCCCTAGATTTACTTCATACATCCCACATCTTCATGCATTCTCTCAATGCATTACTAAACATATTTTATCTCATGGGTATATTATTCATTTGTTTAATCTTTGTTCAACATGTGAGCTCAATGCATACATACATTATTAAGATTTTACTACTTATTTGTTTGCTAACAATTTTCTTCCTTAACCTTGATACCCCTGATTACGCATCCATGCAATGCATATGATAATTTGAAAAACAAAAGACATGAAATTAAGCTACAAGGAACTCTTACCCAATTCCTTTACCTCTTTACCTTTGCTTGCTAGTTTCCCTACTTACTCGGCTACCATCACATACATTCTCAACTAAGATTGTTTCAACGAGTTCAATTGACTTCTTAGCATACTTGATATTGCAACATTCAATAACCCTTTAAATGATTTTGACCTCACATATTAATCACAACAATTTTATCATTTCATTTGCATACACACAAGTTTCAAAGAATATTCATAAAGGGAATTTACACTATGTATCCAATTTACACATTTGAACAATGCTTTCAATCATGCACCCAAACATGTGCATATACATGTGTCATAATTAAAGTATATTGCATGCTATTCATACACATTTATTTTTAAATTTAGTTTTCAGCCTCTCTTGTTTTCAATCATTCACATGATAAGTCTCATAAGCACACTACTCTCTTTCATGTGGTAGTTAACAACAAGAGATCACTTTTGCACACTTTCCATATGAATATTCCATGTCATATGGAATTCATTAGGTAGCCTTACAATATCACCAAAAATATAGAAAGTACCAATTTCCATTTTCTTACCATTCACACATTCATATTATTTTTATAAATAAAATATATCAAGAAAGCACAATTTTCAGTTAAGGGAAACTTCCTTCATATTAAATTTTCACGGTTGTGAATTCACTAGCCATCTAGTTCATATTGACCTAATCAACCCCTCCTTGATTGTTCCTTTATCCACATATATCCTCTAATGAAACTCCAAATTTCTTCCTTGTAACAACTATGGGGTCCCTCCCTCGTGCACTCTTGTGCATTCTAGTTGTTTCAGCGAAAATTACATCAGTAAAATGTCTTAGAAAATGATCATTACTTCATGAAACTTCAAAAGCATATATTCATTTCATGCACTTAATCAACCATTCAAACAATGCTTTAAGTGTGCATAAAATTTAAGAGATAATTTATAATTATTTGAGCACTGATCTGAAGAAAACCATTGAATAGTAGAAAACCTTATTTTCTCTTAGCTGTAGGTTTTAACCCTGTACAAAACTTATCTGCAAATGAATCTTAAAAATAGAAACTAAACAATAGCGAGAGCATAAAACATAAAACATATACATAAATATTTTTCCCTGGATCCCAAATCGGGACTACCAGCTTGATTTTTCATTATGTTTCTTTTAGTGTTACAACACACAGTGCACACACACACACACACATATATATATATGCAGAAGCATACATAAACCCCAATCCATTAACTCTACAAAATACAAGGGGTTGAAAACCATCATGCCCCAAAAACCATGTGCAAACCCATGCACAAAACCATGGGCGGGTCTGCCCACCGAAAAATAGGGTCCAAAATTTTTTTGTGGGGGCGCTGCCTCGGACCCCGAATAGGGGGGGTTTCCGCCCCCTTGTGACCCCTTTGCTGCACCCGGCACAACATACAGGGGGAATATCATTCCCCTATGACCCCCTCGCACGTGCGACTAATCATGGAAGGAATATAACACATATTCAACATTCTCCCACTTGTTGTTTTCTTTCCATTGGGGGCCATAGGAGAGCTTAGTTATTAGCCCAACTCTGGAACACTCATTGTTTCTCTACACCAAGAGAACTTATGAGTGCTCACAGACTTCGTCAATGCATCTACAACATTCTTCAAAGTGACCACCTTTACTAGCAACACCCTTTTATCCTCAACCATATCTCTCACAAAGTGATATTGAACATCAATGTACTTTGTCTTTGAATGATAAGCAGGGTTATTAGCCAAGAAAATTGCACTTTGGCTATCACAGTCTATCCTTATAGCCCACCGCACCAACCCCATACTTGAACACAATCTCTGAAACCAAACTGCTTTCTTACTTGCATGAGTGGCTGCCATGTATTCTACCTCTATAGTGGAAAGAGCCACTACAGACTGTCTTTTACTCATCCAACTGAATGCACCTCCAAATAGGCTAAACACATACCCACTTGTAGATCTTCTTTGGTCCAGATCTCCAGCCCAATCTACATAAAAAAAACCACGTATGTCCAAAACTCTATCCAATCTTGATCTTCCCTGGTAGCACAAACCATAATCACTAGTGCCACACAAATATCTGAAAACCCACTTCACTGTTGTCCAATGCTCCTTCCCTGGTTTTGACATAAACCTGCTCAATACTCCGACTACATGTGCAATGTCTAGTCTAGTACAGACCATTGCATACATCAAGCTACCCACTGCACTTGCATATGGAAAACATGACATATCCTCCTCTTCTTCTTATGTCTTGGGACATTGTTCAACAGACAAATTTACACCTACAAGAATAGGAACCTTCACCAGTTTAATATCCTTCATATTGAACCTCTACAATATAGTCTTGACATACTTAATTTGGTTTAATCAGAGCTTCCTCTTTGCCTGATCTCTCTTAATTTCCATGCCCAAAATATAGTTTGCAGCACCAAGATCCTTCATGTCGAATTTGGAGAATAATTGGGTCTTCAAATCTTGGATAATTTCTTTGTCATTTCCAATTAGCAACATATCATCCACATACAATAACAAATAAATAACACGATCACCAATTAATTTAAAATAAATACAAGGATCCTCTTTGCTTCTGGTGAAGCCAAGTCCCCATATATAGGTATCAAATTTCTGATACCACATCCTTGGTGTCTGTTTTAACCCATAAAAAGACTTGTGTAACCTGCATACCAGTTCTTTCTTACCCTTCACCACAAATCCTTCACGTTTCTTCATGTAGATCTCCTCTTCTAGATCCCCGTAAAGAAATGATGTCTTCACATCCATCTGTTCTACCTCAAAATCAAATGCAGCAACAATAGATAAAAGTAATCTAATAGAAGTAACCTTGGAAACAGGAGAAAAAATATCACCAAAATCAATTCCCGACACCTGGGAATAACCTTTTACTACCAACCAAGATTTGTATTTCTTCACCTTGCCTTCTACATTCATCTTCTTCCTAAACACCCATTTTCTCCCGATGGGCTTCCTTCCAGCTGGCAACTCCACCAGATCCCATGCCTCATTTTTGTGCAAGGATGCCATTTCATCAACCATGGCCTCCTTCCAGAGTTTTCCATCCTCTGGATAATTCACTGCCTCCCTCACAATTTTTGGATCATCATCAGTGATAGTTAAAGAAAAATTTGAACAGAAAGAAGATGGACTATACCTTTCTGGTTTCCTTCTTTCTCGAACTAATATTCTCACAGTTGGGGTTTGTGGCTCTGCCTCTTCTGAATCTTCTTCTGTTGTAGAGTCTGATTCATCATCCTTTAGCTCAAACTCTATCTTCTCAGGTTCCTCTGGTAGGACTTCATGTTTAACAACATTTTTCGCCTCTCTAAACACCACATCTTAGTTGTACACAACCTTCCTTGTTTATGGGTTCCAAATATTGTAACCTTTTAAGCCATCCTTATACCCAATAAAGATGCACATTTCAGATTTATTATCCAACTTGGTCCTTTTCTCCTTTGGAACATGTATATATGCATTGCATCCAAATACTCTCAGATCTGAAAGAGAGGGTTTCTTACCAGTCCATACCTCATGTGGAGTCTTATCCTCCAACGTTGATGAAGGTTATCTGTTAACTAGGTAACATGCAATCTCCAGTGCCTCTACCCAAAATCCCTGTCCTAACCTAGTACCACTGAGCATGCTTCTTTCCTTTTCCATCAGAGTTCTATTCATTCTTTTTGCAACTCCATTTTGCTGAGGTGTGTATGGATTAGTCTTCTGTCGTTCTATACCAAAATTCTTACAGAACTCTTAAAATTTCTTCTTGCAGAACTCTCCACCATTATTTGTCCTCAACACCTTTATCTTCTTTTCAGTCTGGTATTCCACCAAAGCGTTAAATTCTTTAAATATGTCAAAGACTTCATATTTATTCCTCAAGAAATATATCCATGTATTCCTTGAGAAGTCATCTATGAAAGAAACCACAGTATATAGACTTTCCTAGTGATGGAACCGACACAGGTCCAAACATATCACTGTGCACAAGCTCTAATATCTTGTTCGCCCTCTTAGCACTAGAAGGAAAACTCACCTGATTCTGCTTCCCATATACACAATTTTCACAAAAATAGAAATCCAGAGAGAAATTAAACAAACCTTCTACCATACCATTTCCATGCAGTATCCAAAGGCCCTTCTCTCCAATATGTACAAGCCTTTGATGTCATAGCATGGTCTTTTCTGCAAAGACCGCTAGGCTTTCCCATTAGGGGAATTTTGAGGTCTAAAATGGGCCTCCTAAGAAAAATGTACAACAAAAATAAACTTTATAACAACCAATAGGATTCAAGATGTTGATGTCAACCATGGGGGATGATTTACCATTTTTTAAATAAAAGGGTAAAAATATTAAAAAATAATAAAATAATAAAACTACTTTTTCAACTTGTATTTTCAACTTATATCCCACAATTTTTGCTCAAATTTCGAGTGGGAGTACTCGTTGGATGCAAAATTTAATTCCTCATCCAAGGAGTACCCATGTTGCATACTTTCAATGAACCCTGCTACATGAAAAATGGGAAATACATAAAAAAACGTGATTACAATCACGTTTTTTATGTATTTCTCTTTTTTCGTGTAGTAGAACCCATCGAAAGTATGCAACATGGGTACTCCTTGGATGAGAAAATAAATTTCGCATCCAATGAGTACTCTCGCTTGAAATTTGAGTAAAAACTTTCGGAGATAAGTTGAAAATATGAGTTGAAAAAGTAGTTTTTTCATTTTTCCCTCTAAAATTTGATGATGTCATCAAATCTTATTTGATTTTTTCCACTATTATTTTATAATTTCCTTAGGAGGCCCATTTTAGACCTCAAAATTCCCCTAATGGCTCCACTTTTAGGAACCACAACACTGTTGCACCCATTAATAATAGTGCTACCCTGAAGCTTGTACGGAGTTCCAATCCGAACTCCTCACATTAATACTAGTGCTCCCCGAACCATCTTGCAGGTATCTTTCTCGAACACTATTTTTACACCTGCATCATCCATCTTGCTTACAAAAATCAAATTTTTGGCTAATGCAGTAATATGTAGAGCACCAGGAAGTGTAATAATCCATCCACCTTGCAGCTTTAGCTTGACTTTTCCACTTTTGACGATTATGGCCTTCCTATCATCCCCTAAGAAGACGTCACCACCATCATACTTCTCATAATCACATAAACACTCCCTATGGGGAGTGAAGTGAAATGATGCACCCGAGTTAATCAACCATGCCTCATGATCTATAGGTGTATTTGAGGAAGAAGCCAAATACACATCCCCACCTTCATCCGATTTGGTTTATTCCTCTGTAGAAGAAGCATCATAAGATCCCTTTCCTTTCTCAGGAGCTTAGATCTACAGTACTTTTTGTAGTGCCCTTCCTTTCCGAATTTCTAGCACACTTTTAAAAAATTTCTTGGAGATTTAGATCTCCCACTTGAAAACTTATTATTGTTTATGTTCTGGGACCTTCCTCGTACAGATAAGGCATCTCAATTCTAGCCCTCCATATTTCTCCGTCCCATTTCCTCTGAAAGCAAGGTTGAGACAATTGCATCAAAATTCAAGATAGTTGTATTTCTACCTATTGCAATAACTAGACTGTCCCACGAATCTGGTAGATAACACAACAAACTGATGCACTTATCTTCATCTGATATTTTAATATCAATAGATAACAACTGAGTTACCACAGTATTGAAGGCGTTCAGATGCTCTGTCACCGAGTCTCCATCCTTCATCCTCAGGCTATATAGCATTTTCCACAGGAACAATTTATCCACCACGAACTTAGATTGGTACAAAATCCCTAGCTTTTCCCACAAAGCCTTCATCATAGCTTCTGCAGATACATTCAACAATACTGAATTTGAGGCACACAACTATATTATGCTCTTTGCCTTCCGATAGCTTCTTCCAGTATTCATCTGACATTGTTGTTGGTTTAGTATCTGGATCTACCATGATCCACTGATCTTTATCCACTAACAGATCCTCCATCTTGAGCTTCCACAACCCAAAAATCTGACCATTAAATTTCTCGATCTCTATATTTCCACTGGTCGCCATCTTCTTTCACCGCAAGGATCAATCCCGCAGATCTCCCACTAAATAGGATCTACCACAAGCCTGAGAAAAAAACCCCTCAGCAGCAAAGTCGTCCCCTTGAAGTCGAAACAACTCCGATACCAAATGTAGGTTTTAACCCTGTACACAAATTATCTTCAAACGAATCTTAAAAACAGAAATTAAAAAATAGCAAGAGCATAAAACATAAAATAGATATACAAAAATATTTTCCATTGGATCCCAATTCGGGACTACCAGCTTGATTTTTCATTATATTCCTTTTAGTGTTTTAACACATATATATGCATTCTGAAGCAACATAAACCTCAATCCATTAACCTTGGATTAGAACATAACCGTAGTTTCCTTTACCGGATCTACAAAATACCAAGGGACAAAAACCATCATGCCCCCAAAACCATGTGCAAACCCATGCACAAAACCATGGGCGGGTCCACCCACCGAAAAATAGGGTCCAAACACCATTCCCTCATCAACACCTTATCTTCCATAGCCTTGATTCCACAAGATTGCATTAAACACCTTCATTGGCTTCCAAATTAGGATTTCAACCTATTCCTCCTCGTATTTATGGATGCATAACTCATCAACAAAATTTTGCAATTATGTGAGGCTACTCTAGGGAATCTAGTCAACATCCTACATGTTTATCTTATCACATCAAAAGGATCAAGTAAGTCTTCAAGTAACATCATTGTATCCATATATACAAAAAATAATTTCACATGAGTACACATGTGTGCATAGATATTAATTTCAAACTTAAATCATTTCCTATAATCAAGCCCATCTAGGTTCAAAACTAAATATTAAATCTAATACCACTTTGTAACATAGATTTAGATCTCCCATTTCATCTCTACTTGATCCCATCCAGGTCTAGTGTCGAACCATACTTTGATACTAGTTTTTAACATACCTAGTGTCACTACAAGGAAAAGACCCTCTAGCGAAGGTTATAAAGGAGGTTTTTTCGTGTTAAAAAATTGGCCAAAATTGTTAAAAAACCATTTTCTACAACATTTGTTTTTGGTAACAGAGGTTTTGACGGAGCTTCTAATGGAACTTCAACACAACTAAAAAAAATTGGCCGGCCAAAGGTTTTTACGGATGTATTTCTTATCAATGTGCGTTTTAGGTGTGAACGCACCAGTGCGTTTTAACCTGTGCGCACCGGTACTGTAAACATACCAAGCACTGAGACGGAAAACAAATTTCGGAAGCCTCGGGGCATTTAGCAATGTCTCGAGGCATGTCACCAAAAAATACACACCAGACCGATAGAAGGTGCATGCACTGGTGTCGTTAAGGTGTAAAAACGCACTAGGTCAGTAAGGTGTAAAAACACATCGGGCCGTTACGTTGTAAAAACGCACCAACGTGTTAAAGACAAACGATACCGTTACATGCAATGCCTATCCTCTCGGGTCGTAGTCATCGATAAAGCGCACTGAGAGTTATAATTGGTATTTGTATTTGGTGTGGTGCTCATAGGTCGTAGAAACGCACCAGTGTGCAGTATCATACACACGCACCGATGTTCATTTTCTATTTTTTAGAATCATCGACCTACGAAAGTGCAATTATTGTGATTTTTTGAAAGTCATTATTCATCAAAAGTCGACGCATATCTTTTAATAGTATTCATATCAATTAAATTTGTATTTGTCCATTTGAATGTAATATTTGGATGAATTTGTTATATCATATCATCAAATTTCACATATCTTCATTATAATATTTAATCATCCAAATATTTAATCAGTGGTGTAACATTTCATAGCGATAATGGAGAACATAATAGAATAAATTAAAATGTATTTGATTATATATATATATATGAATAAGACACTCGTTTTCATACAAAATGGGACAATTATTAATATCCCTTTGTCTTTCAATTAGGACATTATGTCCATTACATTAAACAAAATGTTTGATTTCACGGACAAATATTTCAAAAAATACAACGCCTTGCTTTGATATCCAAACATATTGATCATCATTCTTCGTTGGAACTGTTGTCACTGCTCGAGCTACTTCCATGACTTGGGTTATTTGGAGGAATGTTTTATTCATTATGTTGATTGTTTTCTTCTTCTTCAAGTTCCATCTACAAACATAACAATAAAGTGTAATGAGTGTATCTACATTAGTGAGAATAATGCAAATTGAAATATTAAATAATATACATCAATGTAAATTGAACATAAATGTACCATAGCAAGAATTGACTCGTGAACTGTGACACATTCTTTAAAAACCAAATTTCATGCCTTCTTTCAACAATTCATTTATTGGTGCAGTCCCATACTTTGTTTCCTGCAAGTTTTATACCCCATAACAAATCATAGATTTAATATAAAATATTTTTTTGTTCTATTAATTATAGACGCAGCTAATAAAACAAGATAGATACTTACATATTCCATAATTAATTTCTGATATGCCAATATATACTGACAACCCATATTTAACCCAATCTTAATCAATTATTATTATGGTTCTTCTTTGTATGTTAGCATCTGTTTGAATACATTAAATGACAATTTTTTTAAAACAACTTAAAATATACAAAAAAGAAATCTAGTTCACTTGTTATAAAGAAGTAACAATTACTCACAAACTTTGATATCAACCCTTTTCTTCCTTGTTGTATTGCTTTATGTGCTGAATGGGTTCCATTTTCTTTTCTTTTCCTCAAGAAAATACTTGAAAATTAATATTTAATGTTAAATTATTTATTTATCGTACCTAATCGAAAAATTCAATGGTTACATGTTACATTTGAAGCACGTTGTTTTTTATATGGATCCTCGTGCGATGAAATTATGTCCATTTCTTTCACCATCTCTTTGTACACCTTTCTAGGCATTCCTACTGGTATATTTATGATATCAACTCGTTCATTCTTTGAAATTTTCATAATCTTCCTGAAAAAGTAACATTATAATAAACTATTTAATTTTTATATTGATATATGAAAACTAAAATTAAAAGTCTGACATGTCTTATTGACCAATTCTCTAGAAATTCTTCCTGTATTTTAAATAAATTTTTGTTCTTGGAATCATTGGATTGATTTTTGTATTTTAAGTGGAAAGAATGTCGATACATTCGTTCCACTAGATCCCTCAAAGTTTTCTAAAAGTTTTTTCCCCTTTCGTTAACCTCTAGCACCACTCTAGATGAGCTAAGGAGCAATTCATTTTCATTTGCATGTTCTATTTTTTTTCTTTTATTAGAACAACATTATTTTTCTTCTTTGTTGGTCCATGTAGAACATTAAACATATATGAATTAATATATTGTTTGAAACACATTATCTAATATTTTTAAGTATATTATTAATGAAAATTCAAAAAAGAAACTCATATTGGATCGATGGTATTTTTTCATTCACCTGATTCATCCTTCTGCAATTTTTCCATCAAGCTTTTACGCTCTTTTGGTCTTATATTAGAAATAATCTTATTGAGCTTTGTCATTTCGTGGCCTTGCATGATACACACTAATTAGTACACATTAGTTAAATTTACATATAGTTCAAAAATAATAATTTTTGTAAATAATTTACAAAGAACTTACCATTTTTTCTTTTCTGGATGCGCTATTAGTATTTTTGTTACTTGAACTCTTGTTAGCCATTACTTTATCAATATAAAACTTGTACCATTCATTAATATATTTTATAAATAGATCACATACTTTTTAGGTAAAAAGAAAATAATCAAGAAAATGGTGCGTCTATCTAAATTAAACATACGGTGCGACTTTTGCAACTTAACCACCGAAAACGGTGTGATAGGTTCTTATAAAAGCACCGACATTACAATAGAAACATTGTACGATGCTCTTTGTCAATAGGAGACCCGATGTGTTATATTAACACCGGAGCACCGATTAACATAAACATAAATTAATAAAAAAATATTTTTATCAAACAATGTTTTTTTCAATATGCCCTCGGTGCGTTATACTAAAATTGCGCACCGGTGCGCTATTTTAAACAGTTCACAGCAATTAACAAAAGTTGTTTTAAAAAAAATCATGCAAGATCCAACATGGATTGGGATCCGACTCTGCAAGTGGTCCCGTGGGTTAGATGCCATATGCCTATATATATATATATAGTAATACAAACCCTATAAATCTAAAATTAAAAGCCCTAATTGTGAATTTTTGCAGTCACATAAACAAGAAGAAGTAAGGGTTTAATGTAAGAATAGATTTTTGTTTTTTTGTTTTTTGTTTTTTTTTTTGAATTTTAATTAAATGTAATCATGAATAGAGATTGTAAATGATTTTACTAGTAAAATGCACTGTAAAATTTAAAAATTTTGCTATGCATGTATTAAATATAATAGAAACTGTAAATAAAAACAATTATTATAGTAAAATTTAACATTTTTACTATACTACAGGGTTTTTGTGTGAATCACTAGATGTTTCGAATTATGATTCTCTGAATAGTGCTTTTGTTCGAAAGTATTTTTCTGCTCTCTTTCTCCAGGTATGTCTCTCGTGAAAGTCCCTCCTAGATTTTTTTTGCAAAAATAATGAAATAATGAATAGATTTTACTATTTAAATATTTTTTATGAAATTAAATTTACAAAAATCATTTGCCACTCATTTTTCAGTTTATTGTTTTTTTTTTCACTTCAAAAAATAAAGTTGTGTTTTTTTTTTCCCGATATTCGGTGTGTTTGTTAACTAACATCACCAGTGCATCCGGTAATAAAACCGCACCAGTGTGGTTAACAGTACATTAGCATCGATAACAATAAATCTTTTTTGAAGGCACCGAAATTACTTTTAGGTATGTACACCAAAATTTGTTGTTGATTTTTCTCAAATACAGGGAGAAAATCTCATAATTATATAAAATGGAAAATTCTTCAAAATCTAGCTCGTTCCATAATATTTCTCAAATTCCATAATAGAATTCTCCCTATCCATCTCCAGACGTAATTATTTCATATTTTATTCATATTTTCATTATCTAATTGAATTGTTTTTTAATCCATGTCAATCAACTGAATAAAATTAATGTATACAAATTTGCAGGTTCATGCAGATTCATAATCGAGTTCAGATGCACAAAATATTCAAAGAGTTCCAAAACTTCGGAATCTCTTATCAGGAGCAGCATACCGCAAGGCGCGGTTGGTAGATGAAAATGGAGAGTCGCTTCACCTTGCCAATTGTAACATGCCATCTTCTAGCCACAATCCCTGGATAATGATGGTAATAATTGTTTAGTATAATGTAATTATTTCAACATCAAACCAAGTAATCATGCATTGAATTGCTTACTAATTGATATCTTCGATTTTGTACTAATCATGCTCAAATATATTTTTTGAATTATTAGGATTCTAGTGATGATGAGTGACCTACCTACCTTCTTCCGTTGCACCCCACAACAATTTAAAATCGAGAGAAGGCTGAATTAAGATAAAAACTTGGAGAGGAACGATACCCAGAATGGTTGAATCAACCACCTATTCAATTCCCACTACGTCCAAATTCACCAATTATGAATGACTACAAGAATAGTAGTTCTTCACAAGCTGGCAATGGAGACAATCAAATAGAGGTTGGTATGGATGATTACTTAAGGGATACGACTTCCATGGAGACAATGTTGTTAGATTCACTCCATAACGATGATCAGCTAGGGATCGATGCTCATATCGCTGATACATTTTTCAAAAGCCTTAAATTTGCTTCCACCACCCTTCTCTTTGGACCTAGAGGTCAGTCAAATTCTACCCAGTTGGGGACAACGATGTTACTGTACAACTTGAAAGCAAATTTTGGCTTGTCGAATGCATGTTTCTCAGAAATTTTGAGGTAATTGACCATCAAGTCCATTATATTCTAAGAGATCTTGTCACACAATCAACATTACAAATAGTCAATTTTATGAACGTTAATAATTATTGGAATTGTACATTTGATATTCCCCACCAACTACAGGTTATTCAAATATAAGGTTCTTCCGAGTGATAATGTCTTGCCCGGTAGCTGCGAAGAGGAAAATAAATTGTTGAAAATGTTGGGTGTTGAGTACATATCATATCATGCATTCTAAATTATTGTATTATATATAGAGGAGAATACGCAGACAAAGAGATATGTCTGAAATGTGGGCATGACAGGTATGATAAATTAAAAAAGAAGGGACCTTATCTGAAAGCTATATGGTCCAACGACCTACGAAAGCCAATGTATGACTACTCCAGGGTATTCCTCCCAGAAGAACACCGTTACATAAGAGAAACATCCGCTTTCAATGGTAATCAAGAGAGAACCCAAAGGCATGCAATAACGAAAAAAACTGAATGGGTTAGAGAAAATGATGGAGAGAAGGAGAAGGAGTTCATAGTAATGTTCTATTCAAATGGGTAGCCTATGTTCAATGATCTAAAATTCTTCGACACCTATTTTGAGAAATTTCCCATTGGGATGAAAAGGAAATCTATCTTTTATAACCTCCCATATTGGGAGCATCCTAAGATTACCCACTTATTAGATCCCATGCATATATTTAAAAATGTTTCGTCTTCTTTATGGAGGCACATATCATCGAAAAAAAGTGACACATTGGCTATTAGGAAATATCTTATTACTTCAAAAACTAAAATGAAACATTGGCCAAGACAATTAGAAAGTATAGGATCAGAGGCTCATCCCTGTAATTGGCATTTAAAAGAAGGTGATGTCCCATGGATTTTAAAAAAACATGATATTTCTTTAGCAAAGGAAGTTATAATGGGTGTGAGGGTGCCATCTTCATATGGGTCTTCACTACGACCTTGTTTCACCGTGGAAGACCATTTGTCGGGGTTGAAATCAAATGACCATTTGAATCTTCTAAGAGCACGTATAATGTCAAAAGCATGGTTTTATTATTTTTTATATTAACAATTTTTATCCCATGGGATCATAAAACACAATTAATTTTGTATATATCATGTGTTTATAACTTTTCAGTGTCGTTATCATTTTTTCATGCATGGGTGTGTGAAACATGACTTCCCCCAAGACCTAGGACGTGCCATATATAGATTATCTGTATTTTTAGATCACGTCAAAGGAGATTCATGTGGCTAGAATTCCACGCTAGTGTCAAGAGATAGTTGAGATTATTTGTATGTTTGAGAAGGAATTGCCAATGACTTTCATGGAATTGCAGGTTCATCTTCTAATCCACCTAGTAGATGAGGTTGAATTAGTTGGGGTGGTTTCTTGTCATTGGATGTTCTTCTTATAGAGGTACATGAAGAAATTGTAAGGTTTTGTTCAACAAAGGGAAAAACCCAAGGGGTTTATGGCAGAGGGGTACATATCATATGAGTCTTTCTATCATTCCAGTGAGTACATCAAGCAGATCGACAACACACAAGGTACATTGATTTCGGATGATGAAAGGGATGAGGACAAAAGAGAAGGGGAGCTTCTCCAAACGAATGGAAAAATGCGCTTGATAAAGAGTAAGTGACTTATAATTTGTCAAATTTACACAAAATAAATATTCATGTTGAACTTCGATATAATGTATATTTTGATCTCATATGTACTATATGTCGGTTTGATTTCATCAGCAAATGCAGAAATTGAAGCAGACAATAAATTTGTTTTTTACAATTCCAAAGTGATACAACTGTAGGTCACATTGTACGAACAAAAGAGGATGAAATGGGATAGTGACAGGAAAGAATTCAGATGGTTTAATGGTAGAAGTGTGCCTTATCCTGATCATTTAAAAGAAAATGTGCCAATTATATGCACCAACAGTTGAGTTGCTGACCAAGTCAGAGAGAAATACGGTGCAACCAGTTGTTACCCACGTGTTTAAGAGGATGCGCTAAATGTAGGGATTGGGTGCAAAAACTTGGTAATAATTTATTTATGTACATTTTAAACTTAATAGTGCACATTTGAAATGTCAGTTATATTTTATATATTTTAATAGTTGGGTTATTAGACACATGATACTATGATTTTTTAATTTTTTTATAGTTGCATTTGTTCCCATCTATGTGGGCATATGGACACCATTTTTGCACAGAAAATGCTAATGATGGACACATGAAACAAGACTGTGGAGTGGAAGTCAAGTTCGATCAATCTAGTCGAGATAGCCACCGTGATCAAAACCTAGTACAAGGGACATTAGGTTACGTCGGAAAGACACAAGAGATCATTGAAGTGGACTTCTCTTCTTTCCAATGTGTTATTTTTAGGTGCAAGTGGTGGGACACCTTTGATCGGAATAATGTAAAGGAATATTGCGATAGTAGGATGATATGTATCAACTATAGAAAGATGTGGGATGAAGCTATGGAGCCTTATGTTTTCCCTAAACACTACAACCAGGTGTTTTTTTACCCAGATGTGTTGGATAGGGATTGGTGGTTCATATTAAGACATGACCCTAGATCAAAACATAATTTTGAGAACGATAGTGTTATCATGCCAAGCGAGATGGAAGATAATTAGGGTGATGAGAATAGAGAGTGATATGGTACATGTGCTATTTCAACATTTATACTATTTAAGATGAGTTTTTATAAAGAAGAGGACTTAACCTTACAACCAAGACTCTTTTTTTCCAAACATTATAATATGTATTTTGAATTAATTGGTTTGCATTTTGTTAATGTTAAAATCATTTCACTTGATAATTTGCAATTATGTTGATCTCGAAAGCCATGCACTATATCAAGTTCTTTTTTTATATAAAATAATGATAATTCTAAACATGAATTTATTTGCATTATTTTCTAAACTTTATTATGTTACAAAAATTCATATTATTCTAGATTTATTATTTTCAATTATTTATATTCTTATATATTTACAATTTTACAATTATAGTAATTTAACAATATGTACGGTATACATTTTACAATTTTATGGTAGTTATGGTTCAAATTTGACAATTAATTTACAATTTTATAAATTTTACAATTTTAATAAAATTGAATCATGACAGTGCATACAATTACAATTACAATTTAACAATTTCACAATACATTACAATTACAATTACAATTTTACAATTTTACAATCTTACATACAATTACAATTAAAATTGCAATTACAATTACAATTAAAATTAAAATTACAATTACAATTTTACAATTTTACTGCATACAATTACAATTACAATCACGATACATACAATTACAATTAAAAATTTACAAATTTTGTAATTTTAATATATATCATGATTTAATATTAAAATTAAACATCACAATCATGATAACCATCATACAAACATCGTATTCTAAAATACACATACAAATTATCTAACATCATCTAATCATCATGATCATGATCATCTATTAAAACACAAGCATTGTATAGCATCATCACAACACAAACATAAGATATACATCTCATGTCAATAAATGCTATAACATACACATCTATGTGCAAGCACATTAAATGAACATATCTAACATGACCTAAAAATATACACATCATGATTAACACCAACATGTAAAATACACCAACATGAACATAAAATACATGCACCGTATAAATGTCAAGTATCTGGTGGTACATCAATACTATAACTAATGGAGGCCTTCTCAGTTGATGGTGCTTGCTCAAGAGGTGCCTACTGATATGGTGTATGCTTAGATGGACGTGCCTGCTCAGGAGGTGTCTGCTTAGATGGTGTCTGCTAAGGAGGTGCCTGCTGAGATGGTGCTTGCTCAGAAGATGCCTGATCAGGACTAGATGCTGGCTGACCATATCTGATGCGAGGTGAAGGAGGAGGAGGTGGAGTACTAGAATGATCACTCCCCTCATGATCATGATCATCCGATGAGTTTCTGTGTCACACATATCGATGACGCCTATCCCTCCTAACCACCAGTAGCCTAAAAGCTCCAACGATATGACACATAAGGCTCATCATATTGCGGGGCATGTCCCTCTAGAGATCTGTGAACGTACGATCAGCCTGGATCTCTCTGATCATTGCAGGGAGGACTCCCTCATCAACCAGGAGTCTAATATTCGGTCGCCCAACTTCATCCTAAATCAAATGTCCTCCCTACGCCGCATGCCCGTGGGTGTCTTCACCTTAGGAGGTCTACACCCTGATCTGCGAGCTCCTCCATCTCCTCATCATCTACAGGATCATCCACTCAAGGTGGAATCATTTCCCTAACGAATGTACCAATATATACAAAATATATAGTACAAAACAATAATTAGACAATTTCATTAAACAATTTAATAAAACAAGTTAAAGAACGTGTTAGAATAAATTTTATTCTAATTAATTAAGACAATAAAATGAAAAAATATTAATTTAAAGAAAACACTAATATTACCTCTAGCATATGGTGGCTCATACTGTGTGAAGAGGTTGTTGGTACACCCTTTCCAATCCAAACCTGCGTAAGGACACGACACCATCATGAACATGTGATCATCAACACTGGCTAGCATCTCTAGTGCATCACTATAAATATTGGCGGGATACTCGGACATGCCCCTCTTGGGCATCATATCGTCCCACATGTGCATATGTACCTGTATCATTGGCCTACGAGGGATGGATATATTACCAAGGCTGTCTAAAATAAATATTTGATTTAATTATAAACTATTAAAAGCTAAATAATAAGGACATGACTATATCAATATGAATGTCTAGGAGGAAAACTTGGTTGGGAAGCCCATAAGGGAGATTGGGAAGTTTCTTGTCTTCCCTCAATTTAATGTTCTAACCTTGATCTTCTTTTTGAACTACCAACTTCCCAAGTAGTTACAAGAGGATTAGGGAGGAGGTACCGGAATTTCTCAAGAATGGTCAACATACCTCATGGTAGAGTCCTAATTGACCCCACAACCTAACAAGGGCAGGTATACAACATATTGAGCCTATAGAATGACACCTTCCAAAAGAGACTGAATTTCATAATTCAATTTCAGGGGATTGAAACACAGGTATTATGATCCTGATAAGATATATGGAAGGAAAGGAATATTTGATTTCAGGAAATAAAAGAGAACCATCAGCATACCCAATGGCATAACTCGCTTGATGTAGGTATTTTATGCATGACATACATATATTTATGCATGGTAAAAAGGAAGGTTCATCCTTAGACTATTATCTTCCCTCAAACCCTTCAAGTAATCGTCAACATCAGTTAGAACAGGCTTTAGGCTAACGATCTAACAGGTAGGATCCCACACATGATGATCTTCCGCTTGGTTTGTAGTGGTATTATGAAGATTTGGAGTAGCTTTAGGGATTGGGTTGGCTTGCTTCTCTAGAAGCAGCTTCTTAGGAGGGAGTCCTGCCTTCCTTGATTACTTATTTGGTGGGGCGGTGGTCGAGCCTTAAAGCACATCCTTTATACAGATCCAAAGCCAGGACCTCGCAAGGTATCCCTTCCTATCCTAGCAGCTTATCTACCAGCAGTGCCAGTATTACCATCAGTAGCAGAGGTAGTTGAATGACCAACTTGGATGGAATGGGGCTAAAGTAACTAGTCGAAAGCCTTATAAAATTTCATGCTTTAGAGGATATGTTTTAAATCATGGTCCTCCGTGCAATTATTGAGGATAATACCTTCAAGAGAGAGACAACATAGTAGAGTGAGCATAGGGAGAGGAAAAATGTAAAGAATCTAATAGGATTATAAGATATAGATATAGCGTAGAAGGGTTATACTGGGATAAAGTTTGAGAGCATGGGTAATAGTGAAAATCCCTTAGTAAAGAGGTCTATAGTACATATAGTTTATATAGCTATATCTGGGCCAAAGATAAGGAATTTCATGAACCAATGCGGCTATAGTCTAAAGAAGAGATGTGCTATGGGGATACTATTATTCTAGGAGCTATGCCGATCATTAGGCAGATATATCATGAGCGAGGACATTATGCCTTGGGTCAATTATTCCAGGGGACGTAGTATGAGGAGCTTGATGCATATGCTAAGTGTAGATCAGTTCAGATAACTTAAGGTAGCTTTCTCATCACTTTTGGTGGGAGCAACTAGCTAGGTGGAGACTAGAAAGAGGTCCTCATATTTACAGTCAACCTATCATGAGGAGATATCATGGGCATACAATGAGGAGCGATGACTGGCCTCATATTGAGCAGTATCCTCCCAAGGACATTACTTAGCGAGGTGCTTACCCAACCCTAGGACAGTGTGCAAATTGTACGACGGCTCAAAGCATCCAAATCCTCTTCGGGAGATATAGATAGAGAGAGTTACTTCATACTATGGCTCGAATTCCATTACAAAGGGGAATTAAACCCAATCGTTTACCCACTCCTAGAGTTAGAGCGCCTCCTACTATCAGTGGTGGTAGACATCATGTTGATTGGCCATAGGAAGATAGGATAATTCTCTGGTTTAGGTAGTGAGTGGATAGAGTGTGGCTCCAGGTCATAGAAAATTATCAAGATGAGGCTCGATTAGCTCAGATACGGGGGGTTGTAGCCAGAAAATGCATAGCAGGTGCTCAAAAATTAGGAATTCGATATATGGACAGAACTATACCTGTTTAGGGGGTTTAGGAGCCTAGAGATGGCCAAGATAAGGGTCCTTAGAGTCTTACTAAGGAGGAGGCGGATATCATATCTGATATTAGTTAGGTAGAGGTTGCTTGAAGCTTTCAACCTAAGGTTTGACTAAAGACTATATCAGATTTCCCCGTGAGGGCAGAGTTAATAGGGGTGATGCTGGTTACTACTAAGAGTAGATCCAAATCATGGAATTACAGATCCTAATACTCCTTGGGGATGGAGGATGTTGAGGGATAATATAAGGCAAGAGTTTTATACTTAGCGTGATATATATGAGGATAGGTTTCGATGAATGCAAGCTAGAGAGGGTCCTAGCACATCTGTTAGGGTCAAGAGCTCTATAAGTACAGGGATAGGATTGCAGGATTGAATGTTAGGTTCACGAGATTGTCTTAGGAATTGGATGCTAGGACTAGGGAGAGGGATGATTTATAGATATGGATTTAGCCAGTTGATATCGCCCTCTTCCAAGATATCCATTTCACTCCTTCTTCTACCAGTACAGAATAGATACAGAGTACAACTGATGGTAGAATTGGCCCTATTGAGATGATCACCCAAGAGAGACTCTTTGTAGAGGAGGGTACACAGATAGATCTAGTAGAGTCTACAGTATAGCTTATGGGTCCTTCAACATTCATATTTGTATATGGAGATCAGATACCATGAAGGATTCAACCTCTCTAGACCATCTCACTAGATTTTACTTTGAGAATGAACTTCCTTGCCCGATGCGGACAAGCGCGTCAACCTCCTTTCAATGGCTTAAAAATGACAAAAACATTTATAGCCAATTTTAAGAGGTCAATGGCTTAATCAGAACTTAGACCTAAAGAGTGGATAGGTGAAATGCCCTGGGACCATAATCTTCCATAATGACAGGCCTTTAAATTTGTTTAAAGCACTACCAATCTCAAAGTTGTAAGAGATCACATGCTTATTATAAGCAGAGGCCATATGCCTTTTGTAGACATGAGTATGCTCTAAAGCATGTAGGTGCTTTTCGTAAAAATAAATGAGCTCGATGAGATGAAATACATAATATATTCATTAGAGATGACATCAAAAAGTGAGACTCTAAGAAAGGGAATACGAACAGATATATCCACTAATTCTCCACTAATACCAATCAACCCATCCTATGGATCAAGGGAACTAATCGATAGGAAATGGAATTACTAATGGATTGATATACAAGATCGGATTACTTGGATACAAGAATTACTAATCAATGGCATATAAGTGTATATGAACTAATTAATAGAATGGGACCGATAGTGTGCATCTACCTGAGGGCTAGGACTAAATGGATATTATTAATGGACAGGTGGACTAATCAATGAACTAAGGTAAGTCAGTTCTATAGAAACCACTAACGGACTAACGGATGGACTAATTGATGGACTAGGGCTACTAATTTATAACACATGTGCTACTACTGGAATAAATAGAATAAATCAAGTGCCCTACGACTCCTTCAGAGGAAAGATACGCTTCTGCCTAACCCTATACATCTAATACACCGAGATCTCATTTCAATCAATGGACTAATCTCATGAAAGGAATCTCAATGGGCTAATCCAACTCATTGAAAGTACTAATCACCCTTTCTATCTAAGGGCTAATCAATGGACTAATCCTCGCCCTTTCTCCACTTGTGGGGAGAAAATATGTCAGTTTAAGATTGTTGATGGGAGTAGATTTGAAGGATTGTAGAAATTTGAGACCAATATAGAAAAAGAGACTTGAATTGTGTGTAAACCTATAACCATTATGAACCTATAAAATTTTAACCCTATAAACATGTTTTTAGAAGCTAGAATACAAAGTCCAATATTTAATTGTGGTAGCTACTTGGATACTAGTGAAAGATCCATTTTCCTAAATTGGGCCAACATATGAGAATTTTTCTATTTGATTGTGTTTTTTCACATGGAGCACTAGAAACAGGGAGGATCATTTAAGGAATTGTAGGAAGCAGTGAAGGGGTCTCCCTTTGTATTTTGATAGTCCTCAGTGGTTATATTTTACTATGTATTTAGCACAAACTCAATGCTTTAAAATTGGCAACCCTATTTTCTATCCAATGGAGGAGATTAGCATTCATTCTCTATCCAATTAATTGACCTCCTTCGGTGTAATTTCTTAAGAAAAGCATCCTTCACACACTATATCTAGCTCCAAGGTGGCCAACTACAATTAATTTGCATTATAATTGTGCCTATGGTTGGGTGGAGAGTGGAAGTCCCTTCTTTAGTTTCCAACAAATTTAAGTGCAATAGATAAGTGTATTTTTATCTTGTAAATAAATTGTAAATTTCAATGTCTAATTTTTATATATAATGCTAGATTTAAATTATATGTATGTATTAGTTAGTTGAAATCTGTTATATATATTCATAGTTAATTTTATTTTGAAAAGAGTATGAATAGAGAGCTTAGGTCTAACACACATTTCTTGAAAATTGATATGAAATCCTTTATGAGTGTGAATGATGTATGCAAATGGAAACCTTTACTTACATTACCTATGATTATGGTTTGTAGTATACTCATGAGCTGAGAAGGATTTTCTTGGTTGTATCTAATTACTGCTTCATCGAGGTTGTCATGTTATATTACTTTTATACTAATGGTGAAGATAAACCTATATGATGACGAGAGCTTAATGCTCCATCTATCTGTGGAGATGAGTGCCTAGCTTGCGGGCCTCCATGTATGATCTGAATGAAATATGTTAGTGTTGTTGTGCTAATTACTCTTTCATATTTTTTAACAATGTCTTATGTGTGCTAAAGGGTTCAAGTTCTCTTGCAAATTATTGAGTCTCATGTGTGATTTTCATGTTAATTTTATGAAAAATTTAACATAAAATAAAGTTTGAAAAACAACAAATAAAATTGTAGTACAACACCATACAACACATCAACACAAGAATTTGATGAAGGAGTTCACCCCTCCTAGGCTGCATCTCCTTGGTCCAGCTTCCATGGCTTGGACCTCTATATTATGCTCAAATTTTCAAAATGACATGTTTACAGTACTTTTTTTCTCCTAAAACTTGCACCAATGAGTCCAAAATTCCCAAAATTGGTCATCTAGCCTCTTTCTGCACCTAATTTGGTCGAAAACTCCAAAAGATATGACCATTTTTTGCCTAAATTTAGCTAACTGGAGCTAAATCCAGTTAGCTGGCACTAAACTAGAAGTTCTGCCAAAATTATCGGACCGCCAAATTAATCCTCATTAAATTAATTAATCACATTTAACAATAATTAAGTGTGGTTAACGCTTAATCCGCACTTAATGGTTAGCCATTCTAAGAACTTTGATTTTTGAGCATAAAATTGAGCCCCTGATCATTCCTCCCCACCAGAAGCTTTTGGACCCCAAAATATCATATTCACTCGCTGAACAGGTGAGGAGTACAGTTTCCTCACCTTCCCAATTTCAATCCATTTGGATTTTGAAGTGTTTATTCCTTTAAGCCCCACTCGAAGATAGTCAACACTTCCTCTTGTTGATGTCTTTGTCCTCCTGTCAAGTATGGTGTCTTGCTGAAGCTCAAGAAATAAATATGGAGGAAAATATTCAGTAGATGGCAGTTGAAAATTCTCTTCTTGATCTTCAATCAAAGGAGCCTCATACAATCTCAGATTTTCAACATTAACAACTGAATAAATTTTCATGTATGAAGGCAAATCAAGCTTGAAGGCATAGTTACCAATCTTTTCCAGAATTTTGAAAGGACCATAATCGATTGGTTTTGTCTTTTTACCTTCTCCTTGAAGCCTTTCCTTGCTAATGTGAACCCAAAATTCATCACCAACTTCAAACTTATGATCCCCACGATGTTTTTCGTGCCTCACTTTGTACTTGCCTTAACTTTTTTCTAGTTGATCTTGCAGTTTTTGATGGATCAACTGAATTTCCTCTATGAATTTCTTTTCTTTATCTATGTCGCTATGTCCATCAATAGCTACATCTTTCCCAAAAATGAAATCCAATGGAAATTTTGGCAAGTATCCAAGACATGCCTCAAATGGCGATGTTTGAGTAGAGGAATGTTTTGCACGTCTGTAAGCATGTTGAATGTAATGCAATTGTTCATCCCACAACTTAGGATGTTTGCTGCAATATCCTTGAAGAAGATGAATGATTTTTTTGTTGACCACCTCAGTTTGACCATTTTTTTGTGGATAAAGGTTGTACTCTTCTTCAACTTAGTTTCCATAAAGTCCCACAAGCTTGACCAAAAATTCCCAACAAATCTAGAATCTAAATCACTTACAATAGATGTAGGCAACCCAAAATGAACCCAAACATTTTGAAAGAAAATATGAGTTGTTTGCTCAGTTGTAACTTGCTTTTTACATGGCATCAATATACACACTTTTTGAACCTATCCACAAGTACATACAATAATCATGACATCTTTTTGACAAAGGAATACCTCCTACAAAATACATAGAAATAATCTCCCATGGACGTGAAGGAATGGAAGTGGTGCGTACAATCATAGCTTCCTATTGCTATGCTTACTGACTGCACATAATGAACAACCTTTAATAAAATGTGACACACTTTCAAGCATACGAGGCCAATAACAATACCTCTGAATATTTTCCATTGTTTTGCTTACACCAAAATGTCTAGCAATAAGAGAAGTGTGTGCTTTCCTTATGACATTCACTCTCTCACCATGTGGAATACAAAGCATGCCCAAATGATACAACAAGTTATTTTGTACATGGTAATCTAATTCCTCAACTTGATGACCTTGACTCAAGTTTGCATAAACATCTTGAAAGTCATTATCAAATGCATATTGTTCAATGTAACTTTCATGTAAAACAAAAGTATTGTTGAGTAAGGTAGTTGCACTAATAATATGCCTAGAAAGCATATCAAAAACCTTGTTGTATATACCTTTCTTATACCTAATGACCAAGTGGAATTTCTGTAAGAAACCATCCAGAGAAAGTGCCTTGTCTACTTAAATTTAGTTTGTGATTGCAAGTATTGAAATGGTTGGTGATCAGTGTGAATGATGGTTTCCTTTCCCATCAAATAGTGTTTCCACTTCTTCACACTTTGAACCAACACATACAGCTCCTTGTCATATGTAGGATACTTTATCACTGCAAAATTAAACATTTTTTATTGGAATTAAATGGGCTTACCATGTTGTAAGAGGATTGTGCCCATGGCATAGTCACTTGCATCTGTTTGAATCTTAAAGGGTTGTCTCAAGTCTGGTAGTGCTAGTATTGGGGCTGAACTGATCTTCTTTTTCAAAGCATCAAATTCTTTTTGTTGATTGCCTCCCATTAGAGAACTTTTGAGGTCTAGAATGGGCCTCTAAGAAAAATCTACAACAAAAATAAACTTTATAAGAACCAATAGGATTCAAGATGATGATGTCAACCATGGGGTATGATTCACCATTTTTAGAGTAAAAATGTAAAAAATTTAAAATAATAAAATAATAAAACTATTTTTTCAACTTGTCTTTTCAACTGATCTCCCTAAGTTTTTACTCAAATTTCAAGTGGTAGTACTTTTTGGATTCCAAATTTAATTCCTCATCCAAGGAGTACCCATGTTGCCAACGTTTTATAGACCCTGTTATATGAAAAATAAGAAATACCTGAAAAAACATGATTACAATCACCTTTTTCATTTATTTATAATTTTTAGTATAGCAAGGTCCATAAAACGTATGAAACATGGGTACTCATTAGATGAAGAATCAATTTTTGCATCCAATGAGTGTTCCCGCTTAAAATTTGAGTAAACCCATAGGGAGAGAAGTTGAAAATACGAGTTGAAAAAATAGTTTTATCTTTTTTCCCTCTAAAATTTGATGATGTAATCTAATCTTATTTTATCATTTCCACTAGTATTTTATAATTTCCTTAGGAGACCCATTTTATACCTCAAAATTCACCTAATGCCCACTGGAAGACCTTCTTAACACTAGTCAATTCATGTAATGGAGCTATAATAGAAGAAAAATTAGCAACAAACTTCCTCCAATATTTTTCTACTCCTAGAAAAATTCTTACCTCAGTGATTGTCTTGGGTGTAGGCCAATTCACGATGACCTCAACTTTAGAGGGGTCTATATTCAGCTCACCTCCTCCAACAATATGTCCCAAATACACTAAAGAAGTTTTACCAAATTCATATTTTTACATCTTCAAAAACAACGGTTCATTTCTCAAGACATCAAGCATATTTCTTACATGCATAACATGTTCATCTCATGATTTGCTGAATATCAAAATATCATCTAAGTATACAATGAAAAAATCATCAAGGAATGGTCTCAATACATCATTCATAACTCTCATGAAAGTAGCTGGAGCGTTGCAAAGACCAAATGGCATAACAAGCCACTCAAAAAATCCTTGTTTAGTTTTAGCTGCAGTCTTCCATATGTTCTAATCAGCTATTCTAACTTGATGATAACCAATTCTCAAGTCTCACTTAGTGAAATACTTTTCATACCTCAGTTGATCAAGAAAATCATCAATCCTTGGGAGCTGATAACAATTATTTATCGTGATTTTGTTGAGTGCACAAAAATCCACACACATGTGCCATGTTCCATCCTTCTTGGGCACCAACACACTCGGTGAACCACATGGCGAGGTAGATGGGAAAATGATACCTTTATTCAAAAATTCTTGGATTTTATTCTTGATTTCTGCACTTTCTATTATCAACATGTGATACATGCCAATGTTATGGAGTGGAACATCCTGTTGCAGTTGTATCTCATGTTGGATTCCCATATTGGGAGGTAAAACATTTGGTTCCTGAAACATCTTGCCATACTGACTTACCACAAAAAAACAAATTATGTTTTAATTTATCATCACAACCTTCAAAAGATTCATAATCCTTATCATTCTTTCGTTTGATCATAAGAAGCACAAAGTTTTTTCTTGAATTTACTAGCCTCTTCATTTTCCCAACATTAACTAAAGAGAGCTTTAGATTTTTGCGATCAACCCTCACAGTACATTCCACTCCATATTTTAACATGTGGTACTTGTTCTCATGGCGATATAATACTTCTTTCCTGTCATAGAGATATGGACTACCCAAAGAAACTCCTGATATGTCAAGTGGTACAACATCTCACTCAACTTCATCAATGAAGTTTGTGGTAATTACAAACCAGAAAATGCATTTTCTTGTAATCTATAAATTTTTATCCTTGGTTATCCAACCCAAAGGGTATGGCTTATGATGAGGTAAGTTTTCAATATTAAGCTTCTTAACTAATTCTTCAGATATTAAGTTCTATTGAGAGCAACTATCAAATAGTGTGTCAATTTTGAATGTTTTGAGATCACTCTGACATGAAACAACTCTATTCTTGTTTCTTCACTTGGAGTGTTACTATGACAATTTGATGAACTAGTACTTGCTATGTCTTATTTTCCCTTTGTGACCATGGCTGAAATCTTAGTCTCATCTCCTAAGTTGATCCAAGATCCTGTTGTGTGGTAACGATTATCTTTTGTTTCCCCTTATTGTTGAATTTCTTAGGCCTCAATTCTGGATGAAGCTTCCAGCAGTGGGCTTTATCATGACCCTCTTTGGAACAATGAGTGCATGTGGTTTTCACCCCTTCTTTTGTAATGTATGTATTTTTATTTTGTTTACCCTTGAAACCCTTTCCTTTTTCACCACCCTTGAATGGTTTATTTTTACTCTCTTCTTGTACATTTTTCCCTCTTGCCTTAAGGTGTGTGGATTGCACACAAACCTCATCTATAATAGTGGGATTAAACATGAGGATGGTATGTTTTAGGTAAATATGAAAACCCCCTATGTACTTCAACAAAGTTTCTTGACTATTTAAATCAACACCTAACATAAGAGCTCTTCTCCTAAATTCATGAGTGTAATCTTGCACACTTTGACCTTTCAATTGTCTAAAATTTTGCCAGCTCATAATAGCTTTTTGTATGTAAGCTAGAGGATAGAATTTCATTTTAATGGAAACAATAAAATTTGACCAAGACATTGAGAACTTACCATTTTTCTTAATCTCATCTTGTGTCTTTGCTTCCCACCATACAAGTGTTGCACCCTCCATTCTCAAGGAAACCAATTGAATCTCTATGTCATATTCTTGAAGGTTTTGAATTTTGCAGTAAACCTCCAATTATCCAACTTCTCTGCATTCACTTTTCCATTATACATCAGAAGCTCAAATTTAACATCAAGTTTAAGTAAGGGTGATTTACCAGCTCCTTTTGAAGTATGTGTATGAACAGATGGAAGGGTTGTGGTAGTGGAAGATGATGAAGAGGAAGGTGAAGATGGTGGTGAGGATGATGGTGGAGTGGATGCTAGTTTCTTACCATATCCATGGCCTCCTCCTCTTGGAGATCCCTCTCCTCTTGGAGGCCTTGAACTTTCTCCTTGCATCCTTAAATTCCTCTCCTCATAGAGGACTTTAACCATCTCAGTCATATCAAAGAATGCCTTCCTGAATGCTCTCTCATCTTCTGTCATGGTAGGTTCTCCTTCATGAGACATGCTCACTGAAGACTCAACTTCAATACGAGGATGTGTTGGTGTTGAAGACTTTGGAAACCTTTTCCTTCTTCCTCTTGACCCAACTGCAAGGCTCTAAACCAACTTCACTTCTCCTATTTTGAGTTTTAGCCTTGTAAGCATGACAAAAAATTACAAACACTTATATACCCTCTTGCACAACAAAACCTAAAGCTCTGATTCTGAAAATGATATGAATGAATTATGTTAGTGTTTTTATGCTAATTAGTCTTTTAGATTATGTAACAATGTCTGATGTGTGCTCAAGGGTTCAAGTTCTCTTGCAAACTATTGAGTCTCATGTGTGTTTTTCATGTTAATTTTATGAACAATTAAACATAAAATAAAGGTTGAAAAAAAAATAAAAAATAAAAAAATAAAAAAAATAAAAAAAATAAATAAATAAAAAAAATAAAAAAAATAAAATAAAATAAAAAATAAAAATAAAATAAAATAAAAAATAAAATAAATAAATAAATAAAATAAAATAAAAAATAAAAAAATAAAAATAAAATTAAAAAAAATAAAAATAAAAATAAAATAAAAAAATAAAATAAAAAAATTACATCACCATACAACACATCAACACAAAAATTTGATGAAGGAGTTCACCCCTCTTGGGCTATATCTCCTTGGTCCAGCTTCCATGGCTTGGGCCTCTATATTATGTTCAAATTTGAAAAATGGAATGTTTACAATGCTTTTCTGCTCCTGAAACCTACACCAATGAGTCCATAATGCCCAAAAATGGTCATCTAGCCTCTTTCTGCACTTGATTTGGTCGAAATATCCAAAATTTATGACCATTTTTAGTTTCTCCACTATTTCTGGCCTAAATTTAGCTAACTGGAGCTAAATCCAGTTAGTTGGCACTAAACTGGCAGTTTCGCTGAAATTAGCGGACCGCCAAATTAATGATCATTAAATTAGTTAAGCACATTTAATAGTAATTAAGTGCAGTTAGCGCTTAATCCACACTTAATGGAAAATTTCGGATTAGCACTAAGTAATGAGAAATAGAGCTTAAATAAACCAGGTTTAATGTTGAATGATGCGCTTAAGGTTTTAGGCTCCACCAATTCATAGGTCGTAGTCATATGATGTCAAGTGTATTGGGGTTTTGTCCCCACTCCGCCCATCGACGAATATTACAAAAGTTAAATATATGTGCAACCACAATATTTTTAAGATCCAATGTATGATGTGTTAGTAGTGCGTGGCACTGGTGGGTCCAGGGGCTCGTGTTCGGTCCCTGCCGGCCTTTCCTGTCTTGAACTAAAATTTTACACCACCATGGGTGGGGGCACGTGGTGGCCCCAGGATGCAACATGTGTCCTCTCCCCATTGGTCCAAATTTAAAGCAATACAAAAGCGCCAAATAACCAATAATTTCAACCAATAGGATGTTGCCACTTGGTAGTCCCTTACTCACGAGAGGAAAATGAAAAAAAATTGACCCAGCCGATTTAGAATGCCATGTCAGAAGTATGAACTGCTAACTGGGAAACCTGTCTGTCCTTTTTTTTAAAAATTTTCATGTTTGTACAAACGAACATAACTCATTTTCGGGAGCATACAGAGTCCATTTTGCATGAAATGAAGTGCACCAAATTCAGAACGACGAGCACTACGCGGTCGTTCAAGTTTTGAGCAATTCTGATAACTTTGATTTTTGAGCATAAAACTAAGTCCCTGATCACTATAGTTTAAGAAATGAGGAGGAGGGGGCTTGAAGACACCTGGTTAAAGGAAATGAATATATTGGTTCGGAGAAACTGAAAAGCTCTAATCAAGTAGAGATAAATAGATTTCAGTCCTAATTTTTTTCATAAATTTAGAGTTTGGGGAAGTCTCAACCCTAGCCCTCAGGCATATGAACCAAGAGGAGCTAGTTATAAAGGAGGCTTATCAACATATCAAACCTTGGGATTTTTTAACAATTTTATAGTTGTAAAGGATTTTCCATGACCCCAATATACCAAAACCCCGAGAGATGAACCGTCATATGACTACCCTAATTCCATTTACTAAGCCTATCAACTAACGACCTTCGAGTATTGCAGTAACTAGAAGAATCGAATGATTTTTTTTATGATAACATAGCTATGCCACATGTATGACATACATCACCCAGATTTGGTCCTTTTAGTTATGTTAGCTAAAAAAATATGAGTGACATGTGGCACATGTCAGCAGGTGCCACATGGTAGGGGACACATCAACCTTAACCACGTGATAAGCTATGTTTGGATCATAGAAAAATGAGGTGGCATGATGAGTTGGCCACTGGCCTATCTACTTATCAATGTTTTTTAAATACTTTTTATTATAAATAAATTCATTGAAAACTTGGTCATTTATGTTGGTATATGAATATACCAACAAATAAAGTATTTGTCCCTATATAGACATATCGGCCATATCACCCATATCAGCAACCCATTGTACTAGCATATAAAAGTTTAAAAATATATTGGCTACATTAGATTATTGGCTTAGCAATGGGTGTAACCATATTGTCCAACCAGGATGTTAGACCCTAGATATTAGGACCAAAGGGTGTGATATGGAAAATTTTAATATGACGAGGCCTTGGAATGACGTATGGGTTGGGTACATGGAATAATGTAGATGCATTATGTGGCTTGGGACAACCACTTGTTGGAAATGTGTACATGTATGGATGATGATGTGACCCTAAGGAAAAAACTCCAAATGGTCATAACTTTGTTCCTGTAGCCCAGATTGAGATGAAATTTATATCATTGGAAATATCTTAACAATCTAAAGATGATGGTGATATCAGAAATGTGATTTAAGGTGACATAAGAAAGATGGATTTTTGATAACCCCATCTTCATAATGTACCTTGAAGGTTGCGTCTAATTACGTCCCATAGCCCTAATATGGAATTAGGGGGTTGGGTATGTTACACCATGTTTGATATTGTGCCATTTAACTAAACCTCATAGAGTCTAGTACAACAAAATTGTTGCAACACCCATACATTGAATCCTTTAAAGAGCATTATATATCATCATTTATGACACATAATATAAAACCAATGTAATTGGCATTATGATGTAATAATAGGCACATTTTTAAATTACAAATCTCAATGCAAGTTAACATTATGTTGAAATGTATAAGGAGCTCTTCCAATGCTCTTATCTCTTAAAACGAATTACAAATATGGAGTCATATTCTCTTTTAAATATTTTTGATGATCAACTTGAAGCTTTGCATGATGTTGCGCTAGTTAATAAGATTTCTCTAGATATATAGTGGCAGGATTTTCTGAAAATGTAGCTCCATGAACCAGGTACTAACAAGGCTTAAGCCTTCATCAGTGAAGCTTCAATTGTGTTAGGTAAGTGGATGAATGAGTTGGATGCCATTAGTTAGTTCAAAGCTCATGCTTTAGCCTTGGTATTGGATTTAGCTCCTTCACCTGAAGGGATTTTAGAAGAGTAGGATATAACAGAGTAATAGAGTTTACTTAAGGGCGAGTCAATAGGTGTTGTTGAGGTTTGTTGGCCCCTTCGTTTTTGTATGGTGTGTATAATGCAAATAAGGAAGATAGTGTGACACATGGATAGCCTTAGCTACGCCATATCAAGCCTAAGTTCAATAGTAAACATATATAACATATATAACATGAATAAATTGGTTGGAAATGCATAAATCAACAAGGTTAATTCAACATGAATAATAGATCTAAGCCATATAACCTCACTATGAAATATACAATGCAACTTGATTAATCTAGGCAGAAAAATAAATCATAAAATACTATTGTAATAATGAAATTAGATTAGAAAATGCAAGAACAAAAACATTAAATTAGGTCATAAACATATTAAATTTAAAGCGCAAGATCTAGAGCTAAACAAAGAAAGACATCTAACTATGCAAAGTAATCTAGCAACTAGGAACTGAAACACATATGCATAAAATCACACATATGCTAGTTTACTTAGTGCTTACTTTATGTTGTTGTGCTAGGTTTATATTTGTTGAGTTATTCACAAAAACATCCCAAGGGGGATCCCAAAAAGAGAGAGTTTGTAAGAAAAGAAGTAGAATGAGAGCAAAGAAAGAATAAAAGAAGAAGAGAGACTACTGCCTTGTTGTAGATATTGGGGACATGGGAGTCAAGCACCCCCTTCTCCTTCTTGAGATGAACTTCATCTATTTCTCCTATACTTAGGCAAGAAAAAAATCCACTATTTTCCTGTAAATCAATCTTGATGATTCCAAATTTAATGATTATACCTACCAAAGTAAAAAGAGAAAAAAGCTATCCCAATTCTTTTACCTTTAAATGTACAATAAAATGAAAAGATGATCTTAACATATGATTAATAATACCAATTTCACTATAGAGAAGGAAACTCAATATCACACCTAAAATCCAAAATTAAAAAAAGTATATGGCAAATAGTTATATCTCTCTGGTTCTAACCTAAATTCAAATGAGAGAGGTTCTCCTTTTTATAGTTGCACAAAGAACTCTACAAAACAATGGGAGAATACCATGTGCAAAATACAATAGAAATGGATCAAACCATGTGGTAGGTCAATATCCAACCAACGGATGCCAAGAATAGGAAATTGATCACCTTGACCTCCTCAAGATGCTCACGTGTGGCTCAAAAGATCGATACATGTGCGAGACAAGGTCAAATAAATATAATTGAATAATGGAGCTCTTGTGCCTAGATCCATGAGTAAGTCCAACTATACCACCTCTCATGCATAGATCAACATGCTAGTGGTCAAATTGAACACCTTGCTTCCTCCCTATAGGCCACCTTCCCACCCTGAAATTGACCATCTCTTGACAAATTCGCACTCTCAAAATTACCAGTTGAAGGGAGAAGTGAGGTACGACGTAACTCTATTGGTTTTAGTTTGCCCTTTGAAACTTGAAAAAAATTCCCACCTTATTTGCAGCACCTTGAGGTCATTACGATAAATTCATAAACCACTAGAGAGCCCTCTCTCTCAACGTGGTTTGGAACTCTACTGGTCTAGCTTCTGGCACCACGATAGTATAATGGTTCACCTTAAAGAAAGAACATCAACAACTAATAATTTGATTGTGAGAGAAACTCTTCTAAAGATGCCGATTCTTTCGTACCATCCTTTCCATCAGTTGTATAGTTCGCAGAAGAAATGAAGGAACGTTGATGAGGTGACAGTCCCGCAGAGGGGAAAGAAGCTTGAAATGGTATATGTATTATGTCACTAGAATGTGAAGACCTCTTACCACGGCCTAGGACCTTCGGAATGTTCGTGCAAATTTAGAAGCTCGATACCTGAAGGCGCTCGAACTAAGCAAACCATCCTGCTTCTTGAAAAATCCTCATCGCTTCCGGGTTGACTTGGAGAATGCCAATTCCCACCGGCTCATGGCTCACAATAGAGCCTCCCATGGTTGAGAGAAGAAATGGCGGATACTCACCTCAACATTTCTAGACTACAACTTGCACAATAAGAATTAAACATCTAGATGCACTCTTGTTCAAATCCCTATCTATAAGGGAATTATAAACAAAAATAAAAGACATCTAGATAGTGTAGATAAAATATCATTCAGGGAGACGCTAGCATCAAAAAATGTGATAGGATTTCGAGCACATACAAAAATCCTTCTTTTGTATCTTCACATGCTGAGTCCATGTTGCACATGATCTCTTCAATACAAAATCCTACTTAACTAAAACTTACAAACTCCAGTAGCATGGACTTGTTGGAATATCCATAACCTGAATTCTTTCAGGAGTATTAATAATATTCATTTCTACATATAAGAGACAACCAATACATTTGATATCAAGATGCAATATAGGTAGTTTTAAAAATTCCAAGTCTTAACAAAAGCGAAAAATGTATAAGGAACTCTCGTAATATATTTGAAACTCACTCTTTTAAATGTATACTCAATATTTACAAATTACAACTTGCACATTGTGGATCAAACAAATATGCAATCTTATCTATTCCTAAATACGTTTATGAACGGAGGAGATGTTCAATGTTAACAAGATATGTTTTACCATTAAAAGATATTGATAAATAAAATAGGATAAATGACCAACATTAAAGAATTGAGCAAGATTCCCCTTTAAAAAGGAGAAACTTAGGACGGAATCACATTGTAGAAAATGTTTGAACGCTTGCAGCAAATTTTTAATTTTTAGGAGCGTTGGGCACTTTTTCTCTTCATTGTGTATTGCTCCATAGTTTTTCTATGTAGGTTACATATATCTCTTATGTGATATGCGATAGCACAACCTAAGTTAAAGTAAATCAATAATTGTATGTCCTAAACTAAGAGGAAATAGTATGGAAACCAAGAGAAATAGAAGTAGAATATATTTATGATAATTTATTTATTAGTAGTTAACATATATGTGGTCAAATCTGATATTCTTATTTGGTAATTTCTATATAAATATTTTTTTGGCAACATTTATAATGACAATGGATAATAACTAATAAAACTAAATGTATGAAATAAATTAAATACAAATCACGTTAAAAATTCAACTAATAAACTTCAAATTTAGTCTTTATTACTTAACAAAATAAGTACAAAAGTAGCTAGAAGCACTTCCTTTGTCCTTGGGGAAAGATGGTGAAATATCTCAAGCTCTCCTCAAACTCTCATACCATCTATTCTTAGTGAATACCATAAAAAATATCATTTTTTAATGGAATAATAATTTTTATTATGGTTTAACTACTATCTTATTTTATTTGATGTTAAATGTTTTAATTGTATTGTGATTTTATCAATTAAAATAAGCATTATTTTAAAGATTAAATATCAAATCAATTAGATACACTTCGACAAATTTGAACCAGAACCAAACCTAGGCTACCATCTTCAACTTTTGCTTATAATTAAATATATGGAATTATATGGAATACACTTGTGTAGTAATTTCTAATAAATTTAATTCCTTCCTTATATTACATATCCAAAGTATGTTGTAGACTAATATACCATGTATTAGTATTTTTTGAAATCACCAAATGTACCATTTTGTGTATACACTGTGAGCAGTGTATCATTATTATTATTTTTTAAACAAAATTGAGTAGTATTATATTAAAATCTTTGTCTGAATGCAGCAGGTACTCAAGAAGTGGAGTGCATGATTGCTCTTATAAACGGATCCTCCAAAGAGGAAATTTCTATTAGTGCCAAAATCCTAACTAGAAGACATGTAGAAATAGAGTGTTAATATGATAGTGATTTACAAAATTTTTACAGAAGGAAAACACATTTATATTTTGAGCTCATCAGAAGAGAGTGTTAGATCCTCAAATAAAGGCTTTTTGAGGTCTGGAAGAAAATTTCCTTCATGCCTACTAGAGGAATTAGATTGAGCATTGATACTTATCTTGATATAAATTTGGGCATGTAGGGCATCAATCTGTTGGCGCAGTGCATCAACTTCATCTTCTTGGAAAGCCATGTTAATTTGAGCTCTTATATTTATTCCATTATGTTGATAATCATGCTAATTTATTCCTGTGGTTTCAATTTAGCTTCAATGATATCCAAATTTAGGGTTTCTTCTTGATGATAGTACTCCAAATATTTAGGGTGACCCCCAGAACCCAGGTAAAACTCACTTCAAGTCTTCATTTCCACTTGAAGAAGAGAAAATGTCTAAAGAGTTATGGCTTCCCACAGATAGGAGGACTTTAATTCAAGGTTGATTGTATCACAAAGGGGAGGATTGAGCACCCATAATACAATTTACTCTGAGGAAGGAGAGGAACACAATTAGATTACACAAGGGTAGAGCATCAGTAGATACTAGTAGGTTACCAATGGAAAACAAGGATGGATTCCTAGGTGACAGGCTAGAAATTAGACAATTAGGGAGAGTAAAAGAGCTAAATTTTAAAAAGAGAAAAGACCGAAACCTAGTAAAACCATGTTTTTTTCCAAAGGAGAGATAGAGAACCACGTAAAGGAAAGATGTGGGAATATGAATTAAATCAAGGTTGATGAGTTGATATATTACCAAAGACCAATTATGGAGTTTTGGAAAAGATGCATGTAGGCTTGACTGAGAGAATCAAAGTCTAGATGAGGAGCACTGAGAGCCGAAAGTTCAAATGTGTTACTAATGTCACCACAACGACTATTTCTATTGTCCAAAATATTGAACCACGAGCTACTTGCAGAAGGCAAATAAAGTAGCACATATCTTATGGTGGGAAAACATATGTAACTTCGCCCTAGAATAATTTGGATAAATGAAGGCCCACGGGATGAAGGTCATAAACACTTGAGTACCATGGATCCATGGTTTTATTTAGCTAGGGAGGCCACTCCCACGCTTCACCACTTATTATACCATAAAGCTTCGTAATTTTAGTTGTAGAGAAGCCCGCAACTAGATGCAGTGGAAAGCCATTGAAACAAGGTGAACCTTGTTGAATTGTAGTACCACCTATGTGCAAGAGGGGGAAACTGACCTAAACTGCATGCACCATTTGCTTCCCATTTGACATGCAATAAATATTGATATGTTTGCCCTATCTATTCATGCTTCCAAGGAGTGCTACGATATTTAAGGTTGAGAGGTCAATAATTATAAAGTATTAGTGGGAGAGTAAAATAATTTTAGGGGACGAGGTGTCATGGGATGCCTCTCCACCCACAGACTATGTTTATCTTATTTTTCCATCTTAGATGTTACAATCTTGGTTTTCTTAGTGATTTTCCTCTGTATTTTGATGTCTCAACACATGAAAAAAGGAGTTTTGCATATAGCCATCTAGAATCCTGACCATTCTTTGAAGAATTATCTAGAGATCATTTTCTTTTGGAATTTTTTTTTATGGAGGTGCTGGAGCGAAATAAGAGAGTCTCCCAAAATCATGAGGTTAGTAGGATGCAAATATTTAGCCAGAGTTACTCCTAGTAGAAGTCCATACAACTCTACCCAATTGTTAGTCATGGGATCTAATCCACAAGAGTATTTCATTTCAAGAATTCCATCGAGACTAAGAATAATCCCTCCCCCTCTTATCACCCCTCATTAGTGTATCATTATTATTATATTTTTTTATTTTCATTGTCATTATTGTATCATTTTTTTCTAATAATATTAATAAATGATATTTTATGAAATATATATGGAAATTTTGTTAAAATATTAACGTTATTTTGTCGAGGGGCACTCTCCTACCTAGTATGTAGGAAATTTTGTAATCTATTGTCCTATAACTTAGTCAAATTACATTAAAAAAATAGGAAAATAACAACAATAATAATAAAATTTAAATTGAGGTAAAATAGTCAATTTACTATTGGCAATTTTTGGGCTCTATGTTTTAATGACTCATGGTTTTTTCAATATGTTGTAGCTACTACAACCCCCATCCAAAATTTTGGCCTATACTAAATTTTGGAGCCTCCTTGGTCTTTTTCATTGTTGTCACAAACTTTGAAGTTCATTTCATTGGTTTCCTCACATCGTTATGATCCCTTTCGCAAGATAGGAAAAGTGTCGTCTTTGGCATAATGGTTGTCATGTTGCATGCATGAGATTTTCATAATGGTTCTAAGAGGTCCCCTCTATGTAAATGAGTTGTTGTAACCTTTTTTGTATCCATCACACTCATTTATAAATGTTTGAGCATTGTCACACAGTCATCATAAAGCCAATTTTTGGTGTTGCACTTGTCACAATCGGTCGTAGTGTTGTCACACGGAGGGAAATGTTTTGTTTGAATTTCATGGATGATATGTGTTGTTTGAATCATCTAAATATGCTAAGTGTGTGATCTTAGTAAAATTCATCACAGTTCACGAATCTCACCAGTCCCGCATTTAGCCATTTTTTGGAAAACTTCCCGACCAAGAAACCTAGCTTCACCCTGCCTTCCCTGAGTTACACACTTCATAGTCTCAGTCCCTATGACCTTGCTTCTTGGAACTATGTATTGCATGGTATTTTATTCCCTAGACTACTCCGTTGTACAATTTTTGTGACCAAGACATGACCGTGACATTCAGAATTGCGTAGTCATGGCCTCCAGCCCACCTTGAACTGCACACTTCACAACTTAACGACACAAGCGAACCCCCTACGCCTTAGGACTATGCACTTTGCAGTCACTGATGCATCCTTGACCTATTGAACTATGCAATAAGTGTCCCATCTCTCCTCCCTGCAACTTGTCCCCTTGACTCCAGAAACTGCGTAGTCATGTCCCTCAAACCAACCTGAACTAAACATTGTGCAGTCTCAAGGCTCAAGCATTCCCCTTGATTTCCTAAAATACGCAAATGCGCAGTCAATGTGCCTCCTTCTCTAACCTTTCGCTTGTTCCAAACTCTATTCATGGATTAGAATGCATCATATTAGGCTAGGGGTTTTTGGATTGATGTCGTCCCATCATAAGTGGATTGCAAGGACAAGTACTCTATCATGTCATGACGATATGGTGAAGGAAAAGAAGAAGGAGGGAAGCATTATAGAAGACACTCTTGTAGTTGAACCCACAATATGATTGATCAAAGGAAAGTGAAAGGACACCAGTTTCGACCACCATTTAAGACACAAGATCATTGACGACTCCTTATTTCCAATGCATGTGGAGGAGAAAAGAAAGCTCTCTCACGAGGACACTTAACTCTTAGTAGTAGTAGTGGCTTTCCATTGCCATGTCATCAAGCAGAACATGTCAGTAGTGTCATGTTGTGTCATGTCATGAGTGGTCATATGCCACATCACTATTGTACATCATGCATATTGTATTCAAAATTTATTGTAAAGTGGAAGTCCAAAGGACACACATGAATGTAAAGAGTCATGTAAGTCGAAAATTCATGGGAAGTAAAACTATCATGAGGGTATTCAAAGAGTCACCCTTGGTTATATATACTCACTAACTATATGAGAAAAGGGCATTTCACCTTGGCTCCACCAATAAAGTAATAGAGAGATGAGATAGTTCTTTTGTGGAGTAAGGAGTGGCTCCAATGCTCCACTATTGGAGCTAGTGATGTTCATTTTACATATGTGTCTTGGAACGTTTATTTAATAACATAAGCTTATCAAGGCCAACACGTTCTCCATGCATGAATTATGCATTTTGTAAGAATATTCTGCAGATTTTTGTATTTCATGTTTTTTTTCACATGTACTAAGATAGTTGAACTATTTTAGTTATTTTAGTGCTTATATTGTTGATAATGTGTTGTAATGGTCATAATATTTGTCCCATCCTTGTAGACTATTCTGCAGGATATTAGACATATATTTCCCAAATTTTTGTGTGTAATTGTTGTCCCATCCTTGTGGACTATTTCGCAGGATATTGGAGAAATATTTCTCAAATTGTTGTGTGTAATGACCATCGTGTCCCTTGTGGACTATTTTGCTGGATGTTAGACGGAATCCTTCGGTTCATGTGTGTCTCTCCCTGGGTGGTACTATTACCTCTCTCATAGAGGCTCATTTTTCTCTCCCCCACCCGCCCCCCCTCCCACCCCCCATGTAGTAGAAGAACCTTGACACACTTGCAATCAAACACTCAACAGGCACACCCGCCTTGCTTTTCGAAAGTACATATGCATCACTCTCTCTTGTTGACAACAAGCGTTAATGCATACATTTAAGAATAAAGCAACTAGGACTTTGTTCCAAATGGGACTCCTACACCAAACATTTTGAGGTCTAATTGGGACTTCATATTAGGGAGATCCCCTGAATGTTGGCAAGTCTAGCACCATCAACATTTTTGGCGCTAAAAGGAGTGTAACTAGTTTTTTATGGCTGATAAGCCCACTGACCCCAATAGTACATATTCTGATCAAGGAAACAAAGTACACTCCACCTCCCCTGCTCATGATCCTGAAGTTTGTGACTCTTCCAAAAAAAAACCCACATGAACTTGTGAAATTTCATATAATCAGATCTAGATCATCCGTCCCATAACACGTCAGTTCACAGGAGCAGTTGGATTGCTCCCAGGAGTATCCAATCTTCCATATTCACCTAAGAAGAATAATACCACCTCTACTAGAGTAGTTTTATCTTTCTTGGAAGACATGGTTCTTTCCAACCTCAAAGAGTTAGCAGTTGTTGTGGAGAATGTAGAAGAACTTCTAGTTTAGTGGTGGTGAAGGAGATAAACCGCTACGCTCAGGCATAACCTTCCGTGGGTTAGGCTGTGACAAAGAGGAAAAGGAGTTATCAGATTCTAAAAAAGAAGAGGAGGAGAGAGAAGAAGAAAATATGGTAGAATAAGACCTATATTAGATGTCTGAGGGCCCACTCACATTTCTAGGTGTACTACACAAAATGAAAAGGCACTTAGAAAATATCTTAACGAAGTATGACCCTGACAGAACAGTTAAAGCAGAAGACCATTTGGACAAGTTTTACCTACATCTAAAAACACTTGAGGTACATTATGATGATGTTACATGCATACTTTGTCCATGTACCTTGGATGGTAGAGTAGCTATCCAGTACCGCAATATTCCCCCAAACTCCATCCAGAATTGGAGGGGATTTAAGAAAATGTTTCTTGATAAATTTTTTGATTATAAGACCCCTGCCATGTTGTTGAAATAGCTAGGCAATCTAAGAATGGAGCCAAAATAAAAGGTGAAATATTTCAATTATAGGTTCAATCATGTCTTGAACAGATTTCTGGAAGATACGAAACCTCATGACTCCATTAGAAAGGGCTACTATACTTTTGCCTTTTTGGAAATCATTGCATAGTTCATAAAGAGGACTACCCAACCATCACTTACATAAAATTTTGAAGAGGCTATCGCGGTTGTGAAAGACTTGTGCACAATTGGAGTCATTGTAAGTTGAAGAAACCAACAAAAGACTCCAAATATATGAGTAAAATACCTCACTCCTCAGTAAAAAAGGAAAAATAAAAAGAATCGTTTGAACTTTAGAACTTAACCCACATGCTTAAGAATCTGTAAAATGAGGTGGAAGAACTTAAACAAAGTTCAAGTGAGATCGTTGTGAGCATTACATCGTCGCGATACAACTTGATTTAGAGGACCATGAACTCAAGTAGCACCAGTAACCGACCGACCAAGTCTGCGCATATTTCAAGTGTTGCGTTGAATCTTTACCATTAGGGAAAACTGGGCATGGATGTATAATTTTCATATCATGAAGATTACCATGGGGATGAACTCTATTTATACGCATTTTTTCGATACGGTTTTGCTGATGATCATACCAAAATCAAAGAAGAAAAGGAAGAAGTTGTTGCAACTGATGAGACTCCAAGTGTCGAGCATGCAGTAAACATGTTCAACCGTGTGCTTGTAGCCCAAAAGAACACATACGAGAAACATCCCTTGAGTGACCCCTCGGGCCTAGAAGCAGGCCAATCATTACAAATTGAGAAGCCAAGTGCCAACCATTACAACAGAGTCGAAAAAGCATAAATTCAAAGGAGCCTTGTTAAGGAAAATCAATCTGCCGGTCAAATCAACGCAGAACACTTAGAGAAAGTATGGGAAAGTAGTTACAACAAAGGATACTTCCACAAATACGAACGACAAGATCACTGCTCTAGTACTCACAAGTCAAGTTGCTTCCCCAGACACTTCAGCTTCCCTTCCCACTATGGAGTATAACCTAGTGGAAGGCATGAAGAAGGTTCATGCAAACATTTCATTATTTGAGTTAACAAAGATCACGAACCAGTGGGACATTATTTTACAAGCACTTGGGTAATCCTCCATAGGTAATATTCCCCCTTTATACAAGGTATAAGGTACATATTATGATCCCCTTGAGTCGATACTTCATGCTTTAACATTGAAAGTAAACACACTTTGCCCTCCCTTTCTCTTAACTTTATAAATATTTAATTTCAATGTATACAATTGCTCGATTGATTATGGTGCATTACTAAATGTAATGTAATTATCTATAGAAAATAAAATAAATGTAACATGGAGAAAAAATGATGCACAAATTATTGAGCTGGACAAAACTCTTATACATGCGATCGACAAACTCAGAGATGTGATCATCCACTTGTCGTCCGATGAGCGAGTTCACCAATTCATAAAAATAGTGATTATGGATATACCAAAAGCATACAAACTATTGTTAAGTAGATATTGGCCAAGTAAGCTACAAGGATACTTTGCCACATACTGGTCACAATTATGGCTTCTGTATAAGGGCAGAAACAACTAGATTTGAGTAGACTCTGAAAGATACCTAAAACACAACATGAATCCCTTGAAAATATATAATGAATTAGTGTCTTTCGCAGAACTTTTGTTCAGAAATTTCTTCCTGAAAACAAAACTAGGTACTACCTTGCACATCCATCCCCAATCCTACCAAAAATATAGTTGGAGCTCGTTCTTCATCCAACTAGTGAAAATGACTCATGTACAGTTAGTAGTAACATTATTAGTACTAGTACTAGTGTAGTTCAAAACCCTTGTACATATGGTTTGTGGAATCTTTACTTTGGTGGTTCAAAAACACAGGAAGGCACTGGAGCCGGTTGCATTTTAGTAGACCCGTTGCAGAGAAAATATTTGATCTCAGCCCGCTTGGAAGTTGAGTGCACAAAAACATTGTTGATTATGAGGCACTCGTTTTGGGCTTACAAAGAACCATTGACCTCAATATCACATCCTTAAAAGAAGCAGGTGATTCATAAATAGTGGTATGGCACGTACGTAATACCATTCATTGTGTTTCACCTCATCTAAAGAGTTATCAATAAGAGGTATGGCATCTAATTTCACATTTCCAAGATTTCGATCTTCTTTTTGTTCCAAGAATCCATAATGCAACTATGGATGCATTAGCCAATGTTGTTGTTAGGTTGTCACCATTGAGGGATTATTTTTCTGTTGAAATTATTTATAAACCATTTGTCCCCGATAATTTCACTAATTCACGCATTTGTGATGATGACCAGAAAATACTGCATTTCATGGCAAGTGCTAATGTATTCAAATATGTATAGATTAATGAGGGCGAGCATGAAGAAGCATTGCAGCTTGCAGCCGACAATAGTAAAGGAAACCTCAACCCTAAGGGTGTGGTATCTTTAGAAGAGTTGTATGACCTGCATAATCACTTCTGGGGACCTATAAACGCCAAAAATTATATTTCCACGTTGTCACACAAAAAAATTAATTTAGGAACAAAAAACGATCTGAAATATGTTAATCTCGTTACTTTATTCACACCACAAGAGCGGCAAGTCTCCTTCCTATTTAGTCAGTACCAAGATGTATTCGTGTGGACATGTGATGAGGAGAAAACTTATGACACGCAAATCATCCATCATATTATGCCAATAAAGGGAAGGGCCATTAGAGGAATTTTGAGGTAAAAAATGGGCCTCCTAAGGAAATTATAAAATAATAGTGGAAATAATAAAATAAGATTATATTACATCATCAAATTTTAGAGGGGAAAAAAGAAAAAAAATATTTTTTCATCTCGTATTTTCAACTTATCTCCCTAATGTTTTACTCAAATTTAGAGCGGGAGCATTTTTTGGATGTAAAATTTAATTCCTCATCCAAGAAGTACCCATATTGCATACTTTCTTGAACCCTACTACACAAAAAATGAGAAATACAAGAAAAAAATGTGAATGCAATCACGTTTTTTCATGTATTTCACATTTTTCGTGTAGAAGGGTCCATCGAAAGTATGCAACATGGGTACTCCTTGGATGAGGAATTAAATTTTACATACAACAAGTACTCCCACTTGAAATTTGAGTAAAACATTATGGAGATAAGTTGAAAATACAAGTTTAAAAAGTAGTTTTATTATTTATTTCTATTTATTTTATATTTTTGCTTTTTTACTCCAAAAATGGTGAATTGTCCCCCATGGTTGAAATCATCATATTGAATCATATTGGTTCTTATAAAGTTTATTTTGGTTGTACATTTTTCTTAGGAGGCCCATTTTAGACCTCAAAATTCCCCTAATGCAAGTCGTTTTGGTAGATGCTCAAAATAGTGATCCCACGCTTGAACCTCTTCTCTAGAAAGAATAAACAAAGTTTATGGATGCTCGATTCATCTACAAGGTGCAACACTCAACTTGGAGGTCAAATTTGGTCCCAGTCAAAAATAATTCCAGGTAAATCTGCTTTTGTATCAATTTCTGAAACATTAATCGTGCCTCGAACAAGAACAACTACCCTGTGCCATCTATGGAACACATTTTACAAACTATATTGGGGCCTGAGATGTTTTATTTGCTTATCGGATATTCGGGATACTACCAAGTTATGGTCACAGAACTTGATAGACTAAAAACTGCCTTCCCCACTATCAGCATCAACCCTTGGTACATGGATGTGTGCCAACACCTTAAGCATGGTGTCGTTCCCTCCCATTTTTCTGCAAATTAGAAGAGGGAACTTAGGAAAAAAATTATATCCTATCAATTTGTGCATGGGGTGATTTTCAGGAAGCACCATAATGGAGTATTGTTAAGGTGTTTCGACACACATGGTTTGGAGAAGGTGTTACACAATCTCCAACATGGACCAATTAGAGGACACTTTGCGGGAAACACGACGAAACACAAATTTATGCAGGCCAGTTTCTACTGGCCCACACTATTCAAGAATTCTTATGATCACATCCGCAAATTTCAAGTCTGTCGAAGGTGTGCAGACATAAATAAGAATTCAGCCACCCAACTACATCCTATTACAGTGGAACAACCATTTCAATAGTGGGGCTTGGACATTATTGAGAAAATATTTCCACATTCATCACAGCAGCACTGCCACATTCTCACTACTACAAATTACTTCACACAGTGGATAAAATAAATCCTACTCAAACAAGTTAATAACCATGGAGTCACTAACTTTCTATAACAGAATTTCATTTTCAGGTCTGGCGTCCTTACGTCACTTGTTTTTTACGATGCAATGTAATTATCATAATTGAATCTTTATGATTTTGAATTAGAAAATGGATTCATATTGAATCATTTTTCTAACTACTACCCCCATGGGAATGGTGTTGTTGAATCCACGAATAAAAACTTTATCTTCATCAATAAGAAGACCATATTCTCTCACCAATTAACTAGCACTCTTCTCTGGTAAATGCTTTATGGGTTGACTGAGTCACGTCTAAGCCTTCCATGAACATTTCCCTTTACTTTCTGGTATATGGAAATGAAACCATCCTTTCACCTAACATATACTTTCCCACTCTCCAATTATCCCAAGATTCCCAAGGAAATTTTGTGTTTGTTAATAAAACATGGGATGGACACCCTTCATAAACTCTAGGAAGAAATATTGAAATCCAAAGAAGAATTCTCACTTCACCAAAACCATATCAAGAGGTGGTTCGACAAAAATTATGCAGGGAAGAATAGTTTTGGTGTGGGTGACTTAGTCTTGAAATGGGATAAAGCCCACGAGGACAAAGGAAAACTCACTAACTTTCAATCCATGTGGATCAAACCTTTCACAGTGCATGAGAAGCTTGGCCAACACACCTAGTGCCTTCAATCACTTGACAGAAAGATTTACTCTCTCCCTTTCAATGGCCAATATCTCAAACACTATTTTCAATGAACATCACGGGTTGTTCCCTACACTATGTACATAGTCTTCTATTGTTTCGTTCATTATTTTCTTGTTATTTTCTTTCTTTCAAGTTTTTCATGTGAATAAGTATTTCCCTTATCCATGTGTTGGTTTCTAAGATTGTGTATGGCCAAACTCTAATGAGCCTTGTGACACTGTAGCATTTGGTTAGCGTTTTGGTCTGTCTTCCTCATATTGGTTTTTTATTTTGGCCGATGAAGTTCTGACGGAAAATACGATCCATCAATAAGGAGATCTTTGGGAAAACCATGAACTTGTGTTTATCCGAGAAACCTTGTGCCTATGTTCGATATTTCTATCCAATCAATAGAAAAGGAGAAGGGGAAAATACAAATGAGAAAAACTAAATCAAAGGTGCCTATATACTTCTCTGAAGGAACAACCTCTCCTGCTCTCAATAAGTTAGGATCCCTGATCTTCCCAAATAAACAAGTGCCAATGCACAGTCCTATTTTCAAAAGAATAAATAAAGGAAAAAGAAGATAAAGGCTTCCTTCGTAGAGAGGTGAAGCAAGAAACTTTGACAAGGTACTATTTAGGCTTGCTGGCAGTAGAGCAATGTTTGTGTTCCTAAAGTTACTCCGTCGGGGTACTGTCCAGGCTTGCTAGCAACGGATCAAAACCAGAGATGAAAAATCATACTCTGACAATATTAAACTCTCGAGCTTCATTACCCTTCCCTGCTTAAAACATTGTGATAAATTTGAATATTTTTTAAACCAAAATGGCATGACAAGGACTTGGTCTACTCACGGGGTAAGTGGGGAAACCAAAGTGATCTGCACGATGAATCAATACTTCCCGAAGAACCAAGGCCCCTCACAAATTAAATTAACCAAGATAGAGAAGTTGGAGTTTTTCAAGTGTGTCGGCAAGTGTTGTAGCTGCTACAACCCCCCTCCAAATTGTTTTCCTGTACTAAATTTAAGAGCCTCCTTGGTCATTTTCATTGCTTTCACAAAATTTGAATTTCATTGCATTGGTTTCCCGAGAGTGTTATGATTCCTTTCACAAGAGAGGTAAATTATCGTCTTCGGCATAATGGTTGTCATGTTGCATGCATGAGATTGTTATAATGGTTCTAAGAGGTCCCCTCAGTTTAAATGATATTTTCTAAGGTTGTTTGTATCCTTCACACTCATTTCTAAAGGCTTGATCAATTTCGAATAAGTGTCATCACAGTTTTCATAAAGCCCATCTTTGATATCGCACTTGTCGCAACCAATCGTAACATTATCACATAGAGGGAAATATTTTGTTTGCATGTCATGGGTTATCCATTTTGTTTGAATCATCTAAATATTCTAAGTGTGTGATCACAATCAAATTCATCACAGTTCACCAATCTCACTGGTCCCACACTTAGCCATTTTTTAGAAAAATTACCGACCAAGTAACCTAACTTCAATCTTCCTTCTTTGAGCTGCACACTACGTAGTCTCAGTCCCCAATTTGTGACCTTGTTTCTTGGAATTGCGCAGTTCACAAAACTGGCCTCCTAAGACTGCTCTGTTGTGCAGTTTTTGTGACCAAGACCCGACCTTGACTTTAAGAATTATGCAGTCAAGTCCTTCATCCTGGCTTGAACTATGGACTTTGCAACTTCAATACATAATATCATCCCCTAAGCCTTATAATTTCACATTGTGAAATCAACCAAGCCTTCTTGGCCTCTTGAACTGCACACTAAAATTTCCTAGCTCTCATCCCTGCAACCTATCCCCCTGACTTTGGAAATTATGCATTCATGTCCCTTAGCCTAGCCTAAAATGGGCATTGCATAGTCTCAAGGCTGAAGGCTTCCCCCTACCTTCCTGAACTGCATAATTGCACAGTCACTAGGGTTTAGTTCATCTTCTTAGGCTAGGGTTTTTCCGATTGATGTCATCCCATATGAGTGGATTGCAGGAACAGGTACTCTATCATGTCACAGCGAGATAATTAAGGAAAAGAAGAAGGTGGGAATGATGCTAGAAGATACCCTTGTAGATGAATCCACAATATTATTTATCAAAGGAAAGCGAAAGGACACTAGTTTACGACCACCATCCAAGACATGAGATCATTGAAGACTCCTTATCGTCAAGGTACACAGAGGAGAAAAGAAAGCTCTCTCATGAAGACACTTAAATCTCAGGAGGTGCAGTGGCTTGAAATTTCCATGTCATCAAGAAGTCAATGTCAGTAGTTTCATGTCATTTCATGTCATCAGTGGTCATACTACACCATGTATATTGTATTCAAAATGTATTTTAAAGTGGAAGTCCAAACGACACATGTGAATGTAAAGATTCATGTAAGTCGAAAAGTAAGGGGAAGTCAAATAGTCCTGAGGGTAGTCAAAGAGTCACCCTTGGTTATATATACTCTCTCATTGTATGAGCAAAGGAATTTTCGCCTTGTCTCCACCAACAAATAAATAAAGAGATAAGCTAGTTCTTTTGTGGAGCAATGAGTGGCTCCAACACTGCACTATTGGAGTTAGTGATATTCGTTGTATATATGTGTCTTGGAAATTTTACTTAATAACAAAAGCCTGTCAAGGCCAACACATTTTTCATGCATGAATTATGAATTTTTGTAAGACTATTATGCAAATGTTTGTATTTCATGTTTTCTTTCACATGTACTAAGATAGTTGAAATATTTCGGTTATTTTAGTGCTTATCTTGTTGAGAATGTGCTACAATGGTTGTAATGTTTGTCCCATACTTGTAGACTATTCCACGGGATATTAGACATATTTTTTCCAAATTGTTTTGTGTGTAATTTTTGTCCCATCCTTGTGGACTATTCCGCAGGATATTAGACAAATATTTCTCAAATTGTTGTGTGTAATGACCATCGCATCCCTTTTGGACTATTGTGCTAGATGTTAGATGCAATCCTTTGGTTCACATGTGTATCTTCCAAGGTGGTATTATTACCTCTCTCTTAGAGGTTCGCTTCTCTCTCTCTCTCTCTCTCTCCCCTCTCCCCCTTGCAATAGAAGAACCTTGACACACTTTCAATCAAACACTCACCACACACACCCCGTTTTTTTTTCGAAAGTACATTTTCATCACTCTCTCTCGCTGATAGTAAGAGTTAAGGCATATCTTTAAGAATAAGGAAGTCGGGCCTTTTTTCCGGATGGGACCCCTACACAAAAGGGTCTGAGGTCTAATTGGGACTTCATATCAGGGATATCCCCTAAATGTTGGTAGATCCAACACTGCCAACAAAATATTATTCTTATGTAAGAAGAAATATTATATTTAATCCCTCTTGGTACTCGGTAGATTTAGAGTTAAGATGGATCTAGGATGGTATCTATTGTTATGTGGAAACAAGTCTTCATCAAAAGAATAAAGAAATAGTTGTCATCATGTGTCATGCATTTGGTATTGTTGGTCTCATGTTATTTACGTAATCTACTTCTAAGTTAGAAATAACATATTTTTAATTTTAACTTGAAAATGAATATAGATGTTTTTTTTATAAATAATATTATATATTGTTAATCTTAATTTTTATTGATATAACTTTAGAATCTTGATATGTATGTTTATTATTGTATATAGACCAAATTTGAACACTTGAAATAATTTTATGGTGGTTTACAAGGACTTTCATTTTTTTTTTGAACCACAGGCATTCAATCAATAACTTATTTCCTAATATCCAAAGAAAATGAACTCTTATCTAATATGTTGTATTTTAGGTCCTATATCGATACCAAAAAGTAATTTCATTCAAAATATTATCTAAAAATAACCCAATAATCATTGTTGAGGCTAAAGCAAAGGAGTCATGTCCTTATAAGTAACATATAACCTTAACCTCATACATAGTATTAGATATTAAATATGATTTTAATTTAACTCCATGCTTAGAATTAAAAATGAACTATACCTAAGTATCTCTATCAACTAAAAACATCAAAATGTAACATTTATCATTCTTATATAACATAGAAATTATAAAAACATTTACATTATTTTCAATGTCATATACACTGTACATATATGTTAATAGTGGGGATTTGAACATTGGTGGAATAATAACAATCATCCACCCAACTACTGGACATAACCCCCAATATTTCTCTCTCTTTATATATATATATATATAACCATCATTTCACCCAACCAGTGGAAATAACCCACAATATCTCTCTTATATATATATATATATATATATATAAACATCAAAATGTTTACATCACTACATATTTCACTTTACTTAATTAATAAAAACCATAAAAACCAACTAAATTATAACTTTATTTTAATTTAATTTAATTATAAAAATAATTAATATACAAATTAAACTTTTTTAGGTTGACCAAGGCTTAATTCGGTGGAGCTTGGATGCCCATTGGAATAGTTTAATTCATCCAATATTTGAACCCGAAACTTGGGGGAACTTACAGCTCATGGATTTAAACAAGTTAAAAAAAGCCTAATTTGTTAATTCCCAAAAAATTTGAACCTGAAACTTGGTGGGGACTTATAACTTATGGATTTAAACAAGTTAAACATATAATAATTTAAAGAAACATGGAAAAAAACCATAACTCATTTCATATGACATTTGTTCATTTAACATTTTTTTTAATTAATCAATTTAGTTAAAAGAGTAAAAGTGAAAAAAGTAATTTGGAGAAAAGTCTCAAGCATTAATTTTTGTATACTACTACTATGAATATTCTAGAATATTCCATGGAGGTTAAATTCCTATTATATGCCTAATAATTATTGATAATTAAATTTAAATTCTTAAAACCCTATTCCAAAATAGACAAACATATAGACATAAAAGTATTGATTTAAAGTTATATATTGTTTAACATATATAAATGATAATAATATTTTTTTTCTTGTTGATATACATCTTTATGTATAATTATAATTGATTAGTAAACTAAATTAAATGTGTTAATTAATTATCTATAATAAAACAACTTTAATATTTAATTGAAAAAATAACCTCATTTACAAAACCAAAAAAACAAACATTTTCCATATATATTTATATTATTAGTAAACCAAATAAATTTATGTTACAAAATATATAAATCTTTTCATAAAAAAAATATTATACTTATAAGAAAACACGAGAGAAATTGAACTCAGAAAAGCTTATGTGCAACACTAACCAACTTCGGATTACCTAATTTTTTAAAATTTTGATGATTATTTTTTATAATGCAAATCATTAAGTTAATTTATATAAAATTTATAAAAAGGATTTTATGCTCTTGTTAAGTCATAAATTTAATATTTTTGTTATAAGGTTCAAAGAATAGGCTTCCCCAAGTCATAAATTTCTGGTATATCTGACTTAGATATACTTTACTGATAAGGATCAAGGAATAGGTTCTCTCACATTTGTGGAGTCTCTACTCTTGCTAAGTCGTAAACTTGTGATAATGCTTAAAGAATAAGTAGTAGGCCCCCCCACCCTCAACTCTTGCTAAGCCATAAATTATTAATACATTAGGCTTGGATATACTCTTTTGTCATGCAAATTACTCAAACAAATTACAAATTCACCATGATAAATAAGAAAATTTTTTTAATCTCTATTACTTTATCATAATTTTAATTATATAAAGTATACTTTAAAGTGTAACATCTAATACTTAACCTTTATTGAATAAATTTGAATATAAATGTATGCTAACTTTGACAAAGATTAATAACAAATGAATTATCAAAAATAGAATAGTAATTTAGAAATAAAATGGTATAAGAAGAAAATAAAGATATAATAATTTTAAATAATTTCAAATTTTGAATTCAATTATATGTTCTCTTATGATAATATTATTTTATAGATTTTAATGTGGTTTTATTAAATAATAAAAGTGAGTTATTATTTATCAATTATTGACAATTAATTAATAATAATATTGACAACAAAATAACAATAATTATTATTATTATTTTTTTCTAAGTAAGAGTAAGATCTATTAATAAAACATATGTTACATGGAGGCTCTGGCCTCTGCAGTTCTGGCCTGTATCAGTGGCATTTTTTCATCAAAACAACAAAAAATGGAGCTGCCCTCATGGGGAAACCAGCCCAGAAGGATTTTGAAGCGCTGCCTCAGGAGAGGAAACTAGCGTTATACATAATTGAGTAATTGTACTAGACATGATAGTAAGAAAATAGCAAAACTAAAAAACTAGTATCCTTAAACAGAAAGACCTGAAATTCTATGTGTCATGAGATGTTGGAGGCAGTTCTTCGACAATAAGGCATCTGTATTCATCATCTTCAGCATACGGGTAGCCTGGAGCCACCTGTTGCGGCGCTACTGCATCATCACCTATATCTCTATCTTGCTTGTCTGGCTCCTTGTAGTAGTTCGAGCTGCTGCCGCTATTCGAGCCAGGAAGGTCGCAGCGAAGGTGCCCGACCGGAACCTGTTGTGGCTTCATCGTGTCAGAGAGGCCAAGGTCGCAGCGAAGGTGCAAGGGTTGGGAGGGCAGATTGGGATAGGGGTTATCGCCGATTACCTCGTGGAAAGAGACCGAGATGGTGGCAATGATGAGAGGACGATCGGAGGAACATTGAAATTGAAATTGGGCGGAGGAGTGGGACTGCAAAGAGGCAGAGGGGGTCGAGCGAGGCAGAGGGTGCGTCAAGGGCTCCGAGGAGGGAGGACGAGCAGAGGAGTCGAACAATCGGCCGCAACCACTGTGAGTATCGGGGTATTTGCCCCAGAAGTGCTCGAGGGAGGAAGACGAGGAGCTGGATAGGGATGATGGAGGCAGACGATAGATGCGGCCCCTGCTGCTGCCATGTCGGCATCACATGCGATGCCTAAGGCGGGGTATGTTGGTGCAGTAGGGGTGGGAGGCTCGCTAAGCAGGGGAAGAAACAAAGCTGGTAGGAGGCAGTCGAGGAGAAGATGCAGAATTAAGGCCGAAGGAAGTTGAGAAGCGTAATTGACACAAAGGACTCTGAGAGTAGAAGAGGTCTAGAAGAAATTATGTGCAACCTCTGAGACTGCAACACCGACCAGTTGCCGTGCCTGAGCTTGGCTCTACCACCTCGAGGGAGTAGCAGCTTCGCAATGGGAGATAATGGTGCGGCATAGAGTTAGCATACAGTGGATGGAGTTCCTCAGAGGGACAAAAGGCATAGCCAGAGAGCCGAGAGGCAAAGCCAGAGGGCCGAAGGAAATAATCAGACGAGCAAGCAAGGAGCTTCATTTTCATGCAAAGGAGGCAACCTCGACGAGTGCAGCGAAGTAAATGCTACTTGGGGTGGCAGCCAAGCTTCATTAATGTTGGTAAATGCCGATGGTGAGAACTGTGGGTGGCCATGTGGCCTTGCCACGCGCCATCCTGCAGGCCTGTCTCCGTACCAGCATTTTTAAACACTCGCATCTGGGGAATTATTATTATTATTAATTATGTCCCATGTTTATTTTAGAATAAGGATATTTTTGGTTTTTTCTAATAACAAAAATTATGTGGATGGGTGAGGTTTAATAAAGAGGGTATATTCTCTATCATTCTCACACATAAAGCAATCATATTTAAGTTTTTACCCTAATCTTGGTAGTTATTTAATTTTTCCTTATGTTATTTCAATTATTTCAACAACAATATATATGGATTTCATAATCATGGCTAAAAAAAGAATAAGATTAAAGAAAGTTCACTTGATTCTTAGATGATACAATTTAATTTCAATGATACTAATTCCATCCACATTAAACAACTATAGGTTGCACTAGTTACTATAACATCCATATTAAATGACTATTAAACTCCCATAAACATCAAAACATTTACGTCATGATACATCTTTCATTACCAAAAAAACAAACAAAAACTAAGTTACAACTTTATTTTAAATTAGATTTTTTTTTTCTCAATAAGATTAATTCTTTTAAGAAAGCATATGGTACAATATGAAGTTACAATCATGATAATCTAGTTAACGGGAAGCCAGAAAATATAGACTATCCACCTCGTCCCCAGTGAGTAACCATGAAATAAGAAAAAAGGATCACAAGGGGTAACAAGGAAACAATGGGCTAGACATAGGATTCTACCCAGAATGGGTTGAATTTTCCATAAGACATTTTTTCCCTTTCTTTTTACTGACTTTGACCCAGCCAATGTGATGCAGTTGGGCAGGAACCACATGCAGACTATTATGGGCTGAAGGAGAAGTCTCCTTGTCTGAATCATAGGGGGAAGACTCATGAGTTCGTTTTTGCAAGTTCGATGGTTTAGTGGATTCCTTAGGGCTTGCCAAGGGCGTGTCCTATGATTGCTTTGCTTTCCAGCTTTTGGATTTCGACTTGTGATTTATTTTCTTCTTTTTGGCGAGGAACGTAGTGCAGGAGTTCTGAGGGTGCTCTGTTTGATGGCAGTGAAAACATCGGAAGGCTATGTTCTCGTAGTCTAGGGTTTGTGTCCAAAGGAAGTCCCCAATTTTGAGATTGATCTGATCGGGTAGACCTTTAGTCATGTCTATTTCTGTGCAGATTCTGCCTTAGGTGTATATGCCCTTTTCCCCCCTAGAGGGGTATGTTTCCAGAAAGCGGCCTAGAGTGTTTCTAATCCCTTGGAATACAGCGAAGTGCCATAGATGCGTAGGGAGGTTAGGAAGTCTAACCCAAATGGGAAGCTTGGTGATAACTACTGTAGAGAGTTCGAAATCTAGGAACCAGGGGGAGAGGAATAGCCCTGCTGATCCCCAAAACCATGGGCCTTCTGTTAAGGCTTTTTGATAATCTTCACTGAAAGAAAACACAAAAATGAAGAAACCCTTCGAGAAAAATAAAACCTTGCAGTTGTTGGTCCAGTTGGAGTGGATCCATTGGTATAAATCTGCAGTGCGTGACCATAGTCAATTAAATCTGCAAATGATGGCAAATTCTACATACTTTTAGAATTGATCATCCAGCATTAGTTGTGATATTTCTACGGAGGGAATTTCCTCCTTAATATCCACCAGAAAAGGCTTGGGAGCTTCAGCTGGTGGAGCTGATTTCTTGGGTGTCTGAGCACAAACAACATCTTTGTAGGAGAAAACAGGAGCTGAGGATGGCTGCCCAACTTCTCCCCCTTGCGAGCGAAGGGTTAACACAACATAAGCATTTCTTTCAATACTATAAAAAGAGAGGGGAAGAGGGTCCTCAAGTTGTTTACCTTCATATAGAAGTATCTGAAGGGTAGAGGGAATCCCCAACCCGTGTTCAAGTTCTAGTGAGAGGTCCTGCACCAGATTCGTTGAGTGCACCCAATGCAACATGGTTTTTCCTGAAAGAAGCGAGATCTAGATCTGAAAAGAAGGAGCAGAGAGATTTGTAGACCCCTGCTTGCCATTGTAGATTTGAGACGAGAACGAATTAGATCTCTAGTATTCCAGTTACTCCAGGCATTTCTGGGGCTTGAAGGAGGTTGAAAGATGAGGATGGCTGCCAATTAACTACGAATTTTCAGCCAATAGGGGCTCCTCTATGCACCCAGCATGCAGATTCTGAAGGCACAGTTGTTGCGAGGCATAGGCGGTGGTAGAGTCTGTGTATTAGGTGAAGCTGGTTTTATCTGCATTGTGGAGAACTGTGATACCAAGCCGAAATAGATTCATGTCCCTGTAGCCGAGGGGAGAAGTCGCTAGTACTAATGTTGTATCAATATATTCATTCCTGGCGTCGACAACATATCTATTTGTGGCATTGTGTTCTTCTAAGGCAGTGGAGTCTGCGCAGAGTGTGCCCTCAACACTGGTGGCGTCAACATGGTTTTGAGCATCCTTCAACCCGGCCAGTGCCATCTCTCAGTGGGGAGCTACAACTAGTGCAACCACTATGTCCTTCACGGCAACAACAATGGAGCAGAGAGTTTCAGGCTTTGGAGCAAGAGCCTTAACATCCGTAGCAGTAACAATAAAGTGTCTTGAAACCCTAGCCCCGACCATTGCAATTCTCAAAATTAGAATTTTAATATTAATTAGAAAAACAATTAATTACGTAGATAGGTGTGTCTATTTCATAATTGGATTTACATAATTTTAATTTATTAATGTGAAAAAATTAGGTGGGAGATGGATATTTAACTTCTAATGGATATATATATATACATATATATATATATATATATATATATATATATATATATATATATAATTTAGTAACTTTGTATTATGACTACAAAATTTACATGATCAGTGGTTATATGCCTTTAGTATGCATAGTAGGAACATGATCGCTAGTTATTTTCCTTTAGTCTACCTAGTGGAAAACCAAGCTAGAGATTTAGCTTCAAAATCTTGAAGTTGTATATACCTCTCCAACTATAGTGTATGTTAAATAAAAATGACAAAACATAGACTAATTGAACCCATTACAAGAACTAAAAACAAAATATTGAGATTGCATCACAACTACTATCCTGAGTTGTTCAGCTTGGGGCTCTACTAAGGAATAGCCTCACTCCCAGGAAAAGGGTTATTGTTGCACCTGTTGAGGAGTGTTGTCCACTGAGATAATTATAAGTTAATTAATTATGCCAGAGCATCTAAAATATTTTGTTGTTTAAGGGGTTTTTTGGATGACCAATGTTATGAGAATATTACAGGAAATTGCTTAAACTTTAAAATATTGAAATTTAGAAAGGGTCGTTCTTTTACTTCTAAATATTAATTTGATTTAAATATATGAAATATGGAAATGTAAGAAGCTATGATGTACTAAATATCCAGATTGAATTTTTAGTAATCACAAGAAAGAAAGCTGATAAACAATGTCTACATCTCAACAATATATATTTAACCTTATGAAGATGACCGATAATTTATGAATGTAGAGGGACTTATACAAAAAAACAGTCTAATAAACCAAACTCTAAAATAGATGATAACTCCAGAGGGGAGTTAAGATAGACTGATATTCAGTTTTCTCTTACCCAAGAATCTTCATAAAAATTGAATACATGTGGCAAAACAAAATGAAATGTAAACTAGAAAAACTCACAAGGAGACAAACATTTTGAAACAAATCCAGAATCCTTTCATTAATATGCAATGATCTCAGTTAAATACAGTTATTCTTTACAAGAGCTCATTCAAGGGTTCAACCTTTTACAATTTGTTTTTTCGGAAGTATTTATACAATTTTTTTCAAAATATCTAGATTCAAATATTTAGATCCTTTTGGAAATATCCAAAACTGTTTATAAAAACAAAATGGAAAAAAAATAGCAAACTAAAACATAATGAGTTGATGGATCTAAAATAAAGGATTTCTGGTGATGACTGGATCTAGAAAATAGGATTTTTGTTTTTGAATATGTCGTGGATACCTACTGACTGTTCATTGTTATAATCCACAAAAAATTTCCTATTTGTTTTGATCTGGAAGTGAAAACTTATTAAACTTTCGATGGATTTCATCTACCTCAGTGTATATTTCGAAAGTGGCCTTGGTAAAAAACAAATAAGGTAGTTCATGTTTGATTGAAAAATCCAAGCTGAGTCCTTCCATAAATGTTTTACATGTAATGCTCCTTGTAACCTTTACAAATTTTGACCCATCCCTGGCAATTTCACATAATTTGGTTTGATAATATTCAAGTTGGAAAAACTCATATCGCATTCCTTATAATCCAAGAAGACCCTTCTGACTTAATACATTAAAATTCTTGTGAAACCTCTGCACCATATTCTGCAAATTCTCACTTTTATTCTGTAACTGTAACATCATATTTTTCTTAGTGAGAACTTTCTCACTTCCAAAATGCTATTTTTAATGTCTTCAATGTTTAGCTCTTCTAATTCCTCTTTAGAATTTGAATTTAGGAATTTGATGATGGCTACTACATCATTTAGTTTAGTATCTATTTCCTTTTTTATTTATGCAATCAAATGTTTGATATCACAAGGAATTCATCCTGTTCAAAGATGATTTGAATAGATGACCATATCTTGGCTATCTCTTCATTAATTTCAATCCAGATATTCTGCTTAGCTTGTGAAATGGTATCAGCCATGATGTTTTAATTTTATAAATATTGAATCCTTTGGGAAATTTTGTGAGTTTTCTCTAATTCTGTTATATAAACTCCATCTGATTTAAGTTTTTGTTCCTGCAATTTATCCAATTTCTCATTAATCTTTTCAATTTCTTTACCTTTGATAGCTAAATAATGCATGCCTTTATTCAGATCTGCTATTGTAGTGGTAGATTGTGAAATTGTTGTTGAAGTTGTTGTTGTAGTAGATGACTCCCCTCTTGATGTACCTGTTCTTGGAATCACATCCAATGGAATGGCTTGTACTAGAGCAGTATGCTCTTCTTTCTCTTTAAGTATTTTTTTCATTCTCCTTTTCCATTTTGGAGATTTGGTCATTTTATTCAATAATGATTTTGAACAAATCCTCCTTCTTTTTCTCTAGTTCTTCAAATTATTTAGCCTACGGATCTTTAGTTGAAGAAAGCTTTAATTGTTTTCTTAAAGATGCAATGTCTGCATTCTTTAACTTAATGATTTCTTCAACAAATTTAATATTATTGGTATCATATCCCAACTTTATAACCATCTCTTCTAAAGACTTGATTTTAGTATCTTTAGCTAGAGAAAAAATCTTCTCTAACTTCAACTGAGTTTGAATATTCTGCACTGAGTTTTGAATCTTGGAAGTTCTCATGGTAGAATTGGTCAAGGTCCTAAATATAATTTCACCTAATTGCTTATGAAGATCCATCTGATCTATAGGATGTATAGTTTTTGTATCAAAAGAGAATATGGATTTCTTATAGTCATCTGTTGTTCGAGGCTGAGGGATCTTAGGCTCTAGAAAAGAAATCTACATCTTTCATTCCTCTGATTCAAAAGATGATAGAAGCATGTGTTGGGCATTTGTTTTTTTGTTCCTAAACTGTGAAAATGTAGTGATATTCAAAGCTAGGTTCCTTCTGTTAATCTCCTGATACGCTGCAAATATACTTGGTTATTTTTGGTTGCTATGTCCCATTTCCCTTGTTGGTGATGAAATGGGTGTAAATGTTGTCATTTGATTCCCTGGAGTTTATGGAGATTGTGGAACACTATCTTGTCTCCCTAAAACTGAGGGAGTAGATGTTCGAGAGAGAACAATAGGATGTAATTGTTGAGTACTTTCTTGTTGCTCCTCTTCCTCATTTTTCTGCCTTGACTTCTTGTTATATACAATAAAATCCTTTACAGAGACTTCTGATACTGAAGGGGAACTGGTTTCCCTTGGATTTTCCCCTCCTTTTTCTTGTGCTAATGGATTTTGTGAAGAAGATAGAATTTTCTCTTCAACTTCTTGGAGAGTGTTTTCCTGCCATTCCTCCTGATTCATGAATTTCTCGATCTCTGGTCTTGGTGTATGAACATAAGGGGCATATTTATGTTATGTTCTCATCTTTGAGACAATACCAAAAGGGTCATAATACCAAGTAAAACTGTGCGTGAAATTAATCCCTTTTAAGATAGCATTTGCCTTGTGTCTTGTTGTTCTTTCATTACATGTGAAAGGACCTATCTGTGTTTTTATCTTAAAGTAATATTTATTACTAGCTACTTGAAGATGTACTTGATCCCTGTTTATCACTTTTCTAATGAATTCCAAGGCAAATATCCTTATGGATGCATACTTAGGAAGTTTGTAAGGGGACAATTCACAGCCATAAATCCTGATTTCTGAGTTGCTATGTTATAAATACCAATCACCATTTTTAGTTTTATCACTCAATTGTAAAATCCTTTTAATTTTTGGGTCTATCCTGGTTTTATATTTAACAAAATTGTTGCCACATGCAAAAACTAATACACAAATTGACTAAAGTATAATTACATGCTGCTCTTTCTAACCAAAGGGATCCAATGAATAATCTACTAAGGGTTACCCTAATCATCCATCTTCTGTAATTGAAAGGGAAATCTCTCTAACTGATAGTAAATAAAAATATAAACTAGAACTGAAGCATATCTAAATACTCCTTCACTCGATAATTTCACGAACTACTCATGAATCATTTCTGCTATGAATTTGCTGTAACAAAATTTGATTGGTGGCTTTTGTTCACTTGAGAAAATAGTAAGGAAGGAAAATATATGCTTCTCTATCCACTGGTCTGAATAATAGCTTAAAATACAAGAAATTATGGAAACAAATCATTTGGCCATCTCTATAAAAATTGAGGCTGAATAGGGAGGGTTTGTCTTAGGTAATTGGGTATCATCTAGAAAGAATGTCTCAAAGACTTTGACTCTTTAGGGGAAATCTATTTTGTTGTACATTTCCATGAGAATATCTAGATGAAAAGGTCTTGCAAGGGGATCATTTTTTATTTGAATCATTTCATAAATGGAGTGACCATTAATGTGAAATAGGGTTTCACCATTTTGTGCAACTATGGTTCTTTGGCTAGGTACATAGAGGAATTGGAAAAATATGAAAAATTCAGGAAAATAGGGAGTTTGAGGGAAAATGTATTGAGGAAAGGTAGAATCCCATAAACCAATTTCATCGTTGTTATCCAAGTTCTTTTGAAGGAGAAAATTGTGAATTTGATAAAGGTTAAATTCACAATGGGTTTCGAATATCTGGTACAGATGGTCAACTAGAGGCTGATGGTCTAAGTCTACAGCTTGGGGTAACAATGTAGAAATTATATGCACTAAGCATGCATATGTCCAAGATCCACCTGATCTCACATTATTTAATTTTATGCAAGATACTGAATCTATTCCACTTGTTAATCTTTTGCGGAAAATTTAATTGCACACACATGTGAAGCATAAACAAAAATGATCAATCGCACATAACACAGTTTTTAACCGGGAAAGCCTGAAGCTGAAAACCCCAAATATATATTATGTAACATGGATATCGTATGACAATCTCATACAAGCATACAAAGCTTATCACAAGCTCTCAGTACAGTACAATCGCCATACACTAATCAGGCCTAATCTTGCAAATCCATGCACCGATCTTTGCCACCTGTTGGTCTGCCTCCACTGCGCAATCTCTGCTAAAGAATAGCTCTGAATGAATTCGAATTACTCCATCCTTTACTGCGCAATCCTCATTGGCATCTCCACTGAGTGTTGGATGCAATCAATGCATCACTATAGTCACAACAGATAATCTATTTTGCCCTTAACCTATCTCTCCACTAGTCTCCACTGAAACTTCCATGCACTATAGTTAACTGATGTATTGTTCAGTTTATTAATGAGTTATTATTTATGAATTAATTAACTAATTAATTCACTCCACTCTCACTAGTGTATCAATACGTTAGACTAGATACAACTATCTCAACTAAGTCTAACTGAGTTAAACTAAATACAACTCCATAACTACTTCTTCCAACTGTGTCATAACTCTACCACTTGAGTTCTAACTGAGTCCTCCATGCAATAGCTCCAGTAAACCCTCAGGAATAGCGTAATTCCTTCTGTCAGCTGATGTGCCACATCTGTGCACTGAACTGAAGTGCTCCAAGAGAATAAGTTGCTGTTTAGAGTCTGATTATTATTAAGAGCTAATAATAATCGACATGCATCTATTTTTAGATTGACGATCTATAAATAGACTTCGCCCAATATTCTAAAAATAGAATTTCATATATTTTTTCAACTTGAACAACCATCCACAAATAGCATCCTGCAACTTTTGAAATATGATCATCATGTTTAAAAATATACTTGCACCAAAAATAGCCTGTGGGTCCACTTAGTGAAGGCGACTCTTTTCACTAAGCTCATCATCTTGTTGAATCTCAACACTCCCTCTTAACAAGATATGGATTATCCTTCACCCCGATCCTGCCTCTATGGTATTCGAATTTGCTCCTGGTGAGCGCCTTCTTCAGAATATCTACATCCTGATCCTCCGTAGGAATGTACTGAAGCAACATGATCTTCCGCTGCACACAATCTATGATATGATGATACCGGATATCAATATGTTTAGATATATCATGAAACACAGGATTAACCGAGAGTTTAATGCAACTCTGATTATCACAATGAATCACCGTGGGATCTAAATGTGAACCGAACAAACCATCCAGAAAATTCCTCATCTAGATAGCCTCGCATGCAGCTAAACTTGCTGCCATGTATTCTGCTTTCGTTGAACTAAGTGCCATGGATCTTTGTTTCCTGCTATACCAAGAAACTGTTGTAGACCCGATACTGAAAATCCCTCTTGATGTGCTCTTTTTGTCTGTTGGGCTTCCTGCCCAATCTGCATCCGTGAAGCCATGCAAATTCACCTCATCTGTCTGTGTATACCATAAACCATACTTAGATGTGCCCCTAAGATATCTCAATACATGCTTTCCCACCTTCCAAAAGATCTTGGTAGGCTTAACCATCGCTTGTGAAATTTAGTTCACCGCATAGCATATGTCCAGTCTTGTATTGACTAAATACATGATTGAACCCACCAACTGTCGATAAACAGTGGCATCCACTACCTCTGCCGATGTAGCATCCTCTTTCTTCGAATTTCCTGGAAGAGGAGTGTCGATAGGCTTACAGCCTTGCATGTGAAACTTCTCCAGTATCTCCCAGGCATACTTGCCTTGAGACACAAAAAATTCACCTTCCCGCTGCCATATTTCCAATCCAAGGAGATAATGAAGGAGGCCTAAATCCTTCATCTCAAACTCCTTTGCAATATCAGCCTTGCATGAGTGTATCAACTGCTTATCACCTATTAGTATCAAATCATCAACATAGAGTACAATGATCAAAAGCTTACCCTCAACCACAATCTAGTACAGGTTTGCATCCACCTCACTCTTGTTGAAGCCAAGTCCAATGAAATAGATGTTGATCCGAGTGTACCAAGCACAGGGTGCTTGTTTCAGCCCATAAAGCGCTTTTTTGAGCCTACACACATGCGACTCGCTACTGAAGATCTCAAATCCTTCAGGCTGCTCAATGTACACCTATTCCTCAATGATCCCATTAAGGAACACAATCTTCACATCCCTATGATGAATGTGTCAACCATCTGTGCTGAGAGAGCAAGGATGGTCCGTATGGAAGAATATCGTGCGATAGGTGCAAAGGTTTCTTCATAGTCAATCTCCTTGATATGTGATAAGCCCCGGGCAACAAATCTTGCCTTATACTTCTCGATGCTCCCATCAGCAGCTTGCTTTACCTTGTAGATCCATCTTTATCCTACAACTGATTTTCCCACCAGCCTTGGAACAATCTCCCAAGCATTGTTTCTGATAATGGAGTCATACTCCTCCACCATGGCATCTACCCATGTGGGCTCCTGCGCTGATTATTCAAAAGAAGATGGTTCTGTCACAATACATTTGATCATAAGAGCCATGTATCCAGTATATCAGTCAGGTGACTGTCTCTGTTTGTGCTGTGATGTAGGAACTCCTACATTTTGTGCCGCATCCACCTTTAGTCTCTCAACTTCTGTGGTATGATTCCTTCCTTGTCTAATGTTTGGTTCTACATGAGTGGACTCCTCCACTCCATGAATCTCCTCCTGTGGTTGATCCACATCCAGAGGCTCATCTTTGGGAACAAGAAGTTCCTCTTCCGCATGCAAGTGTATCTCCCTCTCAAGTGACAACTTCATGGCTTTCACCTCATTGAATTTTATATCCCGTCGCATAACAATCATCCAACTGTTTGGAAAATACACATGATAGTTATGGGGTGTTTCTGTGTACCCCACAAATATCCCAACTTCTGCAGTCGGCTCTAGCTTCTTCTTGGCATCCTTCGTCACATGAATGTAAATAGGTGAGCCAAAAATCTTCAAATGAGAAATATCAGGCTTCTTACCAGTAAAAGCTTCCTCGAGTGTACTCATGCCAAGTACTCTATGAGGACAATGGTTTTGCACATAAACCGTAGTGTTGCATGCTTCCGCCCACAAGTGCATTGGTAGGCCCTGATCATGCAGCATCGCTCGTGAAGCACCCACGATCGTTCTATTCTTTCTCTCCGCGACCCCATTCTGCTATGGGTTATGAGGTGCTATGAGTTCTCTTCAAATTCCTTCTTTGCTGCAGAAGTCTTTGAATTCACTCGAGATGTATTCACCATCATTATTGCTCCTTAGAGCTTTCACCTGCTTCACCGACTCCTTCTCCACCAATTCCTTGAACTCATAGAACTTTGAGAATGTTTCACTCTTCTTCTACATGAAGAAGATCTAGCATCTACGGGAAAATTCATCAACAAATATCACATAATACCTATTTCTTGCTGTTGAATCAACCGAGAATGGTCCACACATGTCTGTGTGAATTCTCTCCAGGATCACCGAAGCACGGTTCTCCTTCTCATGAAAGGTGGTCTTCACAAACTTACCCATTGTACATCCTTTGCACTAATCTGACTGCACAAGAGTACCCTTGGGAAGTCCAGCAGAAATTTTCTGCAAAATCTTCAAAGCGCCATGGTGAAGATGGCCCAATATCCTGTGCCATAATTCGCCCTCATCCTGTCTCACCACTCCTTCTTCTTTTCCCACCATTGCAGCGCATCCATCTACCTCCAGCTTGTATAGATTATTAATTCGAACCCTTATCTTCTTGGTTTGACCCCTTTTTTAATGTCAAAGGAAGGCTTTTCCCTCACTAAAAAAAACATCATAACCCTTGTCTTCCAGCATTGCGATCGAGACCAAGTTCTTCTTTAGACCTGGAACATGCATGACATTCTTCAACAAGAATGGATTACCAGATTCCCTCTCAAAGGTAATGGTCCCAATGCCAGTCGCATTGTACTGACCATCATCGCCCATCTCTATATGCATCTAGAGGTCCTTCTCCTCCAAGTCACTAAACAACTCTTTGTCTCCCGTCATATGGAAAGACGCACCACTGTTAAGATACCACACCGATCCCATGCAGCTTGAAACGAAGCATGAAATCAAGGAAAAATCTAGCTCAAATTGTGAGGCTAAGCCATCTCCAGCTACAGATCCAGTAGCCTGCTTATTCTTCTTCTTCTATGGACAGTTAGTGATGAAATGTCCATGCTCATGACAGTGAAAACACTTCACTTTGGACAAGTCCTTCTTCTTGCCTTTCGCACCGGATTTTGAAGAAGATTTCTTCCCCTTCCCTTTCCTTTCTTTGGTAGCCAAAGCACAATTATCTTCATCTTCATTCTTCGATGAAGATCCATCCCTGGTACCCCGCCTTATCTCCTCCTGCACAAGATCCGACCAAAGTTGCTCCCATCCTAGCAGTTTCTCCCGTCCATTGACAGAGTCTTCATAGCTATGCCAACTCTTCAGATTCCCAAGGAGATCCAAGCTCACCAAGTCTTCTTCATCAACAGTAACCCCCACACTTCCCAGTTCATCCTTTCAGTGGACAAACTTCGTGAGGTATTTTGGAATACTATTGCCTTTCTCCATTTTTATTTTTCTGAGCTTGTCTTTAAGCGCCAACTTCCTCTGGTCACTTCTTCTTTGGAACAAGTCTATCAAAGCCTTCCACATTAAGAATGGAGTGGCTTTCCCATGAAGGCTGGACACAATGTGGTCCTTCACACCTTCCAATAGAATCCTCCTTGTCTTTGCATTCTTCTTTTGCCATGCATCAAGTAATGCAGCATTGCTAGATCCCAGCTTAGGAACATCACTATCGATGAACTCCTTCAGCCCATTATCCTCCAACACCACTTCCATCTTGTCCTTCCAGGCTATGTAATTTGAGCTCCCATCAAGGGCATACTCCAATCTCAATCCGTTGAAAGACATTTCAATGTATACTCGATTTCTGCACCAAGAATCTTCTGTAGCAAATTCAAATTGTCCACTAGCACAAACTCAAGCAATCTTAAATCAACAATGCCCCGATACCATGTAGAAATTATATGCACTAAGCATGCATATGTCCAAGATCCACCTAATATCACACTATTTAAATTTATGTAAGATACTGAATCTATTCCACTTGTTAATCTTTTGCGGAAAATTTAATTACACACACATGTGAAGCATAAACAAAAATTATCAATCGCACATAACACAGTTTTTAACCGGGAAAGCCTGAAGTTGAAAAACTCAACTATATATTATGTAACATGGAGATCATATGACAATCTCATACAAGAATACAAAGCTTATCACAAGCTCTCAGTACAGTACAATCATCATACACTAATCAGGCCTAATCTTGCAAATCCATGCACCGATCTTTGCCACCTGCTAGCCTGCCTCCACTGCGCAATATCTGCTGAAGAATAGCTCTGAATGAATTCAAATTACTCCATCCTTGACTGTGCAATCCTCATTGGCATCTCCACTGAGTTTTGGATGCAATCAATGCATCACTATAGTCACAACAGATAGTCTATCTTGCCCTTTCACCTATCTCTCCACTGGTCTCCACTGAAACTGCCATGCACTGTATTTAACTAATGTATTTTTCAGTTGATTAATGAGTTATTATTTATCAATTAATTAACTAATTAATTCACTCCACTCTCACTAGTGTATCAATCAGTTAGACTAGATACAACTAGCTCAATTGAGTCTAACTGAGTTAAACTAAATACAACTCCATAACTACTTCTTCCAACTGTGTCATAACTCTACCACTTGAGTTCTAACTGAGTCATCCATGAAATAGCTTCAGTAAACCCTCACGAATAGCGTGATTGCTTCTGTCAGCTGCTGTGCCACATCTGTGCACTAAACTGAGGTGCTCCAAGAGAATAAGTTGTTGTTTAGAGTCTGATTATTATTAAGAGCTAATAATAATCGACATGCATCTATTTTTAGATTGACGATCTATAAATAAACTTTGCCCAATATTATAAAAATAGAATTTCATCTATTTTTTCAACTTGACCAACCATCCACAAATAGCATCCTGCAACTTCTGAAATATGATCATCATGTCTAAAAATAGGCATAGTCTAAAAAATAGACTTGCGCCAAAAATAGCCTGTGGGCCCACTTAGTGAAGGCGACTCTTTTCACTAAGCTCATCATCTTGTTGAATCTCAACAAACAGTGGGTTGTCCTTAAAATTATATTTACCTTTAGGAGCCATTGAAAATAAAAATGGATGGGACCTGTCTTTAAATACCTGTTAAAAATTATAAATTGGTGAATGAGGAAAAAAATTCGAACGGTGTGGGACTTGTGTGGAATATGCTCCTGAGTTTGCTGAAACCTTTGAACAACTGAGAAAACCTTGATGTAGTGGAGTATCACGAAAATTTTGATTTACACTGAAACCAAAGCTTTTAACAGAATGTTGGTGAACATTAATTAGCACGGGAGAAAATTTATTATCATAGTGTTACAACGGAACAAATACTTATAACAATAATGTTATAAGAGGTAAATGGAAGACAGATGGTGGGTATTGATTTGAAAGGCGAGATGACATGGAGGTTGACAAGAGAATGGCAGGAAATGGTGTAATGGTCAACGGATGAGAAGAGTGCTTTTGGATCCAACCCGGAGGGGGGTATATGCAGTAGGTATAATTAAAGGGTGGTGAGGTTGTGTTCTTGACGAGAAGGTGACACGCATGACATGGTGGTTTCATAGAAACAACTCTACCCAGAACCCCTCCCCATCGGATATCACTCGGAAGTGTTAGCGGGGTGCGGGTTGGTGTGGATGTCGTTGATTCGGCCACACCACATCTTGACCATTCAAATATGTGTATACTTTATTGGATATGACAAAACATCACTTTATACTAATTTATTACAATTTCTCCAATTAACCATATTAATGTATGGTTAATTTATTTAAACCATGATTTAATATTATCTAAGAAAAACAATCCTAAGAGGAATTTTTACTAGCATGCTTATAAAATAAAACCTTTTGAAAATATTTATACCAAATCTTTTTCTTTTCTTTTTCTACTCTCTCTGCCTAACATTTTACTTGTGTTTCTTTTTCTTTCTATTTCCAATGCCTAACATTTTTTTCATTTTTTCCTTTCTGTTTTATTTTTCTACTACAATATCTACCTTATCAAAACCATATATGTTACAACATCGGCTCCAACTGGGTATTTATTCCTCCTGTAGGATGCAGAGAACTAGCAAATCCAAGTGTCTTCTCCTTGGGCTAATCGAGTCTTTTTTTAAAAACAAACATACTTATGTGAAAAATGAAACAAAGCTAGTAATATACAATGATGGATAATCAAAGCACTATTTTTTTTTTCAATACTGAAAGTAATGCTTTGTACTTTCCATTGACTTGAAATAAAGAATATTGACCCTCCAAGTTTGGCAAGATAAAAGTGTTGTTGCCTTTAACTTTTGCAATGCTAAAAAGTCCAAACCAGAGATTATAAAACTTTCCATATTTTCATTTATCTTCCCTTCTAGCATCCCGTCTTAACACTAAATCTCCTTCTCTAAAATATCTTTATTTAGATTTTCTATCAAACAGAATTTTTATTTTGTTCTGATATTTGTGAAGTTTATAATGAATTTCATCTATGTTTTCATTAAGTTCAATAATTTGATTGATCCTCCTAAAAAATTCATCAGGTTCTTCATTTCTTATTGTAAAAATCTCATGATAGGAAAAGCTAAATTAGTAGGAAATATGGCCTCTTTACCATAGACAAGATGAAATGGAGATTTACCTATAGACCTTTTTGGAGAAATCCTGTTTTCCCAAATTGCATAAATGCAATGGTTGTCCCAACTCCTTTTGTGGTCTTTCAATATTTTCTTAATGAATTTGACCAAAATCTTATTTGAAGATTGTTCTATTCCATTTCCATGTGGATAGTAAGGGGTATAATGATGCAACAAGATTTCATATTTTTGACAAAACTCAATCATATTTCCACTACTAAATGTTGCTGCATTATCTATAACTATCTGTTGGGGCCACCCAAACCTAGATAGTATGTTCTCTTCAATAAAATTAATAACTACAGTGGCAGTCACATTTCTAAATTGAATGGATTCTACCCATTTGGTAAAGTAATTTGTGGCAGTTAGTATCCATCTATAATGGCTGCTTAATGTTGGATGAATTTCTCTAATGAAATCCAATCCCCACTGTAAGAAAAGTGTTGAGACTAGTACTGGAACTAAAGGAAGTGGTGCTACTTTTTTCTTTCTAGCAAACATTTGACATTGAGTACAACCCCTAACCTTTTCTCCTCCTTGTGAAAACAATGTTGGCCAATAGAATCCTACTCTTAAAAATTTTATATGCTCTAGCTCTCTAGTCATAGTTCCCTCCACAAATACCTTCATGAAATTGATCAATAATCCTTTCAATCTCACTTTCTGTCAAGTAGAGAAAAAGGATATTGAGTGAATCTTTCCAATACATCTTTGCATTGATGATACAATATTTTATAACCTTCAAATTTAGTGTCTTACATTGATTCTTTGAAAATTTAGATGGACACTCAAAATTTGTTAGAAAATGTACAATATCAGAGTACCATTCTAACAATAAGAATTTTTCATCAATACAAATAGGAGTCAATTGTGTTGAAGATGAAGGTTCTTGTGGATTCTTCTCTTCTAAAATTCGAGAAGGTTCTTGTGGATTCTTCTCTTCTGAAATTTGAGAAGGTTCTTGTGGATTCTCCTCTGCTAGTATTTGAGAAGGTTCTTGTGGATTATTCTTTGATGATATTTCCAAAACAAAATTTATTCCCAAAACTTTACAAATTGATTCAGCTAAGAGTTTAAGTAAACCCTAACCTTTTACCAACTTTGTAGTTTTGATATTTAGATAAAACTCTAGTATATTGGTAATCCATATTCCTCTTCTACCATCGGTATCAGGTTGAGTTAACATAGTTTTAACAACACTATTGGAAACATAAGCAGTAATGGAGGAATGAAGAACATAGACTCTAAAATATTTTAAAGCTTGAAATAGGGAATATGCCTACTTTTCAAATGTCATATTTGATTTCAACATATATCATGACCTTGTTGAAAAAGGAAATAGGTTTATCTTCTCCATCCTCATTCTTATATAAGAGAACAACAATTAAGGTGGTTTCAGAGACAATGGGAAAAATGCTAAATGGTTGAGAATAGTTGGTACTGGCTAATGTTGGGGCTTCGGAAATGGCCTTTTTAATCTGGTCAAAAGAAACTCTAGCTAGAACTGTCCATTTAACCTCATGATATTTCCTCAACATATCAGTGATATCCTTAACTATTTCATCATAGTTAGGTATGAATATTCTTAGAAAATTAATCTTTCCAAGAGAAGTATGGATTTCATTTTTGTTCCTTGGTAATGAAAGTGATTGGATGGCTGAAACTCTTTTGGGATCAATGACCACTCCTTCCTTAGAAATAATATGGCCTAGAAATTTTCCTTATTTGATTACAAATAAGGACTTATTGGGATTGAGTGATATGCCAAATTTCATACACCTGTCAAAATCCTTGCTTAAGTGCTTTAAATGTTTCTGATCAGAATTAGAAAATACAGTGAGATCATCAAGGTAAATAACAAAAAATGTATTTGTCTTACCCACAAATTCTAAATCCATAACCCTTTGAAAGGTAGGTCTAGCATATTTTAATCCTAAATGCATCCTTACATACATAAATGTACCCCAAGGAGTTATGAATGATGTATTTTCTCTATCCTCTAGGCTCACCATTTTCTGATTGTATCCAGAGAAACTATCTAACATAGAAATCCTATTAGCATCTAAAACTTTCTAAAGCAATTGATCCATCTTGGGTGACGAATAATTATCTTTCAAAGATGATTTATTTAAGTTCCTGGAATCTACACATAGTCTGATTTCACCATTTTTCTTTCTAACAGGAATTAAATTTTCTACCCAATCTGAATACCTTAATGGAACTATGATCTATGCATGAAGTAGTTTTTTAACTTCTTTTTCAATGGTAGGAATAAGAACTGTATTAATTCTTCTTAACTTTTTCTTAAAAGGTTTTTCTTCTAGTTTCAAAGGGATTTTATGTTCAATGAGTGTTGTATCATACGTTTTCAATTCACTTTAAAACCAATTAAAAACATCTTTATAGGCTTTAAGGGGATATAAATATTCATTTTTCACTTACTTGGGTAAAGACGTAGAGATCTTATTGTTCTTTATTTCTTCTAGAGTTCCAATATTACATTCTTCTATATATTCTTAAGGTGAATTTGATAATGGATTCTTAGGAACATCATTTTGATCAAAGAATTTTTCAAGAGGAACCAAGCCTTTAGGAATTAAATTGTTAGATAACTGAATGATGTCATGATAAAAAAAAAAATAGTTTAATTCAGGAGTTTGAATTTCGTTATTCATTTCATGGATATCTAGCTTCTCTTCCTCAATTTGTAAGGCTGAAAATTCATCAATCACTTGTAAAAATGATTTCAATTGTTCATCATCCTCAAAAATTTGCCAATGTTTAAGATTATCAAGAATTGAAGGTCTATATTTGAATTGAATTTGATATTGTAGGAGCATTTGATCAGGAATCTTGAATGAAATAGATGAAACAACTAAAGAATCTACATGAATATTCTCATTCCTTGGAATAGTAGTGATGTTAAATTCTTGAAAAAAAAAATTCATTGAAACTGAGACTTCATTTCTATAAGATCTAAGTTGAGGATGCTTTGTTTGACAAACATTCCTAACTTGTTTGACAATGAGTTCTGAGTCACTGAATACACTTAAATTTTTCACTTTAAAACTTTTAGCTAATTCCAATCGTAGAATAAAGGCTTCATTCTCTGCTACATTATTTGTAACATCAAATTCAAGCTTACAAGATTATGTTATATTTTCTTTTTATGGCGAAATTAAAACAACACCAGTTCTAGCTCCTTCCTTTGAACAAGATCCATCAAAATATAACTTCCAAACTTCAGTATTAACATCCTTTGGTTTTTCCATAATGTCCTCAATGCTAAGCTGGATGTTTTTCATGTTATTTGCTGACAATTTAAAACAACCAAAATCTTGATCTACTGCATAAATAGGATTATTTCTTGCTTGATCTGATTTACAAATGATATTCATGAATATCACCTCTTTGTATAACCTAATATTTTCACCCCCATATATAAGAATGGTAGCATAATACATGTCCATTTGAAGGCTTCCTCCTAGTTTGGCACAACATGATCTTGATAACAACATTCCAAAATTAGGAGGAATATCAGTGACCACAATGTCTAATATCACACTCTTCATAGGTATTTGAGCTAACGTTACCACTAGATATTTTATAAGTCCAAGACATGGTAATTTATTAGAATCAAAAGTATATAGGTCATGATAAGATCGAGTGATTTCCAAATTAAGTTGATTCATAATAAATTTTGGCATCAGATTATGGGAAGCTCCAGAATTTAACATGCAATTATACAATAAAAAATCATGGACCTTTAAAGTAACATAAAAGGATGGTACATTTTCATCAATCATGTCTAAAATAGGACCAAATACTACTAAAGTTTTTTCATCTTATAGGCTTATTACATCTCCTTCAACATCGACACTTGAATTTTGAATCCATTTGGAAACTTAAATTTTATAGCCTGGGTGCTTTGAAAGTTCAGACGATGGAATGGGTATTTTAGCTCTTTATAATTCTCTTTCAACATTGAAAGTGGTTAGAACAATTTTATCAATTGAAGTTGTCTCAATTGACTAATTTAATGGTTTAATTGTTGTTGTTTGAGTTTCAGAAGATTCGATTTGTGGTTAATTTAGAACGAGATTTTTAGGAGGCATACCAAGTCCTTACCTTGGTCTTAAATCACATCTTCTACTCAATTCTGTAATTAAAAAATCAGAAAAGGCTTGATATTTAGAAACTTGTGAATTTTCTTGATCTTCTCGAGAAGATTGATTTAGAGGAAGAGAGATAATGGAATTTTGAACAGATGAATTATCAAGATTATTGATATCCTTTGTGATCATAAGGGTAGTGTCTTCATGTTGTTTATCATCAATCAAAAAAGGAGGATGAATTTTTTATTAGTATTTTTCCTTGGAATAATTTGGGGTTGGGGTGCTCTCTTATATTGAGTTTGAGTTTGATGTCTAGCAACAATTTTTTGAACTATTCTAGGATGAGTTTCTATCTTAGATATCTTGTTCGAAAGGTTTATGAGTAATGATGTTATTTCATCAATCTTTTGATCTTCATTTTTTGAATTTGATGAGTAGGAGCCCTCATCCTTAGATTTCATTTTCCTTTCTGCCTTTTCAGCCTTAGATTTAAATTTAGCTAAAGTTGACCTATTGGCTTCGATTTCTATAGCATTAGTTTGCATGTATTCTAAGGTAAGAGATGTTCTTTCCCTAAGAATGACTGCAAAATCATCTTCAAAAGCTTTGTGAAACCTAACTTTGGCTATTGCTACTGATGGTTTACAGTTAGGTGGAATTTTATGATAAATTTTATTAAGCCTCTTTATGAAATCAGCCATTGGTTCGCCATGGTTTCTTTTTAGTTCTTCAAATTCTATAAAGAAATAAACATGATCCTTTTTAACCCCCATCGGTTTTTAAATATGGTGGTTAATTCATTCCAAGTCTGGATAGAATTTTCTCTTAGTTGTCTAAACCAAATTCTGACTTTTCCTTATAGAGATTGGACAAACAATCTCATATATACATTTTCATGTTCAATGTTCAAGTTATCAGAAAAATCCAAGAAGGCTACTAAATGGTCTTCAACGGAAAAACCATATTCTCCATTAAACCTAGGAGAATCAGGAAAATTGTTGAGTATATTAGGAAGTTGTAAAGAAGCATACCTGGCTTGAATAATAGACTGAAAAGTAGCCATATTTGGAGATAATGATGAAGATGAATCAGAAGAAGATGTGGTAGAAGATTATGAGGATGTAGGTGAAGATGGAGGTGTAAAATTAGGTGGAGGAGAAAATGAGGATGGTGGTGTTCTTAAAGATTTAAAAGGTGTTTGAATGACCAAATTTTAAACCTATGTTTCAACTTCTTCTTTAGTTTCAAAAAAAGGGTTTGAATAAACAGAAAAATTTTCCTCAGGTTGAGCATAAGTAGATGGAAAGGTATAATGGGTTGGAGAGATAGAATTAGTAGGTTTTAACTCAAGCAAACATCCAATTCTCCTTCTGATTTAGGTGATTCTGAAGGTACTCCAGAAATCTGATATGATTCCAATGAATGGACTAAAAGAAATGACTAAAGATCAACTCCTTTATAAAGGATTTCTAATATCCTTGGTGTTAAATCATCCAAATATTGAGGAAAAGGACGAGACCTAAAAGGACCAGGGACAAAAATATCCTCAGGTTGAAGTGGTACAGAAGAAGAGGAATAAGCTTCAAGTCTTCTTCTTAAAGAGACTACTCTTACCAGTCTCTCTGGATCTGATAAAGCAGAAATAATTTCAGAATCAGAATGAGATCTAGTATGTCTTGAAGGAGCGAGTTTGGGTTTTATGAAGTCGCCAGGTGAAATATTTTAACATACTATTCCTTTATTCACCTTAAAGGAAAATTTGTATCGTTGTCCCATGGAAAAACAAATTGAATCTCGATCCCCGAAAAAAATGCCAATATGATGCTGTCCTTTGAGATAATTATAGGTTAATTAATTATGCGAGAGCATCTAAAATATTTTTTTGTTTAAGGGGTTTTTGGATGACCAATTTTATGAGCAGATTACAGACAGTTGCTCAAAATTTAATAATAATGAACATTTAGAAAGGGTTGTTCTTTTACTTCTAAACAGTAATTTGATTTAAATATATGAAAAGCAGAAATGTAATAATTTGTGATGTACTAAATATCGAGATTGAACTTTTAGAAATCACAAGAAAGAAAGTTGATAAATGATGTCTACACCTCAACAATATATATTTAACCTTATGAAGATGACTAATAATTTATAAATGTAGAGGGACTTATACATAAAAATATTCCAATTAACCAATCTCTAAAATAGATGATAACTCAATAGGGAATTTAAGATAGACTGATATTCAGTTTTCTCTTACCCAATTATCTTCATAAAACTTAAATACATGTGGAAAAAAAAAATGAAATGTAAACTAGAAAAACTCACAAGGAGTCATAATGTTTGAAACAAATATAGAATCCTTTCATTAATATGCAGTGATCTCAGTTCAATACAATTATTCTTTACAAGAGCTCGTCCAAGGGTTCAACCCTTTACAATTTGTTTTGTGGAAGTATTTATACAATTTTCTTCAAAATATACAGATTCAAATATCAAGGTCCTTTTGGAAATATCCAAAATTGTTTATCAAAACAAACATGCAAAAAAATAGCAATATGAAACTAAATGAGTTGTTATCTCTAAAATAAAGGAGTTATGGTGATGTCTGGATCTGGAAAATAGGAGTCTTCGTTGCTGAATTTGTCTTGGATATTTGTTGACTATTCATTGTAATAATCCACATAATTTTTCCCATTTGTTCTAATCTTGTAGCCAAAATTTATTCAACTTTAGATAGATTTCATATAGTTCAGTGTGTCTTTCGAAAGTGGGCTTGGTAAAAAAAAAATGAGGTACTTCATGTCTGATTGAGAAATTCAAGCTGAGTCCTTCCATAAATGCTTTTCCTGTAATGCTCCCTGTAACCTGAGAAATTTTTAACCTCTCCCTAGAAATTTCATATAATTTGGTTTGATAATCTTCAATTTGGACTAACTCATCTCTCATTCCTTGTAATCTAGGAAGACCCTTTTGAAATAACACATTAAACTTCTTGTGAAACCTCTTGACCATATTCTACAAATTCTCACACTTGTTCTCTACCTGTAACATCATATTTTTCTTAGTGAGAACTTTCCTCACTTCCAAAATGATATATGTTATGTCTTCAATGTCCATCTCTTCTAATTCCTCTTTAGACTTTGAATTTAGGAATTTGATAATGGATATTGCATCATTGGGTTTAGTATCTGTTTCCTTTTTTACTTCTGCAATCAAAGTGTTTGATTTCACAAGGAGTTCATCCCGTTCAAAGATGATATGAATAGATGGCCATATATTGGTTATCTCTTCATTAATTTCAATCCAAATATTCCCCTTAGCTTGTGCAATGGTATCAACCATGATGTTTTGATTTTATAAATATTGAATCCTTTAGGAAAGTTTGTGAGTTTTTTGTAATTTTGCTAGATAGACTCCATCTGATTTAAGTTTTTGTTCCTGCAATTTATCCAATTTCTAATTAAGCTTTACAATTTCTTTACCTTTGATAGCTAAATAATTCATGGTTTTATTCAAATCTTCTACTGTAGTGGTAGATCGTGAAACTAATATTGAAGTTGTTGTTGCAGTAGATGCCTCCCGTGTTGATGTACATGTTTCTAGAATCACAACCAATGGAATGGCTTGTCCTAGAGTAGTATTCTCTTATTTCTCTTCAAGGATATTTTCAATCTCCTTTTCCATTTTGGAGATTTGGTCATTTTGTTCAATAATGATTTTGAACAAATCCTTTTTCTCTTTCTTTAGTTCTCCAAATTCTTTAGCCTATGAATATTTAGTTGAAGGAAGCTTTAATTGTTTTCTTAAAGCTGCAATGTCTGCATTCTTTAAATTAATGATTTCTTCAGTAGCTCTAATGTTATTGGGATCATATCCCAACTTTATAACCAGTTCTTCTAAAGAATTTATTTTAGTATCTTTAGCTAGAGAAGAAATATCTCTAACTTCAACTGACTTTGAATATTCTGCACTAAGTTTTGAAGCTTGGTAGTTGTCATGGCATAATTGGTCAAGGTAATAAATATCATTTCGCCTGATTGCTTATGAATATCCATTTGATCTATAGGATGAATATTTTTTGTATCAAAAGATTAGATGGATTGCTTATAGTCATCTATTGTTCGAGGTTGAGGGATCTTAGGCTCTAGAAAATAAATCTACATATTTCCTTCTTTTGAGTCAAAATCAGATAGAAGCATGTGTTTGGAAGCTGTTGTTTGCTTCAAAAACTGTGAAAATGTAGTGACCTTCAAAGCTAGGTTCCTTCTTTTAATATCTTGATAGGAAAAATATATATTTGGTTATTTTTGGATGCTCTGTCCCAATTCCCTTGTTGGTGATGAAATGGGTGTAAATGATGTCGTTGGAGTCCCTAGAGTTTATGGAGATTGTGGAACATTGTTTTGTATCCCTAAAACTGATGAAGTACATGCTCTAGAGAGAGCAATTGGATGTAATTGTTGAGTACTTTCTTGTTGATACTCTTCCTCATTTGTCAGCCTTGGCTTCTGATTATATACAATAAAATCCTTTACATAGGCTTCTGATACTAAAGGGGAAATTTTTTCCCTTGGTCTTTTCTCTCTTTTTTCTTATTCTAATGAAGTCTGTGAAGCAGCTAGAATTTTCTCTTCAGCCTCTTGGAGAGTGTTTTCCTGCCATTCCTCTTGATTCATGAATTGCTCGATCTTTGGTCTTGGTGTGTGAACATAAGGGGCATATTTATGTTTTGTTTTCATCTTTGAGGCAATACCAAGAGGGTCATAAGCCCATGTAAAATTGTGTTTGGAATTCATCCCTTTTAAGATAACATATGCCTCTTGTCCTATTGTTCTTGCATTACATGTGAAAGGACCTATCTGTGTTTTTATCTTAAAGTGAGATTTATTCTTAGTTTCCTTAAAATGTACTTTATTCATGTTTATCATTTGTCTAATGAATTCCAAGGAAAATATCTTTATGGGCATGTACTTAGGAAGTTTGTAAGGGGCTAATTCATAGCCATAAATCCTGATTTTTGAGTAGCTCTGATATAAATACCAATCACCTTTTTAGTTTGATCACTCAACTGTAAAATCATTTTAATTTATGGGTCTGTCCCGAGATTTGCATTTCTATTTAACAAACTTGCCTCCACATGCAAAAAATGATCCACAAATTAGCTAAACGAGAATTTTGTGCTGCTCTTTGTAACCAAAGGGGTCTAATGAATAATTTACTGAGGGTTACCTTGGTCATCCATATTCTGTAATTGAAAGGAAAATCTCTCTGATTGATGGTAAATAAAAAGATAAACTAGAAATAAAGCATATCTAAATACTCCTTCACTCGAGAATTTCATGAACTGCTCATGAATTATTTCTGCTATGAATTCATTGTAGAAAAATATGATTAATGGATTTTGTTCACTTGAGAAAATAGAAAGGAAGGAAAATATATGCTCATCCATCCACTGGTCTGAATGATAGCCTAAAATACAAGAAATTATGGAAACAATTTGTTTGGCCATCTCTGGAAAAATTGAGTCTAGATAGGGAGGGTTTGTCTTAAGTAATTGGGTATCATCTGGCAAGAAGGTCTCAAATACTTTGACTCTTTCAGGGAAATCTATTTTTTTGTACATTTCCATGAGAAAATATGGATGAAAAGGTCTTGCAAGGGGATTATCTTTGATTTGAAGCATTTTAGAAATGGAGTGGCCATTAATGTGAAACATGGTTTCACCATTTTGTGCAACTATGGTTCCTTGGCTAGGTATATAGTGGAATTGGCACCAAGTGACAAATTTGGGAAAATATGGAGTTTGAGGGAATATGTATTGAGGCAAGGTAAAATCCCATAACCCTATTTCATCGTTGTTATCAAAGTTATTTTAACGGAGCCAATTTTGAATTTCATAAAGGTCAAATTCACAATGGGTTTCGGATATCTAGTATAAATGGTCAACTAGTGGCTAATGGTCTAAGTCTACAGTTGGGGTAACACTGGGATGTCCTGAGAAGTAGATTTACCTTTAGGGGCCATTGAAAATAAAAAGGGAAGGGACCTGTCTGTAAATACCTGTTAAAAATGAAAAATTGGTGAATGGGAACATGTATTCGGACGGTATTGGAAATTGTGGAATATGCTCTTGAGTTTATTGAAACCTTTTAACAACTTATAAAACCGTGATGTAGTGGAATAGCGCGAAAATTGTGATTTTCAGTGAAACCAGATCTTTTAACAGAATGCTGGTGAACGTTAATTGCCACGGGAGAAAATTTTTATCATAATGTTACAACAGAACAGTTAGTTATAACAATAATGTTGTAATGGGTAAATGGAGGATAGATGGCGGGTATTGATTCAATGGGTGGGATGACATGGAGGCTGACAAGAGAATGGAGGGATATGGTGTAACGGTCAATGGATGAGAACACTGGTTTTGGAGCTGATCCGGAGAGGGGTATAGGTGGTAAGTGGAATTAAGGGGGGGGGGGGGGGGGGGGGTGCGGCCTTGACTAGAAGGTGACACATATGGCAGGGTGGTTTCATAGAAACAGCTCTACCTAGACCCACCTGTCGGATATCGTTCGGAAGTGTTGGGTAGGTGTAGGTTGGTGTGGGTGTCGTTGATCCGAGCACACCACATCTTGATCGTTCAAATCTACCCATGATTTATTGTATACAAAAAAACATCACGTTATGCTAATTTATTATAATTTCTCCAATTAACCATATTAATGTATGGTTAATTTATTTAAACCATGATATGATATAATATAAGAAAAACAATCCTAAGCGGAATTTTGACTATCGTGCTTAAGTAAAATAAAACCTTTTGAAAATATTTATACCAAATATTTTTCTTTTATTTTTCTACTCTCTATGCCTAACATTTTTTATTTTTATTTTCTTTCTATTTCAAATGCCTAACATTTTTTCATTTTTTCTTTTTTGTTTGATTTTTCTACTACAATATCTAACTTATCAAAACCATATATGTTACAACAAGGAGAACGTTTATTTTGTGATCCATTCCATCCAATTTCTCCCCTTATTCTACCAAATTTTAAACATTCTCCTACTAAGCATTGTTGTTGCCTATGGACATGCACCCTAGAATAATTTGTGTACACTAATAAACACTAATTTTCTACATGTCATTTGAAAACATCAAGCAAGTTGTAATATAATTTAATAAAGAAATAATATCACTATTGGAATAAGAGACAATATCACTGTAATAAACTCAAATAAAATCAATATAAAACCATCTCAACCTAATTAAACTCCTTTGCAAATAATCAAATGCAAATAGCCACATTTAAAGAAACCCCATATGACATTCACCAATTATCAATTTTATTAATGTGTTTGGCACACATCTTCCAACCGTTGACCCATCAATGCATTGATGCATCATGAACATTGTTCATAATCCTGGGATAAACATATGTGTGGTGTTGTAGCGGCTCGTGGCAGTGGAGATTTTTGTTGTAGGGTGGGAGTTGAGCGTCCTTCCTGAGGGGCTTCACTTCTTTACTCGGTGTGATAGTGTTCTAGAGTTAATGTTGTAGTCATGCGTCCTCCTCCAGGGTTTATTGGTACCTTCCTATATTGTGCAGAGGTTGTATCCCTATGTTCCAGTGCTACAGGAAAACCACCCTCCTCTTCGGCATAGTGAGCCAGTGATATACTTCACTTGATGGTGCACGTTGAGGCTCTAAAATTAAATGTTGGGTTGCGTCCCTATGTTCCATTTTTTCCGACAGATCGCCCTCCTCTTCGGCACAGTGAAACAATGATCTACTTCACTTGATGGTGCACACTGTGGCTCCAAAATCAGTTGTTGTCCCTCACATATGCTATGACAGAGTTGATGTGAGTGGCAGGGCCTGCGATCTACAACTCTCAAGGGTAGATTTCCCTGCTATGATCTTGTGCCGACAAGGTAATCGATGACAGATACATTGTGAGGAGTGTTTGGTAGAAGACAAGAACCCTATCATGCATATCTCCCTTCTCACGCCTTTGAATGGTGTCCAACTAGATTTCTATGATAAATCATGGGATCCTTCAATCTAGTAGAAAAAAAACACGAACCTTCTCTCCATTTAAAAATCAAAATAAACTGGGACAACTAGGTTGATCAGAGAGACCACCTACAAGGGTGATATTTGGTCCCATCGAAGAGAGGCTAAGGATCTCACTTGAAAATCCTCACGTGAAAACTCGCTTGAGTTCTCAAATATTGATAGCAAGAAAACCAAGTTCCATGACTTGATCTTGATCCTCCTTGTTCTTTTATAGTTCGGTTGCTCAGAAGAAACTATGGGAAATTACCTGGGGCAAAAAAAATACATGGGTTAATGTCGCTTATTTATTTTTCTATTTATTACTATTATTATTTGGCCCAACTTCGTTAATTGGTTTGGGATATTACAGTTCCCCCTGCCCAGAATTGCTTTCCCTCAAGCAATTTCAACCCTGGATGCTAAAATATGTGTTATCCTTCCTAGGTGGCATCCTCTACTGGAAAATATTTCCATCGTACCAAATATTTAGGGATGGTCCTACTCTGAAGTGTCCTCTCTCGAACCTCCAACACCTCCTCAAGAACCAGTTGAAGATGTGTCTCCTCATCTAGCAGGGGTAAATTAGGTGATGATTTGATGTTCGATCCTAATGCCTTATTCAAATACGAAACATGAAATATGTTATGAATTTTTCTCTCTACGGAAATCTCTAATTCATGTGCCACTTCTCCTATTTTCCGGATAACTCGATAGGGCACATAAAATTGTGGCTTTAACTTTTTTCTCCATTTTTCTTCGAGGCATATTGTCTGTATGATTGTAGCCGGAGATAAACTACATCTCCTACTTCAAAAATCCTTTATAGCCTCTAAAGATCTGCATATAACTTCTGTCAAATTTTTTTTTTCTATAAGTTATCCTTGAGGGCCTGGAGAATATCCTGACATCCCTGGATCCAATCCTTTTCCAAAAGTACTCTTCTATCCCCAAAAGTGGTGTCTGTGAAAGATAGTTCCTCATATCCATATAAGGCTCGAAAAGGTGGCATCCCTATAAGTGGTTTTATAGTAGTATTCTCCTAAATAAAACCACTTATTCCATGATATTTTTTTCCCTACGACATAGTCCCATAAGTAACCTTCCATCCATTCATTCACTACTTCTCTCTATCCATCTGTCTCCAGGTGGTAACTTTTACTAGGGGTGAGTTATGTTCTAGTGAACCTGAATAAATCCTACCAGAATGTTCCCATGAATCCGTTGTCATGGTCTCTAACAATGGTTTTGGGAAAACCATGTAGACTAAATACTCCCTGGAAGAATATTTCTGCTATTTGAGATTTTCAAAAATTTTGGAGGGAATTGCAAAGAAGCATTCATACTTGGTCAGAAGATCTACCACCACGAAGATAAAATATTTTCTTTGTGAGGAGGGTAGCCCTATAATGAAATCCATGGAGACACTTTCCCATTTTTGTTCTGGAATGGGCAGTGGTTGTAAAAAACCTGTCGGGTGTGTATGTTCAACCTTATTTCATTAACATGTAGCAAACTCCTTGACATATTTAATAATTTCCTTCTTGAGTCCCTTCCATGTGAACCTTTCCTTGATGGTCCTGTAGGTCTTTATAAATCCCAGATGTCCTGCTAAAGGGGAGTCATGGGATGCTTGTAGGATATTCATCTTCAGCTGTGACTCTAGCACTAAATAGATTTAATCCTGATAATAGATAATGTCAGTGATAACTCTATTTCAGATTTATGATGACTTTCCATCAAGGATCTCATAGGTTGACCGATTCTTCACGTATTCCACCAAAATATGGGACTTCAAGTCCTCCACAATATTTATGAGGGAGAAGGTAGTTGGTCTCCATGGTAAGGCATCTAAAACTTCATTATTTTTTCCTTTGACATATTCAATCTAAAAGTCATAGGATTGGATATTGTTGACTCACTTTTTTTTCCTTTCATTTAATCCCTTATTATCCAGGAAGTATTTGAGGCTATTATGATCCATTTTAACTTTGAACCAGTTGCCCATTAGATATGGCCGAAACTTTTCTAGTGCATGCATAATAGCCAACATTTATTTGTCATAAATGGAGTAAGAGTGCTCATAATCCTAAAACTTCCCACTCTCAAAAGAAATCAGATGATGATTTTGTGTCAGAACAACCCCAATTCCTTCCCTAGAAGCATCACACTCCAATACAAATGGTTGAGATAAGTCTGGCAAGGCTAGAACTAGGCATGAACTCATGACTTCCTTCATTCGCTCAAATATCTCCTGGCTTGACTTTGCCCATAAGAAGGCTCCCATTTTTTTCAAGTCAGTAAGAGGTGTTGCTAGCTATGAATATCCCTTAAAAAATATTCTATAATAAGTACAAATACTCAAGAAGCTCCTTAATTATGTTACATTTTTTGGAGTGGGCCAATTGAGAATGGCTTCAATATTATCCTGGTGTACCTTGCCACCTTGGCCTCCGATGATGTGGCCCAGATATAACATTTCTATCATGCCAAACTCACATTTGGAGATTTTGTCATTAAATTTTTGTGCCTCTAGTATTCCCAATACCTCATCCAGGTGTTGTAGATGGTCTTCCTATGTTCGACTGAAGATCAAGATGTCGTCAAAGAATACCAACACAAATTTTTGTGGCTACTTGTTGAACACATGGCTCATACATGACCAAAATGTCGTAGGGGCATTGGTAAATCCAAAAGGCATCACTAGGAACTCATAGTGTCCATAGTGGCATCTGAAAATTATCCTTGGAATGTTCGGATCGCAAACTCTGTTTTGGTGATATCCCAAGCAAAGGTCAATATTGGAGATGTACTTGGATCCCTTCAGGTCATCCATCATCTCGTCGATCCTAGGGGTAGGAAATCAATTTTTTATTGTCTTCTTATTTAGTTCCCGATAGTCTATAAACATCATTAGGTACCCATCCTTCTTCTTAACCAAAACTACGAATGAAGAAAAAGGGTTTGAGCTCGGTTGAATGTACCCTAATGCTAACAACTCCTAGATTTCCTTCTCTATCTCATCCTTATATTATTTTGGATGTTGGTAAGGGGTATTGATGACAACTTGGACCCCTTCCTCTAGTTCAGCGATGTGATCAAATCCCCTAACTGGTGGTCGCCCTAGGGGTATATCTCCAAAAACCTTTTGGTGTTTTTTCAACAATTCCATGATTTCAGGGGGATACTCCTTATGTTGATATGTTGGTTTCTTCTCATGATTCAAAACTACACCACCCATACAATATCCCCATGTTGAAGATCTTCCTCCATCCTGTTGGATGTCACAATCTTGGGTAGATATCCATGCATTACTCTCAACATCACCTTCTTACCATCTGGTCTTGTAAATGTGAATTCCAAGTCTTGATATTTTACTGTATTAGTCTCGATTGAATATATCCATTAGACCCCCAATACTACATGAGATTCTGGAAAATTCATGACAAAGAATTTATCTGTAACTGTGTAGTTCCCCAATGCTAGACTCATGTCTGGGACTATTTTAATGCATGGCATGTGGTTGTGCTCCTTATTCCCAGGAATCAAAACTGTAAATCCTCCAAATTCTTCAATATTCAGTCCTCTTCTAGCTACAAATTTTGCATCAATGATGTTATGGGAGGCCCCACCATCAATCAACACAGTCACTTTTTGTCCTTGTATGGTACCCCTAACCCAAAAAGTGTGATATATTGGGACCCCTATAAGAGAAGCAATAATGCTTTCCGATATCTCTTCCTGTATTCCCCCCACACCTGGTGATTTTCCTTGATCCGTCTCTAGCAGCTCTTCCTCATATTTTCTCTCATAAAATACTTTAAAAAGCTGGCCTTTCCTTTAGTGCATTGATTTCCTTATGCCCAAGTTTCCTGACGAGAGAAGCATAGCCTTCTCCTCCTAAAATATTTTCTGGTTTCATCACCCAACTTTCCCTTCCCAAATGTCTCCCGTTGTGCTTGACTTCCTTTCCATTTTGAGGAATATTTAATTTGGGTAGGAATCTAGCCTTGGGTACTAAATCTTGCACATCCCTTACTCGGCTAATTGCATCTTGCAAGGTGATGAGTTGGTAGGATCTGACCCAACGACACAGGGTTTTTGAAAATCCTCCTATGAATATCATGAGAGGCTGGTGACCATTACAACAAGCCTATGGAATTTCGCGATATATGATTCAATGCTTGTTGTCTATCGAAGTTGGGTTAGCTCCCAAAAGTACATCTCAGGTTCCTTCTTGTCAAATCTTTCTATCAATATCTACGTGAATTATGTATAAGAGATGATGCTTGGATGTCTTAGAGTGACCATGCCATGTTGCCACCATTCTTGTGCTTCTACATCAAGATGAAGTGTGGCATATTTAATTTCATCCATGATCTCCAGCATGGGATTGAACTGGAAAATGTATCTAGCTTCTACACCCACGATCATGCATAACACTTTGTTGATCCATCAAAGTAAGGAGGACTCTTACCTTTCCCATGGCCTTTTGTAGATCTATGTTTGACTGATGGCCCTCATTTGTGGTTTTCTTCCTATTTTGTTTGCTCCACATGAAGTAATAATCATTAATGGTTAATGTTTCTTTAACATTGGGAGGAAACTTATCATATTCCTTCATCCAAGTTGCATTTGTCTCTGCAGTTGGTGAAAGAGAAACTTTCTCTATGGAGGAATCATCCAATAATATAGGCATGGTTGGTTGGCTGAAAGGGCTACTCCAATTTTGGCATGTTCATGTGATGCACCATCCCCTCTTGAATGAGAATCGCCTTCCCGATTATTTCTTTGCAAATTTGGTTCTATGATCTACAATTTGAAAAGTTCCACAATCGTTTCCTGAGTGGCGGTGATATTTTGTAATGTATCTTCAAATTTAGTACTTTCATGATCACCTATTGTCTCTTCTCCTTGTGACTCTCCCTGGAACTTAATGTTGATCTCTTTGTTTTTCCCTTGACTTCTTGCCTTCTTCCATTTCCAATTGATGGCAGTCCCCTTTTACTTAGCCTTTCTTGGAATCCCACAACTGGTCAAGTCGATGGATTCTATACCAATGTAATCATTAGGGGAATTTTGAGGTCTAAAATGGACCTCCTAAGGAAATTATAAAATAATAGTGGAAATAATAAAATAAGATCTGATTACATCATCAAATTTTAGAGGGAAAAAATAAAAAACTACTTTTTCAAATCGTAATTTCAACTTAAATCCCAAAGTTTTTACTCAAATTTTGAGTGGGAGTACTCGTTGGATGCAAAATTTAATTCTTCATCCAAGGAGTACCCATGCTGCATACTTGTGATGGATCCTGCTACACGAAAAATGATAAATACATGAAAAACGTGATTGCAATCATGCTTTTTCATGTATTTCCCATTTTTCATGCATCACGGTCCGTCAAAAGTATGCAACATGGGCACTCCTTGGATGAGAAATTAAATGTTGCATCCAATGAGTACTCCCATTTGAAATTTGAATAAAAACTTTGGGAGATAAGTTGAAAATATGAGTTGAAAAAATAGTTTTATTATTTTATAATCTGTTTACCCTTTTACTTAAAAAAATGGTGAATCATCCCCCATGGTTGACATCATCATCTTGAATCCTATTGGTTCTTATAAAGTTTATTTTGGTTGTACATTTTTCTTAGGAGTCCTACTTTAGACCTCAAAATTCCCCTAATGATACTTTAAAAAAGAAATAATATCACTATTAGAATAAGAGACAATATCACTGTAATAAAATCAATATAAAAACCTATCAACTTAATAAAACTCCTTTGCAAATAATAAAACACCAATAGCCACATATAAACAAACCCCATATGACATTCACCAATTATAAATTTAATTAATGTGTTTGGTCTACATCTTACAACCTTTGACCCATCAATACATTGATGCATCATGAACATTGTTAAGAATCCTAGGCTCAACGTATGCATGGTGTTGTAGCAGCTCATGGCAGTGGAGATTTGCGTTGCAGGGTGGGATTTGAGCATCCTTTTCTAGGGGCTTCACTCCTTTACTCTATGTGATAGCATCCTGCAGTTAACGTTGCAGCCATGCATCCTACTCCAGGGTTTATTGGTACCTTCCTATATTGCATAGAGACGACATCCCTACGTGCCAGTGTTGCAAATATATCACCCTCCTCTTCAGCACAATGAGCTAGCGATATACTTCACTTGATGGTGTATAGTGTGGCTCTAAAATGAAATGTTGCATTGCATAGCTAATTTCCATTGCTGCAGACAGATCGCCCTCCTCTTCGACACAGTGAACCAGCGATATGCTTCACTTGATGGTGTATGTTGCGGCTCTGAAATCATATGTCGACCCTTCCCTGTTCTACGACAAATTTGATACGAGTGGAAAGGGTGTGCAATCTGCTAGTGTCCAATATTAAGTGATCAAATTGTACCCTTTCAAATTTGTTTAGTAGTGGTCCTAGGTCAAAATTTTATATTTCCAAGTCAATTTTCAAATAAAATTTTGATCGTTGCATATGTCTAGGTTTTTAAAAGCTACTCCCTCCAGTCCATTCATGGTTATTTTCATTTCATGGGTCATGTCCTTCATTATCATCTAAAGTGTTAGGTCAAGTCACCATGCTTTCACTTAGGTCAGTGTCTAGGTGTATTTCATTTCGCCACCATAAATGTCCAAATTATGTCATAAAGAAGGCGAAATAAGGGTCATTTCCATCATACAAGTTATCTTTAAAAGGGAGTTAGCTTAGGTAGGAAAATTTTAAAAAAAAAGACAATCTGTCTTCTTTCAAAAGCTTGTTTTTCAAATATTCAAAAAAGCAAAGCGTTCCTCAAAAAGTTCATGTTTTCACTAAATTACAAAAAGGGTGTTTTATTAATGTTATAAGAGGAAAAAGTCACTTCCTTAATTCATTTTGTCTTCTTTTGCTCGATAAAGTTCATCTCTCACTTTTAGAACACTATGCCATTGCCAAAGGTGGAAGAAAATTAGAAAAAATTGCAAGGAAATCCTTTTTGCTATGTTTCTAGAATCAGTGCAACATTTCTAGAGGAGGTGCGACGTTTCTCGGTATTGGCACTACGATTCTTCCACAACGCTAAATTGCAGCCCAAAGTGATACGTTTTTGGGTTTCTGCCTCCAAATTAGCTAATCAAGCCTCAAAACAAGTATGCAAGCCTTCTGTGACCTCCAAAATCAGTAAGTGAACACTTCAAATACCTTCTTCAAGTCAATTCATCAGTGTATGAGTGTTTTCTATCCTTAGGTTTCTCTCCTATGTTTTAGGGTTTCTCCTTTCTTGATGGGTTTTATCCATTTGAGACCCTTTTTCCACCATATAAACCTTCACTTATCCTTCACAAACCCTACCGCAACACCTCCTATTACTCACAGTCCCCTTTACCCTTTTTTCCATCAAAACCCTAAGTCCCCACTACATTTTCACAAGAAAACTAGAAATTCCTGTGTTTTCCCATTTTGATCCACCTCCCCATACCTATTTCAAGAAATTCCACGTGTATCCTCAAGCTAACACATCACCCTAATTCCTCAATTTTTGGTTGAATTTTCCTTAACCTCCTTTTACCTCATCACATCCCCTAAAGCTACCTTATTCATATCCCCTATTTTCCCAAATTCACTCTCCCTACCCACTCATTTCATCTAGGAGAGATTCATCCTGCTCACAAGGAGTATGGAAAGTGAAAATAAGGCTCACAAAGGAGGCCACCATTCCAAATTTGAGCCATCCAAATTGCAAGAACTCAATGCCTCCCCTTATGCCAAAAGATGTTTTGAAAACACTGGATGTTTGAGATTCTATGAGAGAATCATGGAGGTAGGATGTCATGCCCAATTGACTACACTTTTTTCCACTAACTTCAGCAGAGACAAGGTCATCATTATAGGCATTGAATTCACTCTATCAACAGAGGTGATCACTTCAGCAATAGGAATTCCAAATGAAGGAGAATTCTGGTTCAAGTGCATGTAATTGGACTTTTAGAACTACCCAATGTTCCTAAAACCTCATTGCAGATATGAACTTGAACATGTTTTCCCTTTCAGGCATTTAATTGATAAGTATGGCCCATTAATGAAGCTTATCTTGAAATATTTTACATTTGAGGGGAGATTTTCAAGATTGTACCAATACCATGCCAGGTTACTAATGCACTTCACAGGTGAAAAATCAATCAATTTGTCTATCTATTCAGGATTTTGGTCAAGATGGAGGAAAAGGTATAGAGAAAAGGTAAAAATCATCATCCTAGTCTATTCCACCATGGTTTGGTCAATTTTATTGTTTTGCACCAACTCTCAGAAAAAATATGACCTGGGAAGCTATCATGGAGAAAGTAGCATCAAGGCCGACTATTAGTCCACCTATTGTTCATAGCACAACATCAACACAGTCAAAGGAGGTTGGATCTTCAATCAATCAGGAATATATCTCAAAATCACTAGAGTTGAGATCACTCAAACCTAGGATAAGGGAAAGAGAATGGTATTTTCTCCTAAGACTATCAGAAGTGTATTGGCAAATGAAGATACACTTGAGCAAAGACAAATAGTGGATCAACCACCTAGTCATGATGGTGAGTCACCATTGTAGCACCATGATGAACAAGCACCCTTAGAAGTTGACATGGTATAACAGGCGAAGCATAATTCAATTGAGGAAATCGTAAAGGAGAAATATGAAGAAATAGTAGAGTTGAGGGAGGTTTTCTCAATGGAAAATTATCAGATTACATTCCTACATCAAGAGAATTTCTAGTTAAAAGTGAAACTACTCCTCCAAGACAAGCCAAAGGTACATGTTGAGGCAGATAAATGCAAGGAAAAAAAAATAAGATATGATGATCACTTGGAGTATGCAGAAGTTGAAACGAAAAGAAGGAGACCAAGGACAAGAGGTTTGAAGAAGGAACTTCAAAAAGAAAGAGAATAAACTCCTAAATCAGGTTCGCAAACATTTTATGAACTAATTCTTGATGAAATCAATCAGGATAGAGATTGTTGGCTTGATATGGTAAATGGAAACCTTGAGAATCTTCTGAAGAAAGCTAAAAAGTACAATAACCTTCAAAGACATATGGCCAATCACTATTGCGCCAGAAACAAAATTTCCCAAATGAGGCTCAAACAAGTGAAAAAAAACTTAAAGAAGCTCAAATGAAGCTCAAGGAGAAGGAAAAATTACAACTCCTAGGTTGTTGGGTTGATCAATTTTGTGCATTTTTTGTATTTTTGATGATTTTTGCAAAATTATGGTAATTTTGTCTCCATAGAAGTGTCATGTAGATGCATGAAATTTTCTCTCAGGACATCCAAATGAAGAATTTCTTATACGGATGGGTTCATCTTGATCAGTACATTCCATATTTGGACTTTTTTTTCCATGACAACCTCTAGTTTTGGAGAAAAACTCAAAAAAGTGTAGGTTTTAACCATGTTTCGAAATTATCTGCAAGCGAATTCTTAAAGACAGAAAATAAAAAATAGGAAGAGCATAAATCATAAAACATATACATAGAGATTTTTCCCCTGGATCCCAAAATCGGGACTACCAACTTTGTTTTTCATTATATTCCTTTTAGTTTTACGACACATATATATACATGCCGAAGCATTCATAAATCCCAATCCTTTAACCTTGGATTAGAACATAATCATAGTTCCCTTGACTGGATCTACAAAATACTACGGGAAAAAAACCATCATGCCCCAAAACCATTTGAAAACACATGCACAAAACCATAGGCGGGTCCACCCACCAAAAACCACGGATGTCCAAAACTCTGTCCAATCCTAGTCTTTCCTGGTAGCACAAACCATAATCACTAGTGCCACACAAATATCTTAAAACCCGCTTCACTGCTATCTAATGCTCCTTCCCTGGTTTAGACATAAACCTACTCAATAATCCCATTGCATGTGCAATGTCTAGTCCAGTACAAACCATTTCATACATCAGGCTACCCACTGCACTTTCATATGCAACACGAGACATCTCCTCCCATTCTTCTTGTGTCTTGGGACATTATTTAGCAGATATCTTTACACCTACATGAATATGAACCTTCACTGGTTTACTATTCTTCATATTTAACCTCTGCAATATTGTCTCGACATACTTCCTCTAGTTTAACCAGAGCTTCCTCTTTACCTGATCTCTCTTAATTTCCATGCCCAAAATATAGTTTGCAGTGTTGTACCTATTTCCTATAGGCAATCCTTGGCTGCAAAAACTACGCTAGGAAACCATCTTAACCATATTTAGGTTCAATCTGGCCCATGAACCATAGGGGGCTCCCTCAGTTTTTATGAGGCCTTATTTAACGCTTTTCATTGTCACCGAACATCAGCCTTTGAAGCACAATGGCCAGATTTATAGTTTTAATTGGGGGTGGTTTATGATCAATGAAAATCCCTAATCATATTAAAGGCCTCTCTCACAAGGTCCCTTCTGAAAGTGTCAGCTTCTAGCCTAACATAACGACTTGATTTTTATAAGAATTTGACAGAAGAATGTAAGGAGATTCCCGATAATTGAGAAGCCAGACTGACTACTTAACAACTAGGGAGATTCGGATGCGTGGAGAAGATTTCTACATCCCAACAAAATATATTCAAAGACGACAGAAGTTTTAAACTGAAACCAATTCAAAGAGGAGCTATTTTGGATAGATAGTCCAATAATCTAATCTCCTTTAATGGCTATCAGAAGACGTAATGAAAAAACTAGTCAAAGAGGAGTTATCTTGGACAAACAGTCCAATAAGCTAATATTTTTCTAAAGGTTATGACTTAGTAGGGAATTTCAGAGAGATTAAGACTTTATCTACACTTACCCAGACCTTCGTATAAATGCTTTGAACATATGTAGAAATAAGATATGAAACACTAGAAAGACATACTAGAAAACACAAAATTATGTCATAAGCTAGATCCGGAAGGCTTTCATTAGAAATCCTCAAATAAAAGATATTACAGAGATGAAGAGTTTTGGCATCCAAAGCCCACACTTTTTACATCTACATCTAAATTATTTATAATAAATTACAAAGCTCCAAGCTGTTACAAGATTTTGGGAATAAAATCCTAACAACAAACTAAAAATAAAAATAAATATTAACATAATTGCAAGAAATCTTGAGATGCTCCATTAATCGTTGATCTTGTTCCTTTAAAATATTGATTAAAGTCTTTGAGTGTGAAACACTCTGCCACCTCTGTCCTTCAAGTGTTTGTAGAATTCCTAGAAATGTTGATTGAATTCTTGACCTGCTGAACCTCCTCCTTTAAATCTGGAGCTATTGATGTCGTTCCCTGAAGATCTCTCAAATGTCCTTTAAACAAGGCAAGATCTGCCACCTATCTAATATCTGTCCCTTTCTTATCCATTAAAATAGAAGCAGATGTCAAGTAATGGATCTTTGCATCTTTAAGGAATATTGTCAAATGCAAATACATAGCAATCTATATTCTCAAAAGGTTGACCATTCAATTTTTCTGCGTCCTACATCACTATATGAAAAGATTTCAGTTTGACCTCATTGAAACATATGAAACCTGCTACCAATGTCAATAGTTTTTTCAATTCCACCGAAGCGATGCAAGATGAGTGTTAGTGCATTTTTTGAACTTTCCCACTCTAAAAGTTGGATAACTTCATGCAATGGTTTTTCAATTCCCATTGCATATTCAGGATATGTTAGCTCTCATGGTTTCTGCAGATGCTCCATCCTACAATCAATGGCATCATAGATACATATACCCATTTCGTTCTCCATACGCTTGCACATTATCTTTAACTTACGCTAAAATTTAAGTAGCTCATCCTCTTTCACATACGTTAACAAATACTTGGAAAATTTTGAGGATTCGATTTGAGTGCAACGCATGAATGAGCCTTCCAATATGAGCTTAGTTTCATTTTTTATAGAAGCCTCCATATCTTCCCTCAACTTGGGTCGTGCTTTAAGTTTCTTAACATGGTGGGCCAAGTTATATATTTCCTCCAATAGACAAAGGCATTCATTTTTATTGGCAGAATTGGTTTCGTATCTTTTCAAAATATTTGCAACCACAAGAATACATGCAGCAATCCACTGTGCCTATGATATTCCACTCATAATGCTCCGAGCGGTATTTATCATTACTGAAGCAATATATTTATGTTGATTCTTGAAGCTGACTTCTTTGTGCAGATGTTGCAATACCTAAAATAAAAGGCATTGAAAAACAATATCATTAGTCAGATGCTGAATGATGGTTGGTCGAAGAAAAAAACCTTCTGCAATATCTTTTTCATGTATGAATATGTTCTCATCTTAATCTCACATCTACACCAACGCTGACAGCCACAGACAAACCAATCCCTGAAACCACAAATGGTTTTCGGAGCGAGTATACAATGGTAAGTGGTTTTGCTGCTGGGGAGTGCGAATTACTTTAAACGATTTCCACGTGCCCAATATTTGTTTTTGAAAAACAATATTTCAAACCCCCCTCCTCAACTAAATGTTGAAAAGCTTGAGGGGGTCCAAATTTAATGGAAACCATCCTTCATAAGTTTGAAACGCTAGATTGGACTTAGGCTAAAAAATTAATAAATTTTATAATATAATTTTAATTTAAAACAAATATTTCCATAAAAATTATATTTTTATAAAAATAATATATTTTAAATCACAAATTAATATATAAAATAAATAAAACTTTCAAAATCATAATAAATATATCTCTCACCATTTTAGCTTAATAATAAATTGACAATTTTTTTACCGAAAATTAAAAATTTTAGGTGTGCCAAAATTTATTACAACATCGGCTCCAATGGGAACTGCTTCCCCCTGTGGGATGTAGAGAACAAGTAGATTAGTTGCATTTAGTGTTGGGCATGGAGTCATACTGTAAACCTGATCATCAACCATCATCTGCCATAACCAAATCTCGTAGATCAATCCTGTCATTTGAATAGCCTGCTACTGCAGACTGCAACTTGCAACTATGAAATGCAATCATATATCTGCACTAATTTGGATACTCTTTCATACTAAAATCTGAAAACTGAAAAAATTCTAAAGACTAAAAATATGAGTTGATCTATCATATATCCTTCAAATCACACCATTCATTAAACAATGAACATGCTTATCTATTGCATACTGAAACTCTGAATATCTTTTCAATCCCCACACTTATATCTAACTGAACTGGAAACTTTGCACTATTAGGTGTAACCTGTTTTCCAATGTAACCAAGTGCGGAGTGGATTTATTGACAAACCACGTTGCCAACAGCTGAAAATATGAAGAATATATACAATATGAACATAAACTCACATGTAAAAATTATACTCACAGATGTAATTTAAAAGTTGATTCCTCTATAGACATGTTAAATTTCTGATCATGGTTGAGAGGAGAAAACATATACTACTGATTTCAAGTATCAATGGACTTGGCATAGCAGTAAAGGCAGCTGAAATTTCAAAATAGTGAGATCGATTTCCCAGTGGAATTGCCATCTGACAAAGTGGAGTCTCTAGGTGAAAATAATGCAACAAATACAAATTCCTATTCCTTGTTCACTGGAAAGGAATATATCTAGTTGTTATCCTAATCCAAGGAAAACAAATCGTCACTTTTCTCCCTGGAAACGGCGCCAAATGTTGTACCTGTTTCCCGTAGGCAGTCCTTGCCTGCAAAAACTATGCCAGGAAACCAACTCAACCAGCTTTAGGTTCACGCTGACCCTTGAACCAAAGGGGCCTCCCTTAGTTGTTACGAGGCCTTATTTAACGTTGTTCACTGTCACTGAACAATAGACTTTGAAGCACAGTGGCTAGATTTATAGTTTTAATTGGGAATGGTTAGTGATCAATGACAATCCATAATCATATTAAAGGCCTCTCTCACAGGGTCCCTTCTGAAAGTGTCAGCTTCCAACCTGACAGATCAACTTGATTTGTATAATAATTTGACAGAAGAATGTAAGGAGATTCCTAATAATTGAGCAGCCAGACTGAATACTTAACAAATAGGGAGATTCGGATGCGTGTAGAAGATTTATACAGCCCAAAAAAATATATTCAAAGACGACAGAAGTTTTAAACTGAAACTAATTCAAAGAGGAGTTATTTTATACAGATAGTCCAATAAGCTAATCTCCTTTAATGGATATCAGAAGGCATAAAGAAAAAACAATTCAAAGAGGAGTTATCTTGGAAAAACGATCTAATAAGTTGATCTCTTTCTAAAGGTTATGATTTAGCAGGGAATTTCAAAGAGATTAAGACTTCATCTACACTTACCCATACCTTCGTATAAATGCTTTGAACATATGTAGAAATAAGATATGAAACACTAGAAATGCATACTAGAAAGCACAAAATTCTGTCATAAGCTAGAGCCAGAAGGCTTTCATTAGAAATCATAAAATAAAAGCTATTACAGAGCTGAAGAGTTTTGGCATCAAAAGCCCACACTTTTTTACATCTACATCTAACTTATTTATAAGAAATTACAAATCTCCAAGCTGTTACAAGATTTTGGGAATAAAATCCTATCAAAAAACTAAAAATAAAAATAAATATTAACATAATCACAAGAAATCTTGAGATGCTCCATTAATCACTAATCTTGTTCCTTTAAAATATTGGTTAAAATATTTCAGTGTTGAATACTCTGCCACCTGTGTCCTTCAAGTGTTTTTAGACTTCCTGGAAATGATGATTGAATTCTTGGCCTGCTTATCCCCCTCCTTTAAATCTGGAGCTATTGATGTCATTCCCTGAAGATCTACCAAATTTCCTTTTACAAGGCGAGATCTGCCACCTATCTGATATATGTCCCTTTCTTATCCATTAAAATAGAATCAGATGTCAAGGAATGGATCTTTGCATCTTTCAGGAAGATTGTCAATTGCAAAGACATAGCAATCTATATTCTCAAAAGGTTGACCATTCAATTTTTCTGCGTCCTGCATCAATATATGAAAAACTTTCAGTTTTTCCTCATCGGAACGTATTAATCCTGCTACCAGTGTTAATAGTTTTTTCAATTCCGCTAAAGCCATGCAAGATGACTACCAATGCATTTTTTTAACTTTCCCACTCTAAAATTTGGATAATTTCATGCAATGGTTTTTCAATTCCCACTGCATATTCAAGATATATTCTCTCTCGTGGTTTCTGCGGATGCTCTATCCTACACGCAATGGCATCGTAGAGACATATACCCATTTTTTTCTCCATATGCTTGCACATTCTCTTTAACTTACATTGAAATTTAAGTATCTCATCCTCATTCACATACATTAACAAAAACTTAGAAAACTTTGAGGAGTCGATTTGAGTGCAATGCATGAATGAGACTTCCAATATGAGCTCCGTTGCATTTTGTATGGAAGCCTCCATATCTTCCCTCAACTTGGGTCGTGCTTTAAGTTACTTAACATGCTAGGCCAAGTTATACATTTCCTCCAATAGAAAAAGGCATTCATTTTTATTGGCAGAATTGGTTTCGTATATTTCCAAAATATTTGCAACCACAAGAAGACATGTAGGAGCCTAGTGTGCCTCTGATATTCCACTAAGAATTCTTTGAGCGGTATTTATCATTCCTGGAGAAATATAGTTCTGTTGAATCCTGAAGCTGACTTCTTTGTGCAGATGTTGCAATGCCTGAAATAGAAGGCATTGAAAAACAATATCATCAACCAGATGTTGAATGATGGTTGGTCGAAGACAAAAAACTTTTGAAATATCTTTGTCATGTATGAATTTGTTCTCATCTTGATCTCACATCTACACCAACGCTGACAACCACAGACAAACCAATCCCTAAAACCACAAATGGATTTCGAAGGGGGTCTACAATGGTAAGTGGTTTCACTGCTGAGGGTGCAAATTACTGTAAATGATTGCCACATGCCCAAGATTTGTTTTGGAAAAACAAGATTTTGGGCCCCCCTCCTCAACTAAATGTTGAAAGCTCGAGGGGGTCAGAAATTAATGAAGACCGTCCTTCATAAATTCGAAATGCTGGACTGGACTTATGCTAAAAATCTAATTAATTTTATAATATAATTTTAATTTAAAACAAATATTTTCATAAAAATTATATTTTTATAAAAATAATATATTTTAAATAAAAAATAATATATAAAATAAATAAACCTTTCAAAAGCATAATAAATATATCTCTCAGCATTTTATCTTAATAATAAATTGACAATTTTTCACTGAAAATTAAAAATTTTAGGTGTGCCAAAATATGTTACAACATGCAACACCAAGATCCTTCATGTCGAATTTGGAGAAAAATTGGGTCTTCAAATCTTGGATAATTTATTTGTCATTTCCAATCAACAAAATATCATCCACGTACAGGACCAAATAAATAGCACAGACACCAATTAATTTCAAATAGACATAGTGATCCTCTTTGCTTCTGGTGAAGCCAAGTCCCTGAATATAGGTATAAAATTTCTGATACCACATCCTTGGTGAATTTTTTAACCCATACAAAGACTTTTGTTAATCTTCATACTAGTTATTTCTTACCCTTCACCATAAATCGTTCAGGTTTCTTCATGTAGATCTCCTCTTCTAGATCCCTGTGAAGAACTTATGTCTTCACGTCCATCTATTCTACCTCAAAATCAAATACAACAGCAACAGATAAAAGAAATATAATAGATGTAACCTTGGCAACAGGAGAAAAAATGTCACCAAAATAAATTCCCAACACCTAGGAATAACCTTTTGCTACCAACTGAGCTTTGTGTTTCTTCACCTTTTCTTCTACGTTCATCTTCTTCTTAAACACCCATTTCTCCCGATGGGCTTCCTTATAGCTGGAAACTCCACCAGATCCCATGCCTCATTTTTGTGCAAGGATGCAGTTTCATCAACCGTGGCCTCCTTCCATAGATTTACATACTCTGAATCCACTGCCTCCCTAAAAGTTCTGGGATCATCAATGATAGTTAAATAAAATTTTAACAGAAAAAAGATGGACTCTACCTTTCCAGTTGCCTTTTTTTTCCGAACTGATCTTCTCACAACTGGAGTTTGTGACTTTTTCTCTTGTGAATCTTGTTCTCTTATAGATTTTGATTCGTCCTACTTTAGCTCAAAATCTATCTTCTCAGGTTCCTTTGGTAGGATTTCATGTTTAACAACATCTTTCACCTCTCTAAACACCACATCTCTATTGTACACAACCTTCCTTGTTTCTGGGTTCCAAAGTTTGTAACCTTTTAAACCATCCTTATACCCAATAAAGATGCACCTTTCAGATTTATTATCCAACTTGGGCCTTTTCTCCTTTGGAAAATGTACATATTCATCACATCAAAATACCCTCTGATGTGAAAGAGAGGGTTTCTTACCATTCCATACCTCATGTGGAGTCTTATCCTCCAACACTAATGAAGGTGATCTGTTAACCAAGTGACATGAAGTCTCCACTGTCGTTGCATAGAATTATTTTCCTAACATGGTACCACTGAGCATGCTTCTTGCCTTTTCCACCAGTGTTTTGTTCATTATTTCTACAACTCTGTTTTTCTGAGGTCTGTATGTAGTAGTTTTCTGTCGTGCTACACCACACTTCTTATAGAAATCTTCAAATTCCTTCTTGCAGAAGTCTCCACCATTATATATCCTCAGTACCTTTATCTTCTTCTCTGTCTGCTTTTCCACCAGAACCCTAAATTCTTTAAATCTGTCAAATACTTCATATTTCTTCCTCAATAAATATATCCATGTATTCCTTGAGAAGTCATCTATGAATGAAACATTGTACACAAACTTTCCTAGTGATGGAAGTGACATAGGTCCAAACACATCACCGTATGCGGAAGCTGTAATATCTTGTTCACCCTCTTAGCACCAGAAGGAAAACTCACTTGATTCTGCTTCCCATATACACAATGTTCAGAGAAATCGAAATCCAGAGAGTAATTAGACATAGCTTATACCATACCATTACCATGCAGTATCCAAAGGCCATTCTCTCTAATATGTCCAAGCCTTTGATGCCATAGCATGGTATTTTCTCGAGAGACTTCTATGCTTTCCGCTCCAATATCAGGAACCATAGAACTGTTGCACCCATAAAAAATAATACTACCCTGGAGCTTGTACAGAGTTCCAATCCAAACTCCTTGCATTAATACTAGTTCTCCTCGAACCATCTTGCAGGTATCTTTCTCGAACACTATTTTTACACCTGCATCATCCATCTTGCTTACAAAAAATAGATTTCTGGCCAATGCAGGAATATGTAGAATACCAGGAAGTGTTCTAATCCTTCCACCTTTCAGCTTCAGCTTGAATTTTCCACATCCGACTATTCTAGCCTTCCTATAATCCCCTAAGAATACATCACCACCATCATACTTCTCATACTCGCAGAACCACTCCCTATGGGGAGTGAAGTGAAAGGATGCACCTGAGTCAATCAACCATGCCTCATGATATACATGTGTATTTTAAGAAGAAGCCAAATACACATCCTCACATTCATCTGAGGTGGTTTTTTCCTCTGTAGAAGGAGCATCATCAAATCACTTACCTTTCTCAGGAGCTTTAGATATGCAGGCCTTTTTGTAGTTCCCTTCCTTTTCACATTTCCAACACACCTTTACATGCTTTCCTGGAGAATTATATCTCCCTCTAGATTTAGGTCTCCCACTCAAAAACTTATTTTTGTTTATGTTTTGGGACCTTCCTCGTACAGATAAGGTATCCCCATTCTGGCCCTCCATATTTCTCCGTCTCATTTCCTCCAAAAGCAAGGCTAAGACAATTTCATCAGAATTCAAGGTAGTTGTATTTCTACCTATTGAAATAACTAGATTGTCCCACGAATCTGGTAGAGAACACAAAAAAATGATGCAATTATCTTCGTCTGAGATTTTAATATCAACTGATGACAACTGAATTACCACAGTATTGAAGGCATTCAGATGCTTCGTAACTGAGTCTCCATCCTTCATCCTCAAGTTATATAGCTTTTTCTATAGGAACAATTTATTCACCAAAGAGTTAGATTGGTACAAAGTCTCTAACTTGACCCACAAAGTCTTCGTCGTAGCTTCCCAAGATACATTCCATAATACCAAATCTGAGATACACAACCGTATTGTGCTCTTTTCCTTCCCATCCAACTTTTCCCAATCTTCATCTGACATTTTTTTTGGTTTAGTACATAGATCTACCATGATCCACTGATCTTTATCCACCAACAAATCCTCCATCTTTAGCTTCCACAACTCAAAACTCTCACCATTGACTTTCTTGATCTCTATATTTCCACTGCTTGCCATCTTCTTTAACCGCAAGAATTGATCCAATAGATCTCCCACTGAACAGATTCTACCACAGGCCCGAGCATGAAACCCCTCAGCAGTAAAGGCATCCCTTTGAAGCCGAAACAACTCTAATACCAAATGTATGTTTTAACCCTGTATGGAAATTATCTGCAAATAAATTCTTAAAGACAGAAAATAAGCAATAGGGAGAGCATAAAACATAAAACAGATACACAGATATTTATCCCCTGGATCCAAAAACTGGGACTATCAGCTTGATTTTTCATTATATTCCTTTTAGTGTTACAACACATATATATACATGCTGAAGCATTCATAGAACCCCAATCTAATGACCCTGGATGAGAACATAATCATAGTTCCCTTGACCAGATCTACAAAATACCAGGGGCCAAAAATCATCATGCCCCAAAACCATGTGCAAACCCATGCACAAAACCATAGGTGGGTCCTCCCACCATAAAATAAGGAAAAAATATTTCCCGAGGCACTGCCCCGGACCTGCACAAGGGCCTACCCACCCCCTGCAAACCCCTGGACATGGGGGGATGTCGCCCCCCCTGTGACCCCCCCTTCCCCCCGCGCGTGCGACTAATCATTGAAATAATATAACACATACCCAAAAAAAACTTCCTCATTTCTATGCTTCTACCAATGTTTTTGATGAGGCACTACGTTTCTGGAGTAGGGTTGGGAAAAAACAACTTTTGGAGGTCTTCATGTGGGTGTTTTCTAAAAATTTAAGGTGCATTGGAAACTAGACTCATGGGGCTACTCAACCAAACTTTCACATTTTCATTTGGATTCTTTTAAGTGGGTAAAAATCACCCTTGAACAAGTGTGAATTTTATGCCAGAAAAGCGCGATGCTTCTGCTAAAGGCACTATGTTTCTGCATTAGATTCTTTTCAGACAACTGTCATGCCAGGAAAACTCCAGAATTCGATGATATTTGTCCCATGAGGTATCATTTGATGTATTTGAGTTTTTTTACCTCTATTATGAGGAAACTTGTAATTTAATGAAGGGGACACACACTCCTAGTATTTAGCTAAATTTCAGGGATTACTTTCTAACTTCCCTAGATTCTAGGAAGTGACTCATCTGATGTAATTATGATGCATTTTGGATAGGATTTTGACCCTATGAGGTGTCATGAAATTTATTTTATATAAGTAGTCCACCTCAAGTCTTTTTAGAGGTTGGATAGTTGTTATTTGTAGTGGGGCTATTGTACAATATTTTGTTAATGAAATCAAAGATAGTTTTGCGAACATAGTGTTGAGACTCCAGTGTTATGCCTTTGAGAATTTGTTTTTCTCTGTAAACTTATCATGTTGAATGTTTTACTATCCATATTTCACATATATGATTATTAATGCTAATTCTTATTAGTTTATTGACAGAAATCATGCTTTCGATTCTTTGTTTTTTGTAATATTTACATGAACATGTCTTTGCTCTTCTGATGAATGAATTTAGTTTAATGCTCATTCAAACTCCCTCTTAGTTCACTCTATACACAATGACAAAATAAGCATCCTTCTAATATTACCTACTTGGCCTCACCCTTACCTCTGCAATCTAGCCTTTGAAATATGACCTAAACCCTAGATCTAGTTTCCTAACGGTCATTCCTATCCAGCAAAACTCCAAAAAAACAAAAAAACATAATATAATAAGCAACATAACTAGCCTAATATCAATATATTCAGTCATATCATTGGATAAAAAGTGAAATTGAGAGAGCTCTCTCTGGTTTTGGTAGGGCTAGCTACCTCACCTAAAGTTTTGTTTGCGGTTACCTTCCTTCAGCTCCATTCTCATCCTTGGGAAACGGGGGGGGGGGGGGGGGTGATAAAATTTTTGGCATCATTTTCGGGAAGTGAAGGTTAAATATTTCCTGGGAAAGAATGGCAAAGATTAGATCTAATTTCTGATGATTAACAATGGTTAGGCACAAGAAGGTTGTGCATCTTTCACCTGGCGAGCCCAGTGTCGAAGAATCCAAAAGTTCAAATTTTTCATGGCGACTCCACTGTTCAAAAACCAGTAACTTGAAGAATTTCTTGGTGACTTCATTGTTTTCAAGATGGATCCAACTACAAGAAGGAATGTCAGGTATGCTCCTATGGATTGGTCTCATATCCCTGGTGTTAACACTGGAAAATCGTACAGCAGAAGATGAAATTAATTAATGTCAAGCCAAAGGATTTACAGGGTGGGAAGACATTATGGAATTAAGAAAGTATTTAAAATCTCTAAGGTTTTGAGAAAATTAGATTTGAACTAGTCTTAAATGCTAAATTGTGCGCTTAATCCTTCGAGAAGAGCATCTTATGCGCGCCTTTTTGCCCGATAAGCGCGCATTCCTGAAAGTGGTAAAATGTCACTTTCCGGGACCACACAAAGAAAAGGACAATTACTCCTTATATGAAGCCGCCTAAGGACAGCCACTAGCGCCTGCTTAGACACTATGTGAGCACACAATGGAATCATACCTCTCCCTTGGGTCACCATCCACCATGTACCAAGGGAAGGAAGGAGGATTTGAAATCCCCTATATAAAGCCACCAACAGATGAATAATGGGTGATCACATTGTTATGATGGCCAGAATCTCCCAAGCAATACCAGAAGTGTGTGACTCAAAGCTAGAGATAGAGGGGACTTGATTGTTGGCCACCCAAAAATCCTAATCCATCACAGCGGAGAGAGAGGGAGACTGCATCAGAGGCAGAACTTGGAAAAACAACATCCTTGCATTGGGACCTATAACCATTGTCTAGGGGCCCTTTGGCAAGTGGGTAAAATTTCTTCTCCATATCAAACGTTTAATAAGAATAGGCCTTGAGCCATCGTTTGCATTATTATCGTTTTGACTCTCTTCAATAGCTTCTGTATATTTTTGTTTTAGTTTTTAGTTTACTTTGAGCATGCATTCGCATATTTTTTCCTATAGATTATATGATTTTGAGCTCCACCACTTTTTTCCTGTTACCAATAGTTTATAGGGGTAGACCACACCCCTTAAACTGGTGCGATTTCATACACCCGTGCATAAAATCCACCACAACACCTGGCTTTCCAAATCCCATGCCTCGTGTTGATTGGTTATCTTATCTTCCCATGTTCAAAGATGAAAATAAATATGATGTTGCCTTGAACTTGATCAAGTTTCATATGCATGTACGTAGACTTAAAGTTAATTTTCCTGAGGATTGCTTAATGAAGATATTTATGGCTAATCTAGAACACAAAGCAAGAACATGCTATGAATGGTTAAGACCAGCTAGCATATGTTTCTTAAAGGATTTTCATACAATATTTTTAGAGAATTATAAAGAGCATTATCCATATTTTTTTCTGGTACAAATTTTTTGTGATCATTTTGAGGGTTTCATTCAGTATCTTGAAAGTATTGATGAGGATCTAGAATTTATGGATGATGAGGATATGTTCGAGGCACTTTATGAATTATCTTCTTAGGTTAGTTGTCATGATGATCAAGAGGATTTACAACATGTAGAAAACTTATAGCCACCAACATTTTCTCTCTTAGATGAAGATGAAATAAATCAAGAACTTGATGTTGATATTCATGTCCCTTCTCTTGAGATAGGTGAAGTTTTTCAACCAGTTTTTCAGTTTTTGTTTTACCAAGGTGCAAGTAGTGAACTAATTCATATTGAAAAATCCCCACATTTGTAAGAGGATCAACTATCATAAATAGTCTCCCATCATGAAAATAAATATTATAGTCTTCAAATAGAGTTGTATAACGAGGTCCAAACATAATTGTTTGATCAACAAAAGGGCAGTCTCGATACACATGATATGGCTATCATATGTGAGGATGCTAAAGAAAGTTTGGACATTTTTATAGAAAAACCCGTTGATCCCTTTTTCTTTGAAGTTTAACTTGATCATGAAAAGTTTTAACAAGGACTAATTATGAATGAAAATTGTCCCTTGGATCATCAAGGCATGACAATCTTCCATATTTTCAAGGATCCTTTTGCTTATTTGATCCAGTCATCAAAAGAGGTGATTTTTCATGATTTCAAGGATCCAATGGTAATTTTGTTGCAACCATCTAGAAATATGAATCTTATTGTATTTATGAATCATGAGCACATATTTAGTGGACACTTTGAGTTGCCTATATTTTGTTCATTTTTCCTTCTCAAGGAAAGTGTGAGCAGGATTCAAGCAAGTAGACATTTAATCGATTGGTTACACTAGAGGGATCATATTGCATGATTGTATATATATGTTCAGTAGGCGGGTGGTTATCATCAGGATTTGAAGCCTGAGGAGAAGGACCTAAGATCCCAATGATTTGTTGCCATAAGTAAGTTTAGTCAATTTTCGAATAAGTTTTTCAGTTTGTCGAAGTAATTTCAATTTCCGGTTTTGACTCCATCGCCCAATGAATAAGGCTACCTGATATATGGTTTTCTTGACAAATCCTAAAGGATATTCCATCCCCAACTGGAGCCAATGTTAGTGTCCAATATTCAGTTATCAAAATATGCTCTTTCAAATTTGTTTAGTATTGGTCCTAGGTCAAAATTTTATATTTCCAAGTCAGTTTTCAAATAAAATTTTGATCGTTGGATATGTTTAGGCTTTTAAAAGCTACTCCCTCTAGTTCATTCATGGTTATTTCCATTTGATGGGTCATTTCCTTCATTATCATTTAGATTCTTAGGTCAAGTCACCATGCTTTCACCTAGGTAAGTTTCTAGGTGTCTCTCATTTCGCCACCATAAATGTCCAAATTTTGTCACAAAGAAGGTGAAAGAAGGGTCATTTCCATCATGCAAGTTATCTTTAAAAGGGAGTTAGCTTAGGCATGAGAATATAAAAAAAATTACAATTTGTCTTCTTTCAAAAGCTTGTTACATTGTCAAAATATTCAAAAAATAAAAGTGTTCCTCGAAAATTTCATGTTTTGACTAAATGACAAAGAGGGTGTTTTATTGATGTTATAAGAGGAAAAAAGTCACTTCCTCAATTCATTCTATCTTATTTTTCTCGATAAAGTTCATCTCTCACTTTTATAACACTCTACCATTGCCAAAAGGTGGAAGAAAACCAGAAAAAAATTGCAAGAAAATCCATTCTGCTATGTTTTTGTAAGCAGCGCTACATTTGTGGAGGAGGTGCGACGTTTCAAGGTATTGGCGTTACACTTCTTCCCAAAGTGATACATTTTTTTGTTTTTAGCCTCCAAATCAGCTACTCAAGCCTCAAAACAAGTATGCAAAACCTTATGTGGCCTCCAAAATCAATAAGTGGACACGTCATATACCTTCTTCAAGTCAATTCATCAGTGTATGAGTGTCTTCAATAATTAGGGTTTTGCTCTCCTAAGTTTTAGGTTTTCTCCTTTCTTGATGGGTTTTATCCATTGGAAACCCTTTTCCCACAATCTAAACCTTCACTTATCCTTCACAAACCCTACCACAACACCTCCTATTACTCACAGTCCCCTTTACCCTTGTTTCCATCAAAACCTAAAGACCCCACAACATTTTCACAAGAAAACCATAAATTCCTGTGTTTCCCCATTTTGATCCACCTCCCCATACCTATTTCAATAAATTACACATGTATCCTCAAGATAACACATCACCCTAATTACTTAATTTTTTGGGGAATTTTCCTTAACCTCCTTTTACCTCATCACAACCCCTAAAGCTACCTTATCCATATCCCCTATTTTCCCAAATTCACTATCCCTACCCACTCATTTCATCTAGGAGAGATTCATCCTACTCACAAGTAGTATGGAAAGAAAAAGTAAGGCTCACAAAGGAGGCCACCATTCTAGATTTGAGCGATCCAAATTGCAAGAACTCAATGCCTCCCCTTATGCCAAAATATGTTTTTAAAACACTGTATGTTTGAGATTCTGTGAGTGAATCATGGAGGTAGGATGTCATGCACAATTGAATACCCTTTTTTCAACTAACTTCAGTAGAGAAAAGGCCATCATAGCAGGCCTTGAATTCACTCTATCAGCAGAGGCGGCCACTTCAACAATAGGAATCCTAAATGAAGGAGAATTATGGTTCAAGCACATGTAATTAGACATTGAGAACTACCCAATGTTCCTAAAACCTGATTGCAGAGATGAACCTGAACATGTTTTCCCTTTCAGGCATTTACTTGATAAGTATCGCCCATTAATGAAGCTGATCATGAAATATTTTACATGTGAGGGGATATTTTCAAGACTGTACCAATACGATGTTAGATTACTAATGCACTTCACAGCTACCAAATCAATCAATTTGCCTAACTATCTATTCAGGATTTTGGTCAAGATGGCGGAAAGGGTACAGATTAAAGGTAAAAATTCCCATCCTAGTCTATTCCACCATGGTTTGGTCAAGTTGATTTTTTTACACCAACTCTCAACAAACAATATGACCTGGGAAGCTTTCATGGAGAAAGTAGCATCAACACCGGCTAATAGTCCACCTATTGTTCATAGCACAACATCAACATAGTCAAAGGAGGTTGGATCTTCAAACATGCAGGAATATATTTCAAAAGAAGCTAGGGTTGAGATCACTCAAACCTATGAGAAGGGAAATAGAATGGTATTTTCTCCTAAGACCATCAGAAGTGTATTGGCACTTGAAGCTACACTTGAGCAAAGACAAACAGTGGATCAACCATCTAGTCATGATGGTGAGTCACGATTGTAGCACCATGATGAAAAATCACCTTTAGAAGTTGACATGGCAGAATAGGTGAAGGATAATTCAGTTGAGGAAATCATAAAAGAGAAAGATGAAGAAATAACAGATTTTAGGGAGTTTTCAATGGAAAATTCTCAGATTACATTCCTACAACAAGAGAATTTTTATTTAAAAGTGAAACTACTCCTCCAAGACAAGCCAAAGGTACATGTTGAGGCATATAAAGGAAAGGGAAAAGAAATAGTAGATGACGATCAAATAGAGGATGCAAAATTTGAAACAAAAAGAAGGAGACCAAGGACAAGAGGCCTCAAGAAGGTGCTTCAGAAAGAAAGAGAATCAACTCCTAAATCAGGTTGGAAAACCTTTGATGAAATAATTCTTGATGAAATCAATCAGGATAGAGAGTATTGGTTTGATAGGGTAAATGGACACCTTGAGAAGTTTATAAAGAAAGATAAAAAGAACAATAACCTCTAGAGAGATATGGTTAATCAATATTGCACTAGATACCAAAATTTTCAAATCAGGCTCAAACGAGTGAAGAAAAAGCTTAAATAAGCTCAAATGAAGCTCAAGGAGAAGGAAAAACTATACCTCCTTTTTGAGGCATCCATGGTTGTTTAGACTATCCTTCACAGGTGTCACAGAACAAATTATGATCAATTTTGAGCATTTTTGGTAATTTTGATGATTTTTTCAAAATTCTGGAAATTTTGTCCCCACAGAAGCATTGCGCCTCAGCGCAACGCTTTCTCTCGGGACATCCAAATGAATAATTTCTTATATGGATGGGTTCATCTTGATCAGTACATGCCATATGAGGACTTGGTTTCCCATGAAAATCTCTAGTTCTGGAAAAAAACTCAAAAAAAAACCTCATTTCTATGCTTCTACCGGTGTTTTTGACGAGGTGCGACGTTTTTGGAGTAAGGTTGGGAAAAAAATACTTTTGGAGGTCTTCTTGTGGGTTTTTTCTAAAAATTCAAGGTGCATTGGAAACTAGACTCATAGGGCTACTCAGCCCAACTTTCATATTTTCATTTGGATGCTTTTAAGTGGGTCAAATTACCCTTGAACATGCATGGCGTTTCTTCCAGACATACGCAACGATTCTACTAAAGGCACTACGTTTCTGCCTTGGATTCGTTTCAAATAACCTTCATGCCAGGAAAACTCTAGAATTCGATGCTAGTTGTCCCATGAGGTGTCATTTGATGTATTTGAGTTTTTTTTCCCTCTATGATGAGGAAACATGTAATTTAATGAAGGGAACACACACTCCTAGTCTTTAGCTAAATTTCAGGGATTAGTTTCTAACTTCCGTAGATTTTAGGAAGTGACTCATCTGATGTAATTATAATGATTTTTGGATATGATTTCGACCCTATCAGGTGCCATGAACTATATTTTCTGTAAGTAGTCCAACTCAAGTCTTTTTATAGCTTGGACAGTGGTTATTTGCAGTGGGGCTATTGTACAAGATTTTGTTAATGAAATCAAAGAAAATGTTGTAGACATAGCATTGAGACTCTAGTGGTATTCCTTTGAGAATTTGTTTTTTTCTGTAAATTTATCATGTTGAATGTTATGTCATCCATATTTCACATATATGCTTCTTTATGCTAAGTTTTATCAGTTTATTAACATAAATCATGCTTTCCATGCTCTATTTTTTTTAATATTTACATGAACATGTCTCTGCTCTTCTGATGAATGAGTCCAATTTAATGCTCATTCTTACTCCCTCTCAGTTCACTCTTTACACAACGAAAAATTAAGCATGCTTCTAAGCTTACCTACCTGGCCTCCCCCTTAAATCTGCAATCTAGCCTTTGAAATATGACCTAAACCATAGACTTAGTTTTCTAACTGTCATTCCTATCCAGCAAAAATCCAAACAAATAAAAAAACCTAATCTATTGAGCATCATAACTAGCCTAAGATCAATATATTGAATCATCTCATTGGCTGCAAAGTGACATTAAGAGAGCCCTCTCTGGTTGTGGTAGGGCTAGCTACCTCACCTAAAGGTTTTTTTGTGGTTACCTTTCTTTAGATCCATTTTCAACCTTGGGAAGCGAGGGGGGAGTGATAACACAATCTACGACTCTCAAGGGTAGAATGACCTACTATGATCGTGTGTCAAAAAGGTAATCGATGATAGACACATTGGGAGGAGTTGGTGGTCAAGGACAAGAAGCCTATCATGCTTATCTCTCTTTTGATGCCTTTCACCGGTGGCCAAATAGATCACTCTAATAAAGCATGGGAATTCCGACAAGGAAAAATATCGGATCCTTCTGGTGAGCCCTAGTATTGCACCAAGAGTGCTGCAACTCCCAGGGGCTGCCCTACTTTTTTTTATCAACCCAAGGTTCGTACAAAATTTGAGGTGACAGTGCTATATACACAGCAGATGAATTATGTTCATGTCATCCTCTTCTCCTTTACGAAAGGGTGTTATTTCTTAAATTATGAGAACAACTCTAAAGTAAATTGCTGGAAGGAAAAGACAGAAAGGAAACTGAACTAAATTTCTGGAAAGAAATGACAAGAATGAAGCTAACTGAATTTGTAGAAAACAAATAGCAGAAGGGAAACTAATCCTGAACCACACTTAACTTGGACAAATGGCTAAATGCACTCTACTTATCCTATGATATATCTACCATGCTTCTATCCATGCAACTAAGCTAACAATGACTTAATTCTAACTAAAAAGAGTTAATTTGCAGCTTGGAGGAAGAAAAAGGGCAAAAAGAGGTTAATGGCAGGTTTAACACATGAAACGAGCTTTGGAAGCGGAAAGACGGGGTTAAACCCTTTAGGAAACTTGATTATAACGTGAGAAATGACATTGGAGCGGAAATAATTGAAAAAGGCTTAGAAGTGGAAAGAGGGGGTTCAAAACCTTATAAAGCCTTATTATAGCACAAGAAATGGATTTGGAGTGAAAAGAATCGAAAAATGCGATGGAGGTAAAAGTTGCGATGTGCGATGTCGTAATCGCAACTTTGCAATTTTAAATGGATATCAGTAAGGTTTTATCGGGAATAAACTAAAATGTGCGAAGTGCGATGTGTGCTGCACTGAAGGCTGTGGGAGGCGATTTGTGATGGGGATGACGTGGTGGTGAAAAAGAAAAAGGGAAAAGTTGTGGGTTGCGATGTGTGATATGGTAAGTTTCGTGGGATGTGATTTCACAATACCGTAGTTGCAAGAATGAGCAGTAAGCGTTAAGGGTAAAATCTAAAGGATACAAAGTGCGATTTGCGATGGCGACGTGGCGGTGGTACCGATAGCGGGGTGAGATCGCAATATCGCAATCGCAATTAACGAGCAATAAGTGTTGAAGGTAAAAGCTAAATGTTGTGATTTGTGAAGTGCAATGTATGGTAGTGGGAGTTTCGAGGAGGAAGGAAAAGGACGAGTTTCAATGCTTTTTCAAGCGTTTATCGTTAAAAAGGTAAAGTAACTTGGACCAATAAATGGGTATGAATAAGTCGGGCTGAATGGTTCTAAGTGTTTTTACGAATCCCAAGGTGGGCGTAGCATTTCAAAAAAGAGGAAAAGAAGGGTAATGGAGGTATAAAAACAGTCTTTAAGCCATGAAGATGGAGAGGGAAAATGAAGCAAGAAGAGACACAGAGCTACTCTGGGGTGTTGACATTAACTCCGACAAAAAAACCTGTGGATTCATGCTCGGGAAAACAGAAAAGAATGCATGATAAAATAGCGAACAAAAAGCAGTTTTTGGGTCTGTGGGAAGGTATGCCATACTTGAACTCTATTGATAGAAATGAGTAGGGGGAGTCTTGACCATAGGTTTGGAGTTTTTCCTCTATTTCGCTAAGCATAAGCAATTAAAACTACAGAAGCATGAAAACTAAATAGCAATGAAACTTATCAGAAGTAGATCTAACTTAAATGACAAAGGAAAAAATAGTTGAATGACAGAAAGGAAAAGATAGTAACAACAGAGAAACTGAGGCACATGGATTGGGCCCTAACCCATGAGCCTAGCCCTCTAAAACTTAAATCAATCGAATTAAATCAATCTGCTCATTTTATAAAAGAATAACTGCATCCACCTCTGAAAGTTTGATCCCTGAATAAAACAAAAATCTCAATAGCTCACAACAATAGTTCTGAATGGAATTGAGACTAGAATAGAATAACTCTTCCTAGCTCTAGCTTTGCTCTATTTATTCTACAGGGAAGCTACCAACACCTCCCTAGAAAATGGTGATTGATTCCACTGGACTCTAGGTAAACCAAGATTGAGTGCTCCTCTTTGAGTGACTCGGATGCCTCTTGAATTCGAATTGCTGGAGAGAATCCTTGGGGATCATTTGGCTGCTTGGGGAATTCGAATTGCTGGAGGTAAGCTTTGGGATCCTTCAGCTACCTTTGAGGGTGGAAAATCCTCCTATAATTTCTCCTTGTTGTCTCCTCCAAGACTTTGTGATAAAATATTTATAAAATTTCTTAATAAATCATGATTTTATGCACTCAACCTTATATTAGCCACTCTGAATATGATAGCCTTAATCACCACCTATACTAGAATCATAAAACCAAATAATAATAAAATGGAAAGAAAAATGGATCTGAGAAGGCAAAAAGGTGACTATTAATCCCTGCAAATATGTCTAATGATGGAGCTCATCATCGCCCGCCTACTGAATGGTTTCTCATCCTCTGAGCAACTGATCCTCGTCCTCCATTTCCTTCAAAGCTTTGACAGCCCCCCCTGATTTCCTGAGGAAGAAGTGTGGGAGTTTCCCCAAGGGGATAAAATCCATCATTCTTTTCTGCATTCTTCCATTCTTTATCTTTTGCATCTCTGTCCTCTTCATATGTCAGCCCCAGCAGCAAAGGTGGGCTAAGCTTTAGTCCAAACCATCAGATCTTTTGGGCCTGCATGGCCCTCTTGTATAATGGTGCCCTTTCCAGTGCACCCCTCAGTCAATCTGGAGTATGATACTCCTTGTTCTTGAGGCTATGTGGGAGGTTGTTCCATCTCCTCTGGCTGGCCATAATGCACTCCTCTTATATCTTCCTAGAAACATCATCAAAGTGGCCTATCACCTGGTTTTGAGCCTGAAGGTAGCTTTCAACTAGTGCAGGGTCCTTTTCAATCTCTCGATGGTTAAGGATGACTCCTCTTGGGCTGAAAACTTCTGGTCTGAGATATAAGGGTTCTCTATTTCTTCTTCCCATGACCTTCCATATATCTTTGGCTCTATTTTCCTCATTCATCATCCAAGATGCTAGAGCCATTAACTGCATATCCCCCATTGTATGATTTCAGTCCCAAATCTCTAGATTTTTCAGTACAAAGTTATGCATATAAAACTCTACCATCTTTGCCTGATCGACTATGTTGGCTTGCTTGTAGAACTTCATGAATGGCCTACAATATTGGAAAGAGAGTGATCCATGGGAGGCTAGAGTGTTGATTTGAAATAGAAGCCATTGTTCTTTGAGGTGCACAGAATATGAGACAAAGGGGAATTTGTGTTGAAGGGATTCTATGCATAAGTCTGCCATGGCGGCTACTTGCTCCTCTTTTTACTGCAATTGCTCCTTTATCACTGCATTCTCTGCATGTGCCTTCTGCAGCTTCTCCTTCCAAAATATTTCTTCAATTATTTCCTCCCCCCTTAGTGATTCTTCAATGATGATCAGGCTTATGGGAGAAGTTTCTGGCTTTCTATAATTCTTGTCAGCTCCAAAATACCTAGAGGTCTACCTTTTTCTTTTTTCTCTCAGAGGAGCCATGGTGGCAGTTATATTTTTGTAGTGAGGAGATGTGATGTTGGGTTATGAGTTTGTTACTTGCCCACTTTCTGATATCTCTACAACTTCTATGGCCGTCTCTTCTGTTTTTCCTTAGCCCTTTATCTCTCTCAATTCTTCTTCTGGTACTTCTTGTTCCTTATGGTTCTTCCTCCTCTTCTTACGGCTCTTCTCGTTTCTTCTGGTTCTTCCTCTTCTTCTTTCTGGTTCTTCTTCTTCTTCTTCAAGCATTGCATGCTTCCGTCAGTCCTCTCCCTCTAAAAATTTTCAATTCACTGGTTTGGATGAGACGACATCTCCTTTTATTAGATGACACAACTAAATTTGGAGTGCCAATATAACTCCTCTTAGCTCTAGTTCTTTCGTAGACAATTGGTTCCTCCTCCCTGTTAATTCAGGATGGACTACGCGTGTTCCTCCCCTCATTCTCCTCTACTTCACTGATTTAAAATTCTTCTTTTGTATGCTTAGGTAGCATGTACTCCCACTTTTATTCCATCCATACCTCAAGGTAGTGGGCGAGTTAACTGGCCACCTTTATGCCCCTTAAACTCTAAGTATACAAATTAATTATTTCTGGCTATTATGAATGCGTAGAAAGGGGTGAGAGCTTATACCTAAGTTTACCTGTTGTTTCCAAGGTGGTTGCAGGAGCTGGAGGTTTGAGACAAGCCTTTTTCGATGTTGCATTCTTCACCATATTCCTATTCTCTGAGTGAGAAGCATGATGAAGGAGCAGCTTCCCGAATGAGCTGCTAATCTTATCTTTTGTTTCTCCCGGCTGTGGATGTCGTGTGGGGTGCTTGAGATGCCATGGGTGGCATTCTCGTTCTCCTGTAGTCTGTTATGCAGCTGCCCTTGTTGTTCTTCTTGGCAGTCCATAAACAACTTTGTTTTTGAAGGAACCTCCTGATGTTTGTAGCAGTTTGTTTGTGTGATGCTTCTCTTGCTACATTGTGCTCAGGAATGGAGGAGGGTGGTGCATGGAGGTGATGGAGGAAGTTATGAAGATGAATGGAGTGAATGATGGGATGGACAAAAATATAGAAGAAGGGAAAAGAAGATGAATTTTTCCCTGTGTTTTCCAGAAATCAATAACAACCTGCAAAACAACAAACACATAAAAACATAGTGATGCAGATGCATTTTTTTGGTTTTGTTCTTTTTTTTTTCAAAAGAAAGTGGCCTGCCTCCATGGAGGTTTTCAACACACAAACTTGCCTTGGGTGCCTCAAAGAGGTTTTCACCAATGGATCTTTATTCTTTTTTTTTTTGGGGGGCAAGTGAGCTGCCTCCATCGAGGCTTTCAACCCACAAGCTTATTCTTTTTTCTTTTTTTCCTTTTTTTTCTTTTGAGCAAGTGAGATGCCTCCATCGAGGTTTTCAACCCACAAGCTTATTATTTTTTCTTCTTTTTTCATTCAGGAGGTGTGGTAAACTATGGAGTTTCACATCACATACACCTCTCTGCTTATTGAATTAATGAATTCTTCCCTTGACAAAGGCTTCTTGTAAATTTTAAGTCTGTGACCATTGACAAGCAAGGGGATCCCTTCCTTATCTATGGTCCTGATTTGAATTGTGCCATTATCAAAGAATTTTTCCACTGTGTAAGGCCCCAACCATCTTGTCATCAACTTGCCTTTGAATTTTTTAAACCTTGAATCATAGAGCAATGCCCAATATCCTTCTTGGAAGGTCTTTACTTTGATGTTCTTGTCATGCCATACCTTCATTAGCAGCTGAACTACCTCCGTGTGAAGAAGTTCTTGCATTATGAGATCATCCAATCCATTTAGTCGCAGAAACCTCTCTTTTTGGGCATTTTTTAAATCTAGATTTAATTTAGCTTCCATTCTTAAAGTATTGAATTCAAACTCAACTGAAAGTAGAGCTTTCTTACCATAGACTAATTCATAAGGAGTGAATCTTGTTGTTGTCTTCCAAGTGGTGTTGTAGGCCCAAGTAGATTCTACCAATCTATCTGCCCAATATTTTTTGTTGCTACTCACAACCTTGGTGAGGATTCTCTCTAAAGCTCTGTTAGTTACTTCTACTTGGCCATTCGCCTGAGGGTGATAGGTAGTAGAAGTTCTATGCTTAATCTTGTGCTTCCTTAAAAGATTCTTAGTGAGGTGAGAGGTGAACTGTGATCCCTGATCAGTGACTATTTCTCTGGGATATCCAAATTTGTAAAACACGTTCTCCCTCAGAAATTATGCTACTTTTTCTTCAGTTGCTACCTTCATTGCTTTTCCTTCAACCCACTTTGTCAGGTAATTAGTGGAGACTATGATATACTTCTTTTTTCGGGATGGTGGATTGATGGGTCCAACAAAGTCCATACCCCACTTGTCAAATGGCTCAAGAGCCACCTAAGGGTGTAAAGAAATTTCATCCCTTTGTGTGGGTTTCCCATTTCTTTGGCACTGGTCACACCTGCTAGTGTATCTTCTGTAATCTTGGTGAAGGGTAGGCCAATAGTAACCTGCCTAGAAAAATTTGTAAGAAGTTCTCTTTGCAACAAAGTGGCCTCCACATGGGTTGTCATGAAACTAAAATAGGATATCAAAAAATTCTTCCTTCCTCACACATCTTCTGAGGATTTGATCAAGGCCTAGCTTGAAGAGATTCCCCCCCAATCCATGTGAAAGGGATTCTTTTTCTGATGATTCTTCCTCTCCCTGAATGAAATATTAGGAGGGAGTCTTCCAGCAACCAAGTATTTGGATATATCAACAAACCATGGTGAGAGTGTTGATATGGAAAAGAGGTGTTCATATGGCAGTTGGTCATCCAACATTCCTTCTTCATCTGCAGGGAGAACTAACCTAGACAAAAAATCTGCAACAACATTTTCCTTTCTAGGTTTATCAATAATATTCAAACCAAATTGTTGCAAAAGTAACAACCATCTAATTATTCTAGCATTAACATCCGGTTTGCTCATTAAATACTTGATGGTTGCATGGTCAGTGTGAAAAAAGGTCTGATATCTAGTGAAATAATGCCTGAATTTGTTTAATGCATGGACAATGGCCGACATCTCCTTCTCAGTAACAATATAATTCAACTCGACTTTGGAAAAATTCTTGCTGATGAAATAAATGGCATAAGGGATTTTGTCCTCTAAATTTCCTAATGTTTCCCTTACAGCTTTGTCAGATGCATCAGTGTGGATGCAGAAAGGCAGAGTCCAGTTTGGACCTCGGAGGATGGGGGTAGTAGTCAACTGCTTCTCAATGAGCTCAAAAGCCTCTTGATAAGGACCAGACCAAATAAACTCAGAATATTTGGCCAATAACCCAAATAATGGTGAATCCATCTTGCTAAAATCCTTGATGAACCTTCTATAGTAAACGGCTAAGCCTAAGAAACTCCTAACATCTTTCTAATTTTGAGGAGTAGGTACCCTTTTGATGATAGTGATTTTGTTCAAGTCTACCTATATTCCTGCTTGGGACATGGAGTGTCCTAATACAACCCCTGCTTTCTTCAGGAATTCACACTTTTCTGGGCTCAAGGATATCTGCATCTCAATGCACCTTCTTAGTTCTACCCAAATTGGAGAGAGCTTCCTCTAATACATCCCAATATGGTGTGAAATCATCCATGTAAATTTCGACAGAGTCATGGACTAACTTAGAAAATATGCTCAGGATAGCTCTCTGGAAGGTGGCTGGGCATTGGATAACCTGAAGGGTAGGACTCTATAAGCAAAGGTATCCCAAGGGCAGGTGAAAGTAGTCTTATCTTGGTCTTCAGGGCTAATTTGAATTTGATTGTACCCACTGAACCCATTTAAGAAGGAAAATAACTTCTTCCCTGCAAGGCCATCCAGGACTTGGTCTATAAAGGGCAAAGGGAAATGGCCTTTCTTGGTGGCTTTGTTAAGTTCTAAATAATCAACAAAAATTCACCACTTCACATTCTTCTTTGGGACTAGGACAAGAGGAGATACCCACTCACTGTCAGATATAGGATATATGAACCCTGCATCTAATAGTTTCCACAAATCTTCTTTGACTATGTCCTTTAGAGCTAGGTTCATCCTTCTTTGGGGTTGTCTCATAGGCTTGCATCCTTCTTTGATGTAAATGTGATGTCTGCATACTGAAGGATGCACCCCTTTCATGTCCTTGTAATCCCAAGCAAATTCTTCAAGATTTTCTTTCAAAAGTTGGCATAACTATTTCTCTTCTTCATTTGAGAGGTTTGGATTGATTTTTAGAGATCTGGATGGGCCACACTCGACAGTCTTGGTGGTTTTAGAGGTTGTCTCAATTGATTGCACTTCCATCCAAGGTTGGCTTTCAGACTCTTTGACTAGGTTTTCGAGAGGAGTGTTAGTGGAGGAATTGTTTTGGATGGCATGGTCGATGAGTTCATCTTCATCAAGATGCCCCCATCTAAGGATAGAATCTATGGTACACATAGGGGAAGCATTATATATCTCATCTTCTTCATCCTCCAACCATATAGGGAGATCATGATCAATGGAAGGTTGGGCTTGCAGATATAACACTAGCTGTTTAGACAAAGGCCCATTTTTTATAGTCATGTTTCTAGCCCGACAACTAATATAAGCATCTACAGTGGCTAACCAAGGTCTCCCTAAGATGAGAGGATAACCATTAAACTTGGTTTTTTGATTCAGGACTAGGAAATATTTAGGATACTCCCAAGATTCAATGGTAACCATAACATCCTCAACAATTCCTTCCAGAGTTACTGTGGACCGATCTGCAAGTTGTAGAATTTTTGTGGTTTTCCTCAAAGTCCCTTGGAGATTAAGTTTCAACATAGTTTCCTTGGTCATGATATTGATGGCAGCCCCTAAATCAATCAGAAATTTGGGGACTATGACACCATCTATATGTGCATCAACAATTGGACTAGCAGGGTCCAGGTATTTTGGAAATATCACCTTCCCCAGCATCAGGTCAAACAATTGTTTTACGACATTGATGGTGGGGGTATATCTCTTCCTCCTTCCGAGTTTCTTGAAGCACTTTTCTTTGATGATCCTATTGTAGATAGGGACATCATTAATGGCCTGGAGAAGTGGTATCTTTACACACAAATTTTCCAATTCTCCCAGGAGTTCAGTCTCCTTTAAGGTGTGCTGACTAGGGTGGATCAAGCGCTTGGGAAAAGGAGGTTGTTGGATCTTAGTGTTATCTTCTTCCTTTTCCTCCTCAACCTCTACAAGTGGAGATGGGGGATGGTTGTCTGGGAGTACTCTTCCCAACCTGAGATCAACCTCCTGTATCTCCACAACATAAGCTGGATGGGATGTTTCTCCACTGAGAGCTTGTTGTGCCTGTCTATTTTTTAGGTTCAGATTGGGCTGTGTAGGTATAGGTAGTCTAGGTGGAGCGACATGAGTAAGTTGAGGTTGAGGTTGGGGTGCAGGCATTAGAGTAGGTAGTTGATTTTTTTGAGGCCTCCACCTTTTGGATGGACTGTTCCACTGAGGTTGTTGTGGAACATACTGCTGAAATGGTTGGTATACTAGCTGAGGATGATATGAAGGGTTGGACGGCCAAGTAGGATGTGTAGACCAGGATGGAGGAGTGAGGGTGTACCAAGGTTACATGGGTGCACTCTGAATGTTGTAATAGTAAGAGTGAGGTGCACCTTGCATACCTAGTTTATATGGCTGAGGGCCCTGAGGCCTTCTCTGGTTGATGAAACAGAGTTTCTATGGCATTGTTTCCCCACCTTGATATACAACTTTAAGTCCAGGTAAGGAGGGACACTTGTTTGTGGCATGATTCTCTTCACAGAATAAGAAAATCTCTATGAAATTCAGCGGACATTCATTTCTTGGGTGTTTCCTGGTACATCTAGGACAAAATATGGCCATGGCTCTCTCTGCTTCCTCTTGCTTCCTTTTGGCCTTCATTGTGTCCATTTGCAAAGAAAAGGTGTGCAACATGTCACTCTTGAAGTCCTCTAACATGTTTCCAATCTCATGTTTTATGAAGGTGGAAGAGGAAGGGGTATTGGATGTACTTTAGCTATCTCTGCCCTTCTTCCTAAATGCCCTAGAATGGTTCCGGAAGACATTTTTGATTGTTTCATAAGGTTGTTGGTAGATATATCCTCCTGATAACATATTCAAGGTTTCTATCATCTCTTAACTGATCCCTCGAAGAAGTACAAGTTTAAGTGAGTCAATATCAAGAGTACAGTTGGCTCTCTTATATTTCAATCGAAACCTCTCTTCATAATCCTCTAGGGATTCATCAGGCCCTAAAGTCATCCTAGATATCTCATCCTTAGTTTCTTGGACATACAGTAGTCTTTGTACTTGCTTCTAAATGTCTCTTCTATCTGTGCCTAGTTAGTGATGTTATCCCCAGGCACACCCATGAACCAGTGCAACCCTGCATCCTTAAGGGTGGATGGGAATAGCTTCAACTTCTGATCATCAGAGGTGTATTCATAAGTCCTATAGACAACAAAAAATTCAAACATGAATGTGTCAGGGTCCTCAGAGGTAAGTCCATGGAAGTTTGGAAGAGCTGAGGGGATAATGCTTTTCATCTTAGTGTCCCCATCTGCCTCTCTTATGGGAAAGGCTCTCTGGGTCCTAGCCATGGTTAAGATAGGTGAAGCAGGTCCCTCAGTTGAAACAAGGTCTTCTTCTTCTTCCCCAATAGGATCCTCAAAATATTCAGAAGGATCTCCTATAGGGGGTTCAACCTCACTGCCATTGAAGAAGAGTGAAGGGTGGCTAGGAGGTGATGTGGGGGTTTTAGATAATGTTTGTCTTTGAGTACTCCTAGACCTACGAGGCATGAAAATCAGATATTTTTTGTACTTATTTCAATATTTCTGAAGTGACATGAAAATAAAGGAAAGCATAAAAGAATGCTAAAACAAAATCAAACTATCTACTAGACACCTCCCCGACAGCGATGCCAAAAAGTCGTGAGCCCTGGTATTGCACCAAGAGTGCTGCAACTCTCAGGGGCTACCCTACTTTACTTTATCAACCTGGGGTTCGTACAAAATTTGAGGTGACAGTGCTATATACACAACATATGCATTATGTTCATGTCATCCTCTTCTACTTTAAAAAATGGTGTTATTTCGTAAATTATGAGAACAACTGTAAAGTAAATTGTTGGAAGGAAAAGACAGAAAGGAAACAGAACTAAATTGATGGAAAGAAATGACAAGAATGAAGCTAACTTAATTTGTAGAAACAAATACAGATTGGAAATTAATCCTGAACCACACTTAACTTGGCCAAACAGCTAAATGCACTCTACTTAATCTATGATATATCTACCATGCTTCTATCCATGCAACTAATCTATCCATGAGTTAATTCTAACTAAAAATAGTTAATGTTCTGCTTGGAGGAAGAAAAAGGGCTAAAATAGGCTAATGGGAGGTTTAACACATGAAACGAGGCTTGGAAGTAGAAAGAGGGGGTTAAACCCTTTAGAAAACTTGAATATAACGTGAGAAATTACTTTGGAGCCGAAATAATTAAAAAGGGCTTAGAGGAAGAAAGAGTGGGTTTAAAACCTTATAAAACCATATTATAGCACAAAAAATGGCTTTGGAGCAGAAAGAATAAAACAATGCGATGGCGGAGACGCGGTGGAGGTAAAAGTTACGATGTGCGATGTCGCAATCACAACTTCGCAAGTTTAAATGGATAGCAGTAAGGTTTTATCAAGAATAAACTAAAATTTGTGAAGTGCGATTTCCATTGCGGTGAAGGTTGCAAGAGGTGATTTGCGATGGGGATGATGTGGCAACGAAAAAGGAAAAGAGAAAAGTTGTGGGCTGCGATGTGTGATACAGTAAGTTCTACGAGATGTGATTTCGCAATACCACAATCGCAAGAACAAGCAGTAAGCGTTAAGGGTAAAATGTAAAGGATGCAAAGTGCAATGGCGACATGGTGGTGGGATTGACAGTGGGGCAAGATCGTAATATCGCAATCGCAAGGAACGAGCTGTAAGTGTTGAAGGTAAAAGCTAAACGATGCGATTTGTGAAGTGCCACGTACGGTGGCGTGAGTTTCGTGGAGGAAGGCGGAGGACGATTTTCAATGCCTTTTCAAGTGTTTAGCATTAAAAGGGTAAAGTAGCCATGACCAATAAAAAGGCAGGAATAAGGCAGCTTGAATGATTCTGAGTGTTTTTATGAATCTGAAGGTGGACGCAACATTTAAACAGGAGGAAAAGGAGGGGCATGGAGGCGTAAAAACAATGTTTAAGCCGTGAATATGGAAAGGGAAAATGAAGCAGGAAGTGACACAGAGCTGCTCTGGGGTGTTGACATTAATTCCAACAAACAAACCTGCGGATTCATGCACGGGAAAACATAAAAGAATGTGTGATCAAACAACGAACAGAAAGTAGTTTTTGGGTCTGTGGGAAGGTTTTCCCTACTTGAACTCTATTGACAGAGATGAGTATGGGGAGTCTTGACCACAGGTTTGGAGTTTTCCTCTATTTCTCTATGCATAAGCAATTAAAACTACAGCAGCATGAAAACTAAATAGAAATGAAACTTATCAGAAGCAGATCTAACTTAAATGACAGGCAAAAATAACTAAATGATAGAAAGGAAAAGATAGTAACAACAGAGAAGTTGAGGCACATGGATTGGGCCCTAACCCACAAGCCTAGCCCTCTCAAACTTAAATCAGTCGAATGAAATCAATTTGCTCATTTTATAAAAGAATAACTGCATCCATCTCTGAAAATTTTACCCCTGAATAAACAAAAAGCTCAATATCTCACAACAATAGTTTTGAATGGAATCGAGACTAGAATAGTCTAACTCTTCCCAGCTCTAGCTCTGCTTTATTTATTCTACAGGGAAGCTACCAACAGCTCCCTAGAAAATGGTGATTGAGTCCACTAGACTCCAAGTAAACCAATATTGAGTGCTCTCCTCTTTGAGTGACTCGGCTGCCTCTGGAATTCGAATCACTGGAGACAATCCTTGGGGATGCTTTGGCTGCTTGTGGAATTTGAATTGTTGGAGAGAATCTTTGGGATCCTTCAGTTGCCTTTGAGGGTGGAAAATCCTCCTATAATTTCTTCTTGTTGTCTACTCCAAGTCTTTGTGATAAAATATTTATAAAAGTGCTTAATAAATCATGATTTTATGTACTCAACCTTATATTAGGCACTCAGAGTATGTTAGCCTTAATCACCACCTATACTGGCATCATAAACCCAAATAATAATGAAAATGAAAGAAAAATAAATCTAAGAAGGAAAAAAGGTGACTATTAACCCCTCCAAATATGTATAATGATGGAGCTCATCATCTTCAATATAGCATATATAAATACACAAACCCTCTCTCAATTTAAAAATCAAAATAAAATGGGCCAACTAGGGTGATCGGAGAGACCACATGAATTGGTTTCACCTACTACGGTGAGATTGGGTTCAAACGAAGAGAGTCTGAGGATCTCATCTGAAAATCCTCACGTGAAAACTCACCTGAGCTCTCAAATATTGATAGCGATAAAACCAAATTCTATGACTTGCTCTTGGTCCTCCTCCTTTTATAGTTGGGTTGCTCGGAAGAAACTATAGGAAAATACCTGGGGCCAAAAACAAAAACCATGGGCTAATGTCGCTTATTTATTTATTTATTTATCTACTTATTACTATTATTATTTTATTATTATTTGGTCCAACCAGGTCAATCGATTGGGGATATTACACAAGTGGTGGTACCTAGATTAGGAACCCAGTCCTAAGTCTCAGCTTGAAAATGGAGGTCAAGAGTACAATAATGTTACTAGCGCACGACAACTTCTATTCTTTAATTTTCTTGGTGCACAAGCTTAGGGATGTATTGCTCGTAACGAGCCATGGATTCTCTTGTTTTTGCAAGGGCTCGCAACTGAGAGGTCAATTTCATATGGTCAGGGTCATAGAGGAGACAGAGGGATGATGTTTTCCCCTTCTCTACGAAAAACCACATGTCTTCCACGAGTCATATTGATATAGGGAATTTTGAAGGTTTGGTATTGGCAGTGAGGGGAATGACCGGGGATGGGAGAGAATACAGTCTAATTATTTTGAGATTCAAGAAGAACAAGTAGATGTGGAGGAGCAGGAGAGAGGCTAGTAGGGTAGGAATTGATGCGAGAGAAGAGGCTGATGGGAATTGATGCAAGAGAAAAAATGTTGGGAATTAGTGCAAGAGTAGAGGTTCTTGGTATTTTTTGTGGGTAGGAAAATTAATAGGGCTAGGTGTGAGATTATAGGGAGAGTTATAGATAACAAAGGATGTATAGGAGGCCAATTTTAATCATAGTATTCGCTAAATTTATACCAATCCACAAACCATAGAAGCCGCAAAATGGCCCAACCAAACACAAGTCTATGCAAAATAAATAGACTTGGATTGAGAATATGCTGACACAAGAAGCCAATAAGCTTATTACTTTGTCGACAACAAGAAAAATTAAGCACACCGAATGGAACTAAAAAACAAGAAGGGATACAACTCTGAGATAGTTTTGCATGAACCTAATGTAGATACTAGGGGTTCCTTATTTCGCTAAATTTTTTTGATACCAAAGGTGTTCATATAGCTTGTGGTCAAAGCCCACCCATTATTATATAAAAAAGAAATATGTTTCTTGGAAATTTTGTTGCAATTGTGGAGCATGCAAGTCATCCTCTAGCGAAGGACTCCCATAGTCACCATTTCCCAAGATGATTGAGATGAAATGTTCTAGCTATGTATGAGTTGGGGCCATTAATCTGGTATGAACATTTTATGCCTCCATCGCGGACCATGAAACTTACCTATGAAGTGTTCTAGCTAGGTATGAGTTGGGGCCATTATTCTAGTATGAAAATTTGATTCCTCCACCGTGCACCATGAAACTTACATATGCAACATGATTGTTTTCATGTCTTTGCATGATGTCGGAGCCTGGATTTCGTATATGAGTGAGCCTTCGAGGTGACTCATGAGTCAACTGGTGGCCACGTGGCTTGCATGTTGTGGCACCTATTTTTATGAATAATCATAATATCCGAGCTGGAGGGGAGGGCTCGCATTAGTGCACCCTCTGTGGGGAAGCTACAAATAATCTCACATCAAAGATTCATACTAATTTCAGAATCAATTATGAGATTCCTGAAAAATTATTTGTAAATTTTAATTAAAATAAAATATTTTTAAATTTTAAGCTCGCATAGCATCTTCAGTCATATCAAAAGTCCCAAGACAAAGTCGCCAAAGTCTAGCATGGAACTTGGGATCCTTGATTTTTTCTACCCACATACCCATGGCATCTATTGCATTCCAATGTATTGGAAATATTGAACAAAACAAAACACAGAGGGATGATTTCCCCACAACAGAGAAAATGCACAAATTTGTGGAAATAACAAATACACAGACATGCAGAGCGAAAAATAGGAGAGGAACCAAATTTCAATTTCTATTCCTTCTACTATCAAAAATGAAATTACATTTCTTTTTAATACAAATGGCTGAAGCTTGAAAACCTAAAGAAATTCAATTTTGGATGGACGTTTAACCACCAGTCGTCCTTCTGCTGTCAAAAGAACCATTTCTTCATTAAATCGACGCACACACCGTATTTCAGTGTATACACGAAAACACGTAAAAACGCATTCAAAACAAAAAAGGGCAGACTTCAAAATTTATATTTTTCGGCTTTGAGTCCTCATCGCATTTCAGCAATATCAACTTTTAACTCGCAGACGCTTTAAGGGAAAACTTAAAACTTTGCGATCACGATGTGCGATGACACGATCGCATCGCACTGCACAACAAATAAATTGCAGGAATTAAATGGTAAACATAAAACATTGTGATTGCAACATGCGGTAGCACTATCGCATCACATCGCAAAACAAATAACTTGCGGGCGGCGGAAGGTAAGGTTTAAAAACTACAAACTGTGCCTACGGTGCGCCTTAAAATTCGGTAAGTGCGGTAAGGAAAAAGGTAAGGTTATAAAGCAAAATACAAAGACTTATGGCAGATTTGCAACGTAGTAAGATTTAGGTGGGTCCCGCCGATATTGCATCGACAGAAAAATAACATATGGTGAGGGCTTAAAGTTGAGGCTTAAGATTTGCGAAGTGCAGTCAGCGATGCAATAAGTCGTGGTAAGTGCTAAATGCACAAATCAAAGGGAAATACGGAATAAAAAGGATTTACGAGTTTTTCAAATTGCGGTGGAGGTAAGTGTGGGTCCTGCCAGATATCGCACTACAAGAAAAAAGCACATTGGTGAGGGGCGAAAATGGTCACCATAAGCTCATTGGTGAGGGTCAAAAGAGCCTTCATCACCAAAAACTGAACGTCACCAAAGGTGGCGTCGCCGAAAGTATAGGTGTTGTGGTGACATTCAAGGTCTGTCACCAATAATGATTTATAGTGATGAATAGTAACCGTCACCATTTCATATGAGCAATGGTGATGGACAATAGCAACCGTCACCAAAAAACTGAACGTCACCAAAGGTGGCGTCGCCAAAAGTATAGGTGTTGTGGTGAAATTCAAGGTCCGTCACCAATAATGATTTATAGTGACGGATAGTGACCGTCACCATTTCAAATGAGCAATGGTGATGGACAATAGCCTCCGTCACCAAAAAAATTAACGTCACCAAAGGTGGCATCACCGAAAGTATGTGTTGTGGTGACATTCAAGGTCCGTCACGAATATTGATTATAATGACGGATAGTGACCGTCACCATTTCATATGAACAGCAACGATTTTTTGTGATGGACCTTTCATGGCCGTCACTATTGGTGCATATATATATGGCAACGTTCATTGACTGTCACCATAAACTCATTGGTGACATCAAGGTCCGTCACGAATAATGACTATAATGACAAACAATGACCCTCACCATTTCATATCAACAACAACGATTTATGGTGACGGACCTTTAATGGTCATCACTATTGATGCGTATATATGGTGGCGTTCGTTGACTGTCACCATTTTATATTTTGATGAGGGTCGAAAAATGTCACCATAAGCTCATTGGTGATGGTCAAAAGAGCATCCGTCACCAAAAAATAATCTTCGTCATTCCCTATATATGAATATCAGGGCACGATGGAATCGAACCACCAACCTCCTGCTTGTAAAGCAGGTGCTCTTCCATTGAGCTAGCACCCTTTAAAGAATTAGACTTTAAACTAGCAATTGCCCCTAAAGGTGTAAAGATACACCAAAGGAATAAGAACCAGGAAAACTGAAAGAACTCAGTGTCCTTGCTCCTATTTTTATTCTACGACACTCTACAAAGTATGATCTTGATCTATGACATATTTGTGCCGAGTGGTTCTAATTTAATAGTAAATGTTATATTCAGATAAAATAAATGAATAAATGAGAGGCCTTACAGGCTAATTTTTAATCCTTACACCAAAATCTCTTAATATTCAAGTCTATGGAACAACTCATTCAAAGTTCAAACTCAAGTAGATTTTAAATGGAAAGCCTAAAACCAACTAAGTAGTTTACAAGTTAACATTTTGAATATAAATTCTGTTCAATTTATATGACAAGTTATGCCATAACCTTGAAACTAGTTTCTTAACTAAAAGATTTTCTTAAGTCAACAATGACAAAGAAAGATAGTCATGGTAAGAAAAATTCTCTTGTTTTTTCTAATGAGGGTGCATGTAACTTGATAAAGGTTGTATGAGAGTATCAAACCATAAACAGTTTTACTAAAACATGAAAATGACGAAGTCTTGTTAAGCAACAAAATTTTAGTTGAATATATGAAAAGCATCGAGCTAAATGATATAATTAAACTAAAAGTAACTGTAAAAAAATGAAATTTCCATCATATACCATTTGGTTTGGTTAGTTCTTCAGAAAGAGAGTGCAATTGCATGATCCAGCTCCTTATCTTGATTATGTAATGGACCATCCTGAAGAAAAATGTCCACATACAACAATCAATGTTATTGTATTGGTAAGACTTTTGATGTAATCTATCAAAGCATGTACTATGTAGGAGAATAACTGGTAGTTGAATTACTTCTCTACTCGCATGTACTACCTTTGGTAGTTGAATTACTTGGAAATAGAAATCCTTATTAAAAGGTAACACAAAGAAAAGCAGAAGCCTTTGAATATGGATGGCCATCTTGATTTTATAGAGTTATAATTGAATACTAAAGGACTAGGAATGCTGCAACAAAATAGATGGATGGAGTGTAATAAAAAGAATTTGGATAATTTAGGTTGCACATATCTTTAAATGGAACCACTTTTTCCTTTTGGATTCCCAATTTTTAATATGCAAATAAAATTTTCGATTCAACCAAAGAGCACAATATTTTGAAGTCTTAGTTGCCTGAAACAGGGTAAGGACAACATTTGGAAACGGGGATGACTTTTGAAATGACCACTTTCAAAACCTTTGGAAACAGAGCAATGAGCACTTCCACACACAGGTCCAAAAGTCATGACTTAGGAGCATGAGTACACCTAATTCAGGGATGATTAAATATGAAACGATTTGGGCTACAATTATACTCAATTAAATGTAAAGCAATGATTAAAATATATATAAATGACTTAGAAGTCAAACATGACAACTTTGGAATATGGTAGAATGTTGGCATAAAAACTTTGTTCATTATACATTCTCTTTCATTCAGTTTTGATGCTTTACTTCCAAATTAGGTGTTTTCTTTGTTGGAGATAGAAATTCGTACATCTAGTTCAAACCATTAATGATGCCCACAATGAAGGGGCATGTAGCTCAGTAGTACAGCAGCACACTGGCCAAGGGAAAATCTGGGGTAAATCTTAGTATGTATAATTTTCAAGACGGGGATAGAGCTAGTTTTGCTTGAGGTTAACCAGGGGACCTTAGCCAAAGTGTGGCCTGACGAGGGTGTTGGAAATAGGAATACACACATCTATGTTGAACCCTTAAGGGCGTCCCTCATGAAGAGGCAAATGGCTCAGTGTTAGAGCAATCCAACCAGCCAAGGACTTAAAATTTTCAGAAATGTTTCAAGTAACAAACATTGTTAACTAGCCTATTGTGCTAGACCAAACGTTGGACGACCTGCATTGGAAAGTGTTTGCATGGGGCAAGTGGCTCAGTGTTTGAGTAATCCAACCAACCAAGGACTTAAAAGTTTCTGAAATGTTTCAATTAACAGACAATTGTTAATTAGCCTATTGTGCTAGGCCAAAACGGTGGACGACCTGCATTGGAAAGTGTTTGCTAACCAATATTGAGGCCCCGCCCAGGTTTGAAACTCAGTTAACCCACCTCATGAAAGGGCAATCGGCTCAGTGTTCGAGCAATCCAATCAGCCAAGGAATTTAATGTTTTAGAAATGTTTCAAGTAATAGAGAATAGTTAATTATACAGTGATATGTGGTTTAACTGTAAGTTTCACTAGGTGAAACTAACGAGACCGTGGTTCAAATCCCATTGAGAATATGGCCTCACTGGGTGAAACTAATGAGACCGTGGTTCAAATCCCATTGAGTATATGGCCTGCTATGATCTCGCCTCAAGGAGTAGACTCCCCATTTCGTAGTCTCCGCTCTTGCTAAATCATAAGATTTGGTAAATTTGGCTTATATCTAGCTTACAGGTTGCTGGATATACTCTTGGTGTTATAAGGCTCTTGCTAAATCATAAGATATGGCATATCTGGCTTAGAGGTTGCTGGATATACTCTTGGTGTTATAAGGCAGCCACAAAGGTTGATCCTGGACCTCCCCCAGATTAGTCCAAGGAAGAAAGTTTTTGCTGAGCAATATTGAGGCCCCACCCAGGTTTGAAACTCAGTTAACACACCTAGCGTGTATGTGGGCAGTTGCATAATGCATTAGGTTCAGGAGTATAGGGTCAATCCCTCAGACATGACCCTGTGCCTCCTCAGAGACAGGCAGTAAGTTTAGGAATTCTCCTAATACCCAAAAAATAAAAAATAAAGGAAAAAGAAAGAAATTCTCCTAATACTGAAAAAAAAATAAAGGAAAAAGAAAGAAATTCTCCTAATACTAAAAAAAAAAAAAAAAAAAAGGGAAAAGAAAGAAATAGAAAGAAAAATGACAATAGTTAATTATCGATTCTCGTGATAAAAAAATAAACAAAAAGAAAACAGACAATAGTTAATTAGTAGTTTCCAAATTTTCACTAGCATGTCCTAACATTTTTTGATGTATATGCAGAAAGACTTTGACTTCAGGATGACTCAGGGGTTGCTTTGTCAAAGTTTACTTGCATGCCAAAAACTGTTCTGATGTCAACCGACATGGATAAAACATGATCATATAGAGATAAAATCTGATAAAACTTCAACAAAAAGCATGGATGAAGTTCACACTCGACAACAAGACTGACGTGGGAAGAAACATCTAAAGCAAACTTTTTAAGGTTCCATCTTTCCATTCCTTAATGATAGGTTTAATAAAATAATCAGTTCTTAATGAAGGTGCTACCTCCCCATTAAGTTATAACCTTTTGTTCCCACATTTTAAGAGTAAAAGATAGCATCTCAAGGCACTGGGGCTGTTATAAGTGAAATTGTAAGTAGATAGATTGTGATGTTCGGAATTTGTAAGTGACTGGTGTGGACTTCTTAAGCCATGGGTGGTTATTAAGCATGGATTTAAGCTTGAACCCTGGGGTTTGCCAGTTCATAATTAAGATAAAATCTATTCAATGGTCAAAAATTGAAAATTCAGAAGTTGCGTGAAGAGAAACACAGAAGAAGCACCTGGAAAATAGTCTTGGAGAAGAAAGTGTACCCGCAACAGAATAAGCATCGACTCATGCTCAATTTCCAAAGGCCAAAATTATAACCAGTATGTATGGTAGAAGCTGGGAGAAAAACAGTGAATTTTTCCACTAAATACAGTTTCAAATTAATCACTGGCATGGTGCTAACTTTGTTAGAGGTAACAGATAGAAGATTGAAGTTTAAAAGGAAATACACTCTGATGAATTAGGGATTACCGAGGCATTAGAGGGCACATGCCAAATTACATTGTCATCTCCAAATGCACCCCTACGTAGTGTCCATCTGACACTTTGTGACTTGAACCTTTAAAATGCTTGCTCAGCCACTTCATCATTCAAGATTTATTGTGAGAGTATGATGGTACAATGTGACCTGCATGTCCCAAATAAAAGGAGCCAACAATGAAAACCATAATTAAATTATTAATGCCTTACTAATTTAATCCTTGAAAAGATGAAAAACATGAATCCAAGAAAGAAAATGATAAGGTTCTCATTAACCAGCTATTATATTTATAGATATGGCAGAATTGTTGATTGTTTGTTTCAGAATTTAAGCCATTTTACTTATTCTCTCAAACATATGAAAAGACATTAAAATTACCAAGGTCATATTTCAACAAAAATCTTGCAGAAAATCAGATTGCAACTATGAAGATATTGTTCTAAATTTTAAAAATTATAGTAATAAAATCCATCTTCAACATGACTTAACATTTTATATCATATTAGAAAAATTTTGAGTCAGGGAACAAGTACAAAGTTCAGAGTTAAAATATTTGCGTCAAGGACAAGGAGATATCATATACAACTCTCTGAGTTGAGGTTATCACTAGAGAACATAGTCTTGAGTCTTAAACCAATACTTAATTAGGGACTTATGGAAATAAATGGGTACAAAATGTGAATTTATCCCTCATGAGTCATGGCACACACACAACTCCTAAGGCTTTACAACAACTGCAGCTGCACCCATCACACTACCTTTTTAGGCTGAATTGTCCACACCTGAGGATTTGCAAGTTGCAACCACTGCAGATGCACCCATCACATCACCTTTTTAGGTTGAATTGTCCACATGTCCTAATGCACAGAATATGTAGTTGAATAGTCTATTGTGTTGAATTCCACAGCATTTGCCCACAACTGACCATAATTCCTTGCATGTGATAAGTGCACCAGACATGTATCATGGGAGCCACAAAACCTGCAAACAAAATTATCCATAAGTCCAAAATGGGGAGGATGTAACTGGTAATAACAAAGCTGAGAAAAATTCTCCCTTGCAATGAAATTCCAGATGTGACTCCTCATGAACAGAGAGCCATTCTTATCAAAATATTCTAAGAGAAACATGTTTTAAAGCTAAATGTATACAATTCATTAACCGCCCTGCCATCCTACCGTGTCATATCCCTTGAGCACGCCCCAACACAGTGACTCCCTTGGTAGAAAAGGCCAAATAATTAAATAAGTTTGCTCAAAAATGTAAAAACAACATCCAGATATGGGAAGAATACACCAATGCCCAACATGCTTGGGACTACCAGTTAGTAGCAAGGAGTTTCACACCTTTGGTCAAGATTCCGTTCTCACAGGCTTCACCCATGGGAGATAGGAAGGGATTGAACTTATGGCATTGGGAGCTGATGAACCATGTGCATATATTGCAAACCCAAGCCCACCCTCATTCTCCTTGAGGCAAACACTACCGACCAAGTTCCATTCACATAGATTTTACCCAGCACGTGGAGGTAGTCATTGAACTTACACCATCAGGAAGTGATTAAAGTCGTGTACATGTTATGGACCCAGGGCCACCCTGTGTTCTCCTTGAGGCCTGCCAAAATATGTTTGTCAAGCAGGCTGTGATCAAGTTGTAAATCAAATTTGTTATCATTACGGAGACTCAAGTGTAATCTCCCCTCAAGAACATGATGTCGTGATTTAATGTTGTCAATTTGTGTTATCATCCGATATCTCATCAATAACTAAGCCTAGGCAGTTGGTCCTAGGCAATGTCCTGTATAATTTTGATGAAATAGATACAGCTTGGTCATGAAATTTAGGCCAAAAGTAGGCCCACTTCATAAAAAAAGGCTTATTTACTAACCAGAATAAAAGGGGATGAATATGTCAAGGAATAAATGAATAGGAGAAGGGATAATAACATACGAAGAAGGTTCAAATTTGACACATATTGCAAAGTATATTTGTTAGGCCTAAAACCATTCAATCCATGCATAGAATGGTATACCAAATAAAGCACTGGAATAGAATGCACATCATACCATGTTTAAACCTAGGCAAGTGCAAAATCCTTCCCGTTCTTATCTAATCAAGAGAGTCCACATCTTAAAGAGCTCCCCATTGATTTGTCAGATAATGTTATTCTAATGGGAGTGGATGTGAAGAAACTGCCTTGAAAAGAATTCCAATGAGAAGAGATACACATGGCACAACAAACCCTAGCATTTGGTCAAATGAGCACATTTCATGGGAACATTTTGGCTAGGAGGATGACAAAAGGCATCACGCAGAAGCTCTCTCCATTGTAAAGGCATGGATGGATTAATGGGAAATTCCTATGAGCCTAGTTGAAGATTTAATGGAGAAAGAAAGTTCAAGGATTTCTTTTGTAATATCAGGTTCATCATTGCATCCATATTGTTGTTTATCTATTTTAGGAAATTCATTAAAATTTTCCCACAAAATTAGGCTTCATATTAGAGAAAAGTCTGTCATTTGAAGAAGGGCTTTGGTTGAGGTGTTCCTATCAGATTCCCTTGCCGATTACTATTAAGTTAGACAAATTACTACTGTCATTTCAATTCATGGTAGGACACATTTGCAGTTTCTAGTACAATCACCCCTTTTGTTGCCATGAATGTGTATTAAGGAGCACCTTTGTAAGGGCCCTCTATGTAATTTCTGCAATCTGGAAAAAAAATTCATAGGTTGAGTTTTTGGCATGTTGTAACAGCACTATCGTGCCATCCACATTCACAATTTCAAACCCTCTGAAGGTTGCCACTTGACTCCATTTGACCTAATTGGATAGGCACTAATCCCAGTGGGGATTACAAAAGGCATCACGCAGAAGCTCTCTCCATTGTAAAGGCATGGATGGATTAATGGGAAATTCCCCTGTGAGCCTAGTTGAAGATCTACTGGAGAAAGAAAGTTCAAGGATTTCTTTTGTAATATCAGGTTCATCATTGCATCCATATTTTTGTTTGTCTATTGCTGGAAATTCATTAAAATTTTCCCACAAAATTAGGCTTCATATTAGGAAAAATTATGTCATTTGAAGAAGGGCTTTGGTTGAGGTGTTCCTATCAATTTCCCTTGCCGATTACTATTAAGTTAGACAAATTACTGCTGTCATTTCAGTTCATGGTAGGACAAATTTGCAGTTTCTAGTACAATCACCCCTTTTGTTTCCATGAGTGTGTATTAAGGAGCACCTTTGTAAGGGCTCTCTATGTAATTTCTGCAATCTGGAAAAAAAAATCATAGGTTGAGTTTTTGGCATGTTGTAACAGCACTATCGTGCCATCCACATTCACAATCTCAAACCATCTGAAGGTTTCCGCTTGACTCCATTTTCCCTAAATGGACAGGCACTAATCCCCACTAATCCCAGTCTTACATCACAATCTATGTCTAAATCTATCTCATATTTTAATTAAGGAAACCCCCCTTGTTCCAGGCGATAGACAACCAAACGCAAGAGAGGACAATATTGTGGTGGTAACAAACAAACCCTCTTAGTTCCCCTAAAGGTTGTACATGTGTTTTAAGGCTTTACCACTTAAAGTGCAGGTTTGTGAGGTAACAAGAATCATCAATGTATCTTAGCATTTTTATAAATGTCAATGTTGGGCATTGACTTAGTTAGAAACAAGAAAGTTGAAACAAGCAGTCTTTATGTTAGATAGAAAAACAACTCAGGATAGTAACTGTGGATTCACCCCTTCAATATTTTAAAATATTAGAGTTTGTGCTTTGTTTTTGGTTTACAGTTTCATCATTACCATAGATCCATTTTAACAATCTGTGATACCAGTGCTTTAATGGTGTAAATTCAAAGAAAACAGATGACCACACTGCATGGATGTGATCTTTCAAATCATATGACATCATCTTGAAAATCAGAGGCAAAATAAGGATGGGTATGAGAAATGTCTTCTTTGTAATAGAATGGGTGAGACAGAATGATGGCCCGCAAAAGTAAAAAACTTAAAAGAGTTGCAGGATGCTCTGCTTACACTCAAGGAGATACACATTTTCCTTGAGAGGGATCACTACAATGTGGTCCTTCAAGGGAAAATGACAGTTTGTAAGGAAATGGACTGCATTACAAGGGATGCCAGGGTGCATTCTCAACTATAGTGGATTTTTTGAAGGGGATGAAGGATCCAAATTCCAAAGTCTACTTTGACTACTTGAAAGGAAAAGTGACAGTTACAAGATTCTTTGTTTGCATCAGCAGGATGAATCTCTTGCATAGGATCAAACAAAGGTCAAAGGCATGTTCCGATTGCATTTTCAAAATATTTTCTCTTAATGCTTTTACGGATCATGTGGTGGATGTCAGGAACGCTCATTGTAGAGTCATTCCATGCAAGATTTCTATCTATTGGTGTAGTGATTGAGTCAAATTGGATAGTGACTTCTCGAAAGAGGGGTTTTTTTAGCTCTTAGTTCTATGAAGAATATCAAGTCATCGGAAATGGATGGTCTTTGTTGTGATTTTTTCATCAGGAATGGATGGCCTTCATTCTGATTTCCACAAGGCCATGTTGAACACAATACAAGATTATTTCTATTGTTTGACAACTGAAAATTTCTCTTCTAAAAGGCTATCTAAATCTCTCAATCAAGGCCTTAGTAAACACATTACCAAGAATGTAGCTAGGGGCACTATTGGAGGTTGGAGCCTCATTAATTTCCTCAGTGTCTCATACAAGATCATGGCTAAAGCAATGGCTCTCAATTGCATGGAAGGTAGTTCAACAAGAGCAGACAGGTTTTGTACAGGGTCCAATTATTCTAGACATGTAATCTAGAGTCGAGAGGCCTTGGAATGGGCTTGAGACAGTGGCTACCAGCCTTGTTTTTTGCAGATTGAAGCTTCATCATAGACATGTTAGTTTTGCTTGTACTACCGTTTGACCCCGCACTATTCATTCCAAACCGTATTGCCCTTTTTCCTTGTTGTTACTTGCTTTATCTACAATGTCCGGTCCTTTGGACCTTACATGAATGACATTAATTCCACCAAATAGGTTGTGAGCACTTCCCAATATTTCCTGCATAGATTTTAGATTGGTCATTTAAACATTAAACCTGACATACGGTTCTTCACGGAGAAGATGATTAAAGGTTTGGAGGATACCTGATAAACATCTGCAAGGAACAGTCCCATGTAGTACGGTTCTCCTTCACACAAATGGTGCACAGAGAACACACTTTCAACCTTCCCACTAGGTCCAATAAAGTGTTCTATTTTCCATCACTGTCACATGTCAAATCAGCCAAGGTTGCCTGTGTATTTGGCTTCTCATGCAACTGATGCAAAGGAAATATAGGGAAAACTTGATTTATGGCCCATGAATCAGGTATGGAATGGAAAATAAATAAGTTGATATGATATGTTGCTGCTAAGTATTTCTTAAGCTTATCTACTTCATCTGGTAACTCAAAGTCTACAAAATTTTAAGACACTAAATGAAATAGAATCATAGACATCTTCAACTTGTTCCCTATGCTCAAGACTTAGGAAACCATGCTTAAATAATCTATGGGCTTCTTTTTTAACCAATTTGCATCATTGTAAGCTTCCTGTACATTTTGTTGGCAGATAATTTTTTTGATATCATATAAAGTTAATTCACCAAGATTGCAATCTTTCCGAAGCTTTGTGTTTGTATGATATGGAACAACTGAACCTGCATGCAATTCACTTGAATGTAGATCCTCTTGAACAGCTGTACCTGATGTTTGGACCATGATGTGTGGAAATGGTGAACACACTACTCTCTAATGCATCAACATTTCTCCTTGTTAGTAACTCATTATCCCCTGAAATTTTGCTAAATCGATCTATTTGTAAAGGGTTGCCCTTTGCCCCAGATTTGTATATTTGACAATGGATGCCTTGGCTCACCTATTTGAAGTTGCTGACATTCAGGGGCAAGTGAAGGATATGTTACATCCTGATGGGTTAGACATGGTCAACAATCATTTTGCTAATGGATCCTTTATTTCTATGAGTGTTAAGCAGAGCTTGGTTGATGGTGCTCATACTTGTTTGCACATCTTTGGATCTAAATTAGATGTTGTAGTTAGTGACCACGAGACAAATTTTTAGTTGTTAGAGTTAGAATCTCAGACTACTAGATTCCCACAACTCGAACTTATGTTCAACCAAGGGTAATTGTGAGGTATCTAGGCATTGCATTTGAAATTTTGAAGTGGGGCTTTCATCAGTGGCTATCCAAGATTGGTGTACCGTGTCTTCAACAATTTTAGAGTAAGCATTAATTTTGGCATCATAAAGACCTCTCATTAGATGGGAAGTTGACAAGGGGGTTGGACAGATCCTCTATGCCTCACACGTTTATTATGTATCTTGTTGGTTTCCTAGTAAGACTCAATTTCAACATTTAGAGCAGATCATGCAATCATACCTGTGGTAAAAGTATGGTGGGAAGGACAATATTCCACAAGGATGGGGGGGCTCATCCCTTGCCCAATGTGTTGAAAAATAACATTGCGACATCAAGGCCATTTTTCAGGGATGCGGGGTGGATCTTTGGTCAGTCCTTGCAATAGTATCAACCACAAAGGATTTAACCTTTGTTGCTTTAGCAGAATCTATTAACTCCAACTCTCAATGCAAGATGGGGTGTTGGTTGATCTAGAAGACAGGTGAGCACACAAATTACACCGTTTCTAATCTGTTTGGAAAGATAACCGGGACTAGTATTTAGTTCTCCTTCAATGCCGCGCTCACTAGTGTGCTGCCTTGTTTGGAAATTTTAGCTATCTGGTCCACTCTTCCTTCATTGGGATTTGGCAGTGATTAAGAGTCTCTGCTCTGTTTTCCCTAGGAATATTAAGTGTAAGTTAGCAAAAATTTATTTATCTGTCTACTTTTTGTTCCATTTATCTGTTTACTTTTTGTTCCATGTGGTGTAATGAGGTACATGACTAGCTATTAACTGTGGATGAATTATGGATAAGAGATGCTCAATATTTATATTCGGTAACCTATACAGACTTCATTTCTTCTTTGCTAGTCATCATCAAAATGGAACCCCCAAAGGGAGGACAATTTAAGTCAAATTTTGATAAGGCTGCAAAAAGAGATCCCAGAAGAGCAGTTATTGGAAGGGTAATAACGAGCCGGAATGGGGAGATGATTGCAGTATATATGGAAAAAATAGGAATCAACATCAACAATCAAGTAGGAATGAGGGATCTTATAGCAGAGTTAAATTTTTTCTAGGCCTAGCCTGGAAAGAGTGGCAATGGAATGGAGTGGAATTCTCAGATTATAATCAATTTTGTGATAACAGAATGCATTTCTTCTCGAATTTGGAAGTTTGAACCCCCAATGTCAATGGATTAAAAGGAGGTTTCGGCAGAAAGGTTAGAAATAGATCTCATTATGCTACAAGAGCAGCCAACAAGGTTGTTGATTGGCTTTCTAACATGCCATTGAGTGGCAAGTATATGACATCAAGATTTTCAAAACCTGAGGTTCAAAGGAAGAATAATGAATTATTGAAATTAATAGTAATTCAAAATGTTGAGACTTCGAAAAAACACTAGGCCTTGGGGAGCTAACATAGATGTCCCTGTTTTTTCAATTAGAAAGATTAAGGTAGGATACCTTAAGTTGCAGGACATCAAATTTATGGACTGATTGCAAATCCCTCCATAATTTGCGACAATGGTGGCAGCCATTATTAAGTAGTATAAATCATAGTTTAATTCTTATGAAGTTTCTGTTTGTTTTCACACCTGGAGAAGAACTGGGCTTGTTAATTCACTTTCTCTCTGCATTATCTCAGTCTCTATTAGCCATTAGCAATCATAAGAAGGCAAGAAAGGAGAGGAGAAAAGCCCAAACACTCCCTCAAGGAACTGTGAGGAAAGAGGGTCCTGCCTGTCAATTGCATAATTAAAAATGATGGAAATCCTCTAAGGAGACAGTCCAGATTGACAAGCAATATGTTCATAGGTAGGAAGAGTCCTCCACGTGGAATGATACTAAGCAACCCCTTGGGAAGTGAAAATTTTCCTTGAACATGTGCTCCTCAAACAATAAACTCACGAGTCACTTGTCAGTGTGGGTGAGAGATTTCAATGACTGGAGGATAATACTCTGTTTTTTAGGTTGGAGGTGAGAGAAATCATCAGGGAGGCAATGGAAAAAGATATGGCATAGTTTTCTAAGTGAGTGTGGAAGCATGAGGAAGACAAGAGGGCTACTGATATTGAGTTAAGGATAGAACATTGCTACAAGCTTGACCACATTTTCCAGCTTTCCCAGTTCAATGCAAAACTAAGTTCAAAGTCAAGGAGATTATATTGTACATTGATGGTTCAAAGAGAACAAGCGACTAAGTGGATGCCAACAAGGTGCTACTTAGCCACTGGGAGAGGTGCTTGGAGCAGCTGCCTCACTTAATCATTCTGCCAATGATAAGCTCAAACAACAGTGATGACAACCCAAGCCAAAAAACAAGGCAATCCATAAAATGTACAATAAATCCCCATTATGCTTATTAGTTGTTAAAGGAGGGACAAATAGTCTTTGTATTGTTAATGCTCTTAATAATGCTGAAAAAAAATTGATGCAAACATCAGAAATACTCTGAAATCCTCTTGTACATGTAGCTGGTAACAATGTTGCCAGAAGCAAGAATGCAGATGGAAAAAAAAATTAGGAACTGGGAAGCATGAATCCCAAAAAATAGAAATTTTCAAAAAAAAAAATGAGAACATGAAAGATAAAGAAGATATAAAATAGTATAAATGCAAATATATTTCAATATTTTACTTCTTGAACGATAAAGCATGAGAAATTACATCATGATTCATGGTTCATATGAAAAGGATGAATAAAATTTTTTTTCAAAGAAAACCTCCCAAGATCCCCCCACCCCCTCTTCCCCCAAATATCCAGATGGAGAGCAGGACAATCACCAACCACAACAGCAGCTGGAAACCCTGACAGACTCGACTGGCTTTGAACCTGTGACCTATGCCATCCGCATCAACAACATGCCTTTGGCAGATGGTTCAACTAATTGAGCCAACCCTTAGGCCTACATAACTATTATTTATTAGCCAAATTTTGGAATTTAAAATGACTACACACCAAATTATGGAAGCTGCAAAAATTGAGTTATGAAGATCAACTCAAAGCATTAGTGCAACTGCTCCACAATCTCATCATCCTTGTAAACAACCAAAGACCACCATGGAGAGCAGGACAACCACCAGCCACAACAGCAGCTAGAAACCCTGACAGACTCGACTGGCTTTGAACCTGTGACCTATGCCATCCCCATCAACAACATGCTTTTGGCATATGGTTCAACTAATTGATCCAACCCTGGGGCCTACATAACTATTATTTATTAGCCAAATTTTTGAATTTCAAATATGACTACACACCAAATTGTGGAAGCTACAAAAATTGAGTTATGAAGATCAGCTCAAAGCATTAGTGCAACTGCTCCACAATCTCATCACCCTTGTAAACAGCCAAAGACCACCCTGTGTTCATCATCCAATTTCTTGTTTACTCTGCAAGCTAGAGCCTACATCATAGTGGACAGCAGAGTGCCTGAATATTGGATGGATGAACTAGCTAAAAGGCTTTTTATTCCATTATTTGGCATTCATATGCACATCCTAATTTATACATTTGTTCAATGAACTTTCAACTTATGTACTCTTTTATTTATTACCTCATTTTACTCTGACATAGGGAAATGCATTTTTAACTTCGATATGTTCACTACAATAATTCTTGGTAGGGTCCATTATTTGCTGATATAAAAAAAAATTGTAAACAATTCTCGGATGATGTTTTTAAAAGATATCCCAGAAAAATTCCGCTAGGCCAGGGAAATGCTACTTCTTTTATATTTTTTTCCATCCCTGATACCCTCCCTTCATACCTGACTGTCGGCATCTTCAAATTTATCTCAGTTACCAAGATAACAGACATTACTTTGACAATTCAATTGGTTATATTTCCTTCTCCATAGAAAGCTCTACTAGTGATGTTCCCAATACATCATTCTGAGTGAGACAGAAATGGAGATGGATAGATTAAAGAAAAATGAACCTCGATCCTTGAAATAAACATTATGGTCATTAAACAATATATACTTAACAGGGACGACAAAGTAATAGATAAAGATAATATAATTTCATTAACGTCCAACGAATGGCCACAAAAAGGTTAATGGGACTACTGGTTACAAGGATTACATCATACTAGCTGGTAGACCAAACGGTCCCCTTTCTTTATAAGAGCAGGAAAAGAAAAAATACAAAGAATACGAAAGTAAAAGTCTGGATGACTGAAACATCTTGACAGTGAGTTGTGGTGAAGAAGTCCTCGAGGAGAAGGATGAGAATCCTGAGTGGGGGGAGACTCCTCCTAGCATCCGAGGCCGTTAGAAGAGGACTGAAGGAAACTTTTCAATGTCTGTTGCCCTGAAGAGGAGTTGGACTGTTGCCGCTGCCGTCGGGAGGATTCGGGGCGCCCCCTAGAGGTGGGGGGGTGCCTCGTTCTGGATGGCTGATGGGGTCTAGTGGGACGAGATTCCCAGATCCGCACTGACCTAGAGTCATGGTCTAAGGATCGATCGGTGGCTCTCTTAGTGCCCTGTGATGTTGGGAGTGCTCTGAAGAAGTCAGTGATCCTCTGTGTGGTGGCCAAGGTGGACGGAAGTTGGAGTAGATTCAAACGGTGTTTGAAGGTCTCCTGGAGGTAAAGTGCCAAGCATCTCTGGTCGGTGTATCTATGGAAGCTGACTGATAAGCAATAAAAGCGCCTGCGGATCCCATAGTAGATGGGGCATCTGAAGATGAAGTGTGACTCAGTTTCCACCTCCTGTAAGTGACAAAGTTGACAGATCCTCTCCGTCTTGTCAATATGGTGGTTTGTTTCCACCCGAATCTTGTGTGATCCAACTCTGAGCTGCCCAAGGGGGATCCTGATGGCATGCATCCAATGTTGGAGGGTATAAGGGGGTCAAGTGATGAGTCCATCTCTGATCTCCAGGAAGTGCTCAGCGTAAAAGGCCACCTTTGGGCGCAGACTGCCCAGAGGATTGATGCATTTAGTCCCTTACTTAAATAAGGGACTAAGCCTAGAAGAATAAAAACCTATTTAAGACCAAGAGTGAAGGATAGTAGATATGAAAAAGAGACCTCTACCTATGAAGTACACATCTCACCAAAGAGATAAGGTTGATAAGGAAGCCTAGCAAACTAGAAAAAACCGAAATCTAGATAATTAATAATGTACAAACACAATAATTGACCAAACAACACAGAATTCCACTGGAAATCCAAAAAATGGGCACTCCACGTAACATGCTTCTATATGTCACATAATAATATCTACTTTGAGATTTTTTAATAAAAACCACATCATAATATCTTTCAAGATTCGTTAGTAGATGTTGTATAACAATATCCTTCTAGATGTGTTAGTCATTCAAGTCTCCATTAAGAAAAACCTAGGAAAAGGAAATATTGTAGGGAAGCACTCCCCTTGCTCAACTTTCAAGCAAGTATCTACAATAGTGCACTCCCAAAATACTCTTGATCGAGTGTTTTCAAGAAAGGTTACTTGGGAGCGGGAGCGGGAGCAGGAGCGCCATTTTCAAAAGCTCCCGGTCCGAGAGCGTTTCAAGTAGCGTTTTTTTAATATATATATATATATATATATATAATATTTTGATGCATATATGTCAACAAAAGCATGTAGAATGATGAATTAGACATAAAAAAACATAGATTGAACCAAAGGTATCTTTGTCATTACCTCTAGATTCGTATAGGGATCTTTGTCATTAATATCACTCTCTAAGCATTGGCTCTGGGAGCGTGCTCCGGGAGCGGGTTCGAGGGAGCGCGCTCAAGGAGCGGGTTTGATAGGGGGGAGGCACTCCCCCGCAACCTTGTTTTCAAGAGCACGCTCGCAATCTGCATATTCATGTTGTCTAGAGAATGTTGAACACTCCCCAAAGAGTAGGGTTAGTCCCAAGACAATTGGAAAAGCTATTTTTACTTTTTTTTAAACAATTTTGGGCCTACGAGAAGGCCCCAATAGGTCTCATGCGCTCAATGAAGGGAATTTAGAGCTATATAAATGCCTAATTCCTCTTCATTTCTCCTTGCATTTTTCTTTCCAAAAAATAAAGGTTGGATTGTTAAAGGTCATCAATTTTGGTAGAATATCTACCATTCAAACCCAAGAACTAAGCCAACGAAAGTCCCTCATGGGAAAATTTCTTGCAGTAATTCCTATAGTTAAACAATTAAAAAAATGCAATTAGCTACCTCTTGAGTGGGTTTAGTAGCCTCTAGAAGCTTCTCCTTTAGCATAGAGGCTTAATCCTGCTTGTCTGAGTCCACGTCATTTCTTCGAGATCCAATTTCTTTGCTTTGGGACCCTTGGGAGCATGGGTCCAAGCAAATCCGAGGCCATTTTTCATTATGATTTGGTATGTGTGGTTCGATGCTACCACAGCAAGAGCTTGTAGTACACCATGGAGTCTCATAAATCTCAGCAAAGGTCTCAGGTACTGTGTTAATAAGAATAATACTCTATGCTACGGTGTTGATCAGTGCCAGGTGCTATATCATAATGTATAACCTCGACACTTCTAGGTATTGTGTTCACTGATGTTATGATGCTAAGATGCTTGAAGCTACTTGGTGTTGAAAAGTGTAACTAGGATCGGTCCTCATATTGACTATGTAATTATGTATTTATGTAAAGAAGAAGACAAAGATAATAAAATGTATTTTTATTGTACTTGCTTCATGGGTTTCATGAGCAATATTTTATTATAGGTCAATAGACTTCTTCTTGATGTCTATTAGGATTCGTCTTCTAGTTATAAAAGTAATTAAGAGTCATAAATATGAAGAGTAGTCATCAAAATGCTCCAAGACCTTTTCATGTTCACCCTCATTAAACACTGGAATAATTGCACTATATGTCGGCCTATATACACAGTGATCTAGTCAGCCTCCAATCAGCTTGAAGGGTCAGCCTAACAACAGTGACATGATGCCTATATATACAGTAAACTCTGTGGTCATTTGAACCAAGGAATTGCGGATCTTCGGGCAGGAAACAGTGCAGATTTCAGGAAGCATAAAAGTGTGGATTTCAGGAAGGAGAAAAGTGCGGGCTAAAGGAAAAAATTGCGGACATTCCTGTGATAGTTACCTCATAATAAAGTCTGGGTTAAAATACAAATTGAAGCAGTAAGTGCGGTTCTGTTTTGTGTAGCATTCTGGAGCAGTGAACGTGGATTAGTATGAAGAAGCTACAGTCAAGTGAAGTGTGGTAAAACTTGTAATGAATTCAATAATAGTATAAGGTCAGTGTTTTATGTATTGTAATGATTGTAAGCATTCAAATGTTATGCTATGCAAAGGGTTAAGCTCAACGATCATGATGCGATGATAAGTCTAAGGGCTAGTATAAGTATGGGAAAAGGAGGAAGGTAAATGATTTACCTTCCTACTCTTAGAAAGGTTACACATCTCCAAAAGCATGACAAGTGAACGATGAGACTTCAACTGATCTGGTCTCTTATATTTGAATAAGCAATAAGAAGTGTCTGAAGACGAACTTAGAAACCGAGTTCTCTAAGGTTGATGCAGATCATTGCAAGTTGTTGAAGAAAAGAAGGATCAGTATTGAAGGAAGACTTAGAAGCAGTGGCAATGTCTTGGAAGCATTAATAGGTCAAGGGTCTGTGTCTTGGTCATGGTACTTATCATCTTGAAATTCTATAAGAAGAATTTCTCGTGGGGTTTCCTCTCCAAGAGGGAGAGGTTTTTCCCTAGCTCGAAGAGCCTAAATTTGTGTCTTTTGTATTTTGGTAATTGACTTGATGAAATACTAAATAAGCTAAAGAAGAGAAGACATAAGTAACTCAAATAAGCTCACAAGTAATTATCAAGAAGAGAAATTTAATTAATCACCAGCCCCCTAAATTCTCAACAGTTGGTGCTACTCGGTGTTGTAGTGATAACATGAAGTTCAGTGATGAATCACTATGTTTGGATGTTGCTATAGGGATTATGATTTGAAGATCAAAGGATCAAGGAAGACGACTATGTATTGGTCTTGGAATGGTAAAATAGGTCAAGGGCCTTGGTCTTGGTATTTGTCAATTGGAATCTCTATAAGAAGCATTTGTGTAGCTTTTCCTCTCAAAGAGTGAGAGGTTTTGGCCCTGGCTCATAACCTACATGTTGTGTCTCTTTTCTATTTATGTTTATGCATTGGTTACTATTTGATGAAGAAAGAACACTAATAATCTAACAAGAAAAAGATCTTAATCTAAAGAATTTAAAAGGCATTCACAAACAGTCACTAATGAAGAGAAATCTCTTAACACTAAATCCCCTAGATTTCTCAACATTGTAGTGGTCAAGGGCCTTATTTTAAAAGGCTTGGTGCAGGCCCACCCTTTCTCCAGTCATAATGAGCGACAGATAGTTTTGGAGAGTTGTATGAAGCTGAGTCCACCTTCCCCCCCAGTTGTAATCAGGGATTCATTTTTTTTTTTTTTTCTGAGTTCTTGTGAGACCCATCTCAGGGGGATACTATGTTTGCAAGTGTGAGCTACGAATCTGGTCTCCTCCCTTGCAACCAAGATTCAAGAATGGATCGGGATCCCCTCTGCCTTATGCATCTCCTTTATGAGGGCCAACAACTTTAGGATATAAATAAACTAAGTGAGCACGACATAGTAAACAACACAGTAATAAATCTAGTTTCTAGATTGTGAGGCAAAGCTCAAGGAAGGGGTGGCCCCTCTTCCTCTCAGCTCAAATCTTTTAAAAGAAGCGTTAAAGCTAGGGATTGTGAACCAGCCTCCTAAGGAGCTCTCAGTGCCAGCATTTCTTGTGGATCAAATCGAGAAAATCCCATCCATTGGTGTGCCAAAAAATTAATCCAACTCTCTCAGTGTTGACTACATGGAGCATGCTCTAATTTTTCGATTTAATGGATTTTGGCCTTCAGCATATGTACTTTGAGATTGGGTGGCTAAGACCTGGTCTAAGAACAGTTATCTATTCTTCTCCTCAGAGGGATACTTTATAGTATATTTCAAGAACCAGAGGGATCGACAGGGGGTCCTTGAGCTTGCCGCATGGTTTTGGGCTGATTAGGGCTCTCCATTCAACCATGGTTTGTAGATTTTAACCCCTAATAATGCTAGATTTGGCCATTCTTATTTGGGTTCAACTCCCTAATTTACCTCTTAACTTAATGCACCCTGATATTTTAGCCGATATTGGTAATGCCCTAGGCCGATTCATTAATATCAACATGCACAAGCTAGTGAAGGGTATTGTGACCTTTGCACGGATATGCGTGGAAGTTGATTTCAACACGGGATTACCTGATAAAATCCTCCTGAATTGGAGGGGAGCTATTTACTCACAAGCACTAGATTATGAGAACACAACCTTCCATTACAAGTTTTCCAATAGCCAGGTCACCTCGAAAATGTATGCCCTTCTTCTCAAGGGCCCTCTCCACCTCACCAAGAATTTATTGCTAGTGTTCAGTGAAAAAGAAAAAAATGTAGAACAGTAACACTTCACCCTTTCCTTCTTCTGGTTCACACAGATGGTCTATTCAGACACACTTTCTTTGAGAAATCTAAAACCTATACCAAATTTTCTATAGATCCATTGGAACAAACCATTGTTTTATTCACTCCTTCGTATGCCTAAAATGTTGATGTTATGTATTTGACAAAACATCAAGTAGTAGGTCTGACAGGTCTCTGAATTATCATTCCAATTTAATAAATTTCTTGAATTGCTTTCTCCTTTGAATTTGTGATTGTTATATTTGAATTTGGGTCAATCTTTCCAAGTTTTATAATCACTGGATTGTTCAATTTGAGCTTTCTATACGACAAGTTTCTTGAACTAGATTTGTGATGTTGTTTGTTTCTCAAACATGCGCTTTTATTTTGAATTAGAATTTTCTAATACTTTTAGGATAATGGTAACTTTAATAGCTAGGTTAAGTGTTGCCTTGACAAAACAAGCATCTTTGCAGACTAACTTTTCAATGTGGAAGATCTATTTAGGAGGGTGTTTCTCCATCATTGTTTTCTGAAATATTCCTTTACCTAATAACACAGACTTTCTAAAATGGTCTTCAACTTTTCACTATTACACTTATCACAAATTGTATTCTATAAGAGTTGCAGTCTAAACTTGTCTTTACTTGAACAGACATTGTAATTGTAGCAAAGCATAGATAAACATGAAACTCTAATGTGTTTGGAAGAAATTCGGTTCATGCTTCTAAGAAGACTTAGAAAACATTGTGGCAGAGAACTAACTATTATTCAAGAAGCTCTAGCATTTGCTAGTGAAAAAGATGAGGAAGAGGATATACATTCAAACCGTTGTGCTCGCCAATAATCTTCAACCAAAGAAGCAAATAAAACAGTCCACTGTAATTAAAATGACAAAACCGATGAAAATAGTAAAAATTAAAAAACAAATGCTAGAATGGCCTTAATTATTTTCTTAATTACAGTATCCAATTCTTGAAGAATTCAAAGCCGAAGCATAGAATGGTCGGTGTAGTAGTATCCAAGGTTGCACTAATAGCTATGAGCATGCTCATAGTGCTTCAATTACAACATACAACACTATGATCTCTAAAAGCCTAAAGGAAGTGGTAGAAACAAATGTTTAAGGGTTGCAAAGAATACTAGACATTTAAAAAGGCAAGAAGGACATTCCAACATTGAAGATCATCTTCCAAAACATTCAATAGGTGAAACGACAAAGCTTCTTGGACAATACAATTTCAAAAATTTAGATGTGTTAATTGGTAGGAGCTGGCATGCATTACAGGTCCCCTTATTTGTTGTGACTAATCAATCAATAACTGCAATCACGACCTTAGTACATGTCAAGGCGTTCTGTATTCTAAATTTGTTATCCTTGTTACTTGGTAGAATGGCTTTCATTCACATTGTAGGTGGGAGCCTTATGAAGGAAAGGGAGATTCATATTTAATGTGGTTTCTGTTTTTTCAAACACAAAAGTTTTGCAAAATTCCAGCATAGATTGTGAAATGTGTGGTATATGAAGTAAGTATATAGTGCTTCTTAATAGGGAAAATTTCTAAGATAGTGTAGTGTGGTATTTGAAGATGCCTCATACAGTTTGTCGAAGGAGGTTGTCAACGACTATGGTGTTTTACTAGCTGATTGACTACTCTTGTGCATCCAAAAGTTTTGCAGAATCACTCTAGGTTTGATTTTCTCTTTTACTCATTGAGTGATTACCCCTTTACATCCCAAAGGCTTGTGGAATTTCTTCAGGTTTGTGGAATTGGGCCTCGCAGTTTATGAGAAAGAGTAAAATGATTGCGGAGTATTGGCTTATTTCACTCTTTGCAGAATATCTAAAAACAAATTAAGTAATTTCTACTTATGAATCATACTTTTTAAAAATAAATTCTACTTATTTTCATAATTTAAGAGGTTTCACCGATCTGAAAATAGAGAATAAATAAATGAAACAGAAGCTTATTGATGGTGACATTGTCGTCGGGGTCTCTGAAGCATCTTTTCTATTCCCTTGAGGCTGAGTGAGGTGCAGAGGATTCTCATAGCAACTCTGTTGGCCACAATGCTGGCCTTCATCTAAACCTCTCATTTAGGTCTTCTATTCTTTCTCCTTTATTATGAAAAATGGCCTCCCCAACTCATCAGAAGCCAACGTCATCCCTGCAAATAGTAACAAAATGCAGCACAGAGATTAAGCTGAAACATACAAGCATGGATGCGAAAAAAAATAGTAGAACCAGATACCTGTGTGTACTCCTCTCTGTGGAACACTAAAAATTGTGGAAAAGAAGTGAACAAATGTAGCACCGTCAACCATCAATGGATTGAAGATCCGATGGTGGGGTTCGAGATCGGATATCCAGTCTGCCCCTGGTAAAACCCCAAATCCAAACTCTCTTCAATCTGGTTTTCGCTCCCGCCCCTATGCAATTTAGATATTTTGAGAGTAAATTTTTTCGTTCCCGCCCTGTAAAAACCAAAAAAAAATACTACTTCGGAACATTTGGGTTGCCGAAGGTTTTGTAAATCATCCAAAAATAAAAATAAAAAAAATCCTATAATTTTATTTCCAATTTTTTTTAATATTAGTTGAAAGCGTTTATTGTATATTTTTGGTTGTGATGAAAGCATTTTTTTGTTATATTTTGGCATATTTATTATTATAGTAATAATATATTTTTAAGATTATTTATTTTATGTAATGATTTTATTATTAAAAATTGTTAGGATAAGAATGTTGTATTTTTGGAATTTTAATGTGAAAGTATTTTTAACTTAGTTGTATTGGAAATTAAATTAATTTTAATATATATATATATATATATATATATATATATATATATATATTATTGGGTGGGTGTTAACAAAAAAGGGTTTATGGTAAGTGGGTTTAATAGTTAAAAAGTGTTAGTCTCTTAAATGTCATATGACAAATTTGGAAGGAGTAGGGTGTATATTCTTCTTTAGGTTAAATATATTCAAATGGTTGTGTGAATGGGGTTGTAAGAGCCTATGTTTTCATCTTGAGAAAATAGAGTCATCTCGAAGTCACTCTCATAGTTTAGGTTGTCATAAGTAAAATATGTGTTTTGTCTTAAGATGTGAACATTTCATTTTAGAGAGCGTGATAATGTGGTTTTAGCGAGGCATTAAAAGATGGAACGAGCATGTACATTTGGTATGCTAGTGTTGTGTTCTTCTTGAGGCATGAGTGCACGTCTAAGAAGAATCTAACAAGGGTTGAAGAGGTGGAATACTTAGAGAAGTTTTGGGGGTTGTAGTCTCACTTAGAGGTGTAGAAAAGCAAGTTAAGAACCATGAGAAGTTTTGAAGCAAACTTAAGATATTTGACAAGTTGCACGAAGAAAAATTAGCACTGGTATTAATTGAACATTCTTTGATCAAAGTTGATACCCTCTCCTTGGCACTACTACTTTGCAAGACAAAGAAGAAATGTGAAATATATGTGGAACCCACTAAAGAAGTTGGCAAGGTTGTTGCAACATATATAGGTGGTTTTTTCGTGTTGCAAAAGGAGTTATTGGAACTTAGAAGGTGACCATTGGAGTAGATTTTTCATGGAGTGTCGAGGAGGTGCAAGGGTGTAGGCCACATCTTACGGGTATCTTGTACTTTTGGTGTGCGTTAGTGATGTTAGTGCATTGTGTTTGATGAGCAATAGCTATATAATGTTTCATGAATGAAAAAACCCACAAGTTTGAGATGTCTTAACCGTTTGGCATTGTAAGATGTGTTATGCCCTAATTAGAACCCTCTCAGAGTATGATGGGTTGTACCATGGACTTAGGTCCACTTGCATGGTTGAGGTGTAAAGGTGCCTCGTGAGTTGAGGAAAATGATTGCAATGCTTACCTATATAAAATGTTTATGATATAATATTAATGATTTTTTTTGGAGAATGGAAGAGGAAGATAAGAAAGGAGAGGCACTAAGGTTTATTGTAAATCAATCAAAAGGAAGGAAAAATGTCTCCTATTAGAGATATTTTTCAAGTTGCCTCTTCAATAGTATTAAATTTCATTGGAGATATGGAGTTAGCCTCAAAAACATTGATTGGGTACTCGAGAAACCCAAGACCTGACATATCCAAGCTAGTCCATTAGATAGATTCGTCTTGGGTAAAGGTTGCAAATTCTAAGGTGCAAATCTCCCATTTTTAATGTGGGTTTTAAACCTTTGATTTGAAAATGCTAAAAGCAAGGTCATGATCTTGAAAGGAGGTCCTTAATTTTACCAAAACTCAATGCCGATGCTTAATCCATGGTGTGAATCTTTCTATTTGGGTTTTGCCTTAAACATTGAGATCTATCTTTGGGTCTAGCTATTAGTCTATCGTTTCATTTATGTGTTGAGAAGGTCTTAAGGGTTGTAGGGGATGCGATGTTTATTTTCCAATACCCCTCCCTTAAAACCGTATAAAGAGATAGTGTGCCCCATTTTGTTGTCGTAATATTTCAACCATGAACTCTTCTTATGAGTATGCCCTTGAAGGGAGGGTATGTAAAGGAAGTAGAAAAAAACAAAATTTCATGTTGAGTCGAAGGAGGGGTATAGATTGTAGGTGTCTCTAGAGGTCTTGACAAAGGTGAAGGATAAAGGATTTTACCTCTTATTGAAACGCCTTCCATTCCACCATTTGAGTTGCTAAAGGGCACTGAATTTAAGGGTCATAGGTGAGTTCTCACAAAGATCTTAAAAATAAGAAGGTAGGTGTGATTTAGCATAGGATTTATTCTTCAATGGTTGAATTTTAGGGTGAGATTTCCTAGTAAATGGAAAAAATTGAAGCCCTACCACCCATAGATTAAGTAGAGTATGAGAAAATGTTTCCTAAGTTTCAAAAATTCTCACCATATATTGTCCATGATATCCATGAAAATTATGTTCAATTGTTAATAACTCATGTTATGGTATCATCTTTGATTCATGGCACATATACTTCTTCAACTAGTGGTGGTTGGACGGAGAGTCCAACCAATGAGTAGGTAAGGTTGTTCATTTACAAGGTTGGCATCAATGAAGTATTCTCCCTCTCTGCCCAACTCTAAGAGGAGAAGTATGCATAATGGACTTATTATTGTAAACAATTGTAAATATTGGGTTATATTGAAGTTCAAGGGCTTGAAGTTTTGCATCAGTGACTTCTAGGTGTGTTAGGTTTCAAGGCATGGTAGGATGCGCTAGGGAGTACCAAAGCATGCCAAGGAATGCAGGGGATTCTAACAAGTGCCACATAGTGCCAAGGGATTGTTAGACGTGCTAGTTGTTATGGCATGTCAAGATGTAAAATATGTTGCTTAGTTGTTTTACGACCACAAATGGATGTGAGCCTCGTCTTCGTAACTTATTAAGTTTTTTGATTTGAGATTCGGCATGAGTATCCTAAGATGAGTTATAGGAAGTTCTTAAGTGAACAAGGAATAGTATAGTTGTAGTAATTGTAACTTGGTCAAGCTATTGTAGTCGAAGCAGGATTTGGTTGGGTTCCCAAGTTGCAAAAAAATAAGGGTAGTTGCGAGGGCATGATAAATAAGGAATGATAGGGCATTCCATGGAATGAAAAGGTGTGCTAGCAAATTCTAGATAGTTTCAAAGCATGTCGAGGAGTGTTGGGGAGTGTCAGGGCATCACAAGGAAGAACTAGGTCAAAAAGCATGGAAATGAATGAATAAGAGTGTGTGCCAAGGAGTATCAATGACTTCTAGGTGTCTCAAGGATGAAGTGTGTTAGGATAATTTTAAAATAGGACTTGTAGGAGGAAATCCTACGATTGCAGTAATGGGCTAGACAAAGCAGTCGAGACTTTGGGTTAGGCACAACACTATTGTTTCAATAACTTTTTTGGGTACCCAAGTCGCAAAAAAGTAAGGCTATCTATAAGGGCATGAAAATTAGGGAGTGCCAAGGTGTGCCAAGGAATTTCAATAAGAGCTAACACATGTTAGACAGTTCCATTAAGGCATGTTAGGCACACCAAGACATGGCAAGTGATAAGGAGGGAGTGACAAGATATGCTAGATAGTTCCAAGGTATGCTAGAGTGCTAGGGAAGCATACCAAGATGTGTCAAGTGCCAATGTGTGTTTAGTGTTAGTGAGTGCCAGGATACACAAGGGAGCACTATGTCAAAATGCCTGGAAATGAATGAATAAGAGTGTGTGACAGGGGGTGTCAACGAGTCTTAGGTGTGTTAAGGAGGGAGTGACATGGTATGCTAGGCAGCGTTAAGTCATGCTAGTGTGCCAGAGTGGCATGCGGCCAAGATGTGCCAAGTGCCAGGGTGTGCCAACACATTCTAGGAAGTGTTAGGGACCCACAAGTGAGCACTAGGTGAAAACAATGCATGTAAATAAACATTAAGAGATTGTGACAAGAAGTGTTAATAAGTTCCAAGTGTGCTAAGGAGGGAGTGACAAAGTATGCTGGGTAGTGCTAAGGCATGCTAGAGGCCATGGAAACATGCCAAGATGTGCCAGGTGCTAGGGTGTGCCAATGCATGTCAAGGAGTGTTATAGAGTGCCAAGGAAAAACAAGGGAGCACTAGTTTCAAATGCATGGAAATGAATGAATAAGAGTGTGTGACAAGGAGTGTCAATGAGTTATAGGTGTGTTAAGGAGGGAGTGACAAGGTTATATGCTAGGCAGTGCCAAGGTATGCTAAACTACCAAGGCATGTTAGGAAGTGCTAGGGTGTGTTAGGGTGTGTAAAAGCATGCCAAGGAATGTAGGGGATGCTAACACATGCCACATAGTTCCAAGGAATTTAAGAGATGCCAGGTGCTATGGTATGTCAATATATAAACTGTGTTGCTTAGTTTTTTTACAACCACAGTTGGATGTGATAAGCCTTGTCTTGGTAACTTGTTAAGCGAGATGAGTTGAGATTGGACATGAGTAGCCTAAGATGAGTTACATATAGTTTTTAGGTGAATAAAGTATACGTTGAATTTCAATGACATACGAGAATTTGTTTTTGGTCTTAGAATATTTGATGCAAACACACTCAAGTGCCACAACACATATACTTTGCACAACGAAATCTACACACATTATGGAATCAACTAGTGCACATGAAAATTTTTAACATTTTCAAACAGTTCTTTGTTAAATACAAACTATAATAGAATAGGATAGAGCTCTTGTGCCACAGATCATGACCCTTTACAATCACACTGATATAAGGAATACAACTAGGGCTTGGTGTTAGTCTTTTGATAACCAATCTACCTCGAACAAGACAACACTTTAACTACTTTTTTATGGTGGCCACACATAGCCCTTTCAGTCCACATGTCCTGAACATCACATCTGGCAGGTCCTCTTGCCTCCCATTATGCAACTCCTCAATTTTCCTCTATCAATTATCAACTCCTAATCAATGTATAGATAGGATTTAGTTGGATTCATTTGTATCATCACTTGACTTGGGGTCTCTCTTTCTTTAGATAACTTCACATTTTTCCTTGGAGGACTATTTTGGACGATGGATGCATTTTGATGTATGGATTTGGGCTATTTTTATGTTGGAGCTTTGTTTTTGCAAATGTGAAGCTAGTTGGATATAATCTCTAACATTGTGAGTGATAATTTAACTCTATTCTTCTTGTTGTTGCATGCTATTGAATTCACTATAACTAGGGCTAATTGTTGCATGATGGAAATGTGGAATTATGTGTCTATTTAGCTTATTTAATGTATGGGCCATTGTTAGATGAGTGAAATGTCTTTGAGACCATTGTATCTCAATAATATTGCACCATTTGTATGAAGTGTAAATTCTTGAAGGTCACTTTTCGTATTCCTCTAACATTGGACGAAGTTGACTTTCTGGGCCTCCTTGATCAAGAAACCAAATTCTTGCTTATTATCATCCCTGAATCCACATCCCCAAGTGAATTAGGCACTAGTACCTCAAAAAGGGTGATGATTTCCCCCCATTTTTTCACAATTTTCCATTTTTCCTTAGGTCTAGCTCCATTATGTCACCTAGGGCATCAATTTCCCAGAAATCTAGCCAGAGGAAAACTTCAATCTCCTAGAGGCAACTGTGTTGGTGGGTCCCCTCACTCTCCTTGAAATTTGGGCCAATTATGACGGTGGAATCTCCAATACCTCAAGCCCTATCTCTAGGATCAAGTTTTGCCTATGTGTTCCCAAGGCTAGAACCTAGTAGGATCAATTTGACCCATCGAAGTAAAAACTCTTGCTTGATCCTTTCCCCTCACATTGTCCATGATAGGAACATCATTGGTTGCTAAATTCCATCCCTGAACCTCGGCTGGGTCCACTTGGCCTCGTGTGGTCCCATTTGGTGTCAAAGGCCTTTCATTAAGGACCATTTGGGAATCCAAGTTCCCAAAGAATTTTATGGATTGAGAACTTCCTTCATAAGTTGTATTCTTCTCCCTCAACCCTTCAATCCCCCTCCTCTCTCCCTATAAGATCAAGTCCCTTGCTTAAAAGGCAAGGAAGTCCCACTCTTTATTATATCTTAGGGAAATGGTTTCTAGGGCTAGTGAACTAGGGCCAGGGCTAGTTGGCTGGCCCACTTGACTGCTACTTTAGTCCTTCAAAGTATGCACATCCTTAGGCCCTATACACCTGCCCTTCTACCAATCTTGTTGTCCTTCACAAGTACAAGAGTTAGGCATCTTCTTTGACAGTAACCTAACAACCCTCCAACTGTACTTGGACTACCATAAATCTGCCCAACCACAATCAATTATTTTTATTGATCTAGGGCCCACAATATTCTCTTCATCTACGGATATTCAAATCTTCCACTTAACAATGGTTTGAGTCCTCTCAAAATCATTGTTCTTGTGTATCGACAATTTGATCTTTGTTGTCCAATCTATGAAAAAATATAAACTACTCCTCTTATCATCCTTCTAACAATCTGTAGATGAATGAACTAGGGTCATAAATTAGCCACTAACAGTCCATTGACTAATTTTGTATAGGTTGCTTTAGATCTTTGTCTAAAACTCTCTGGATAGTCCACCAAAATCAACTCCTCTGCATGTCAATCCATTCTTCATATGGCACATTTATTCTGCATGCTCAATCTTATGCTCAGGTTCTAGCCTCCTTTGGATCTGTTATCTCCACACATACTAAATCTGCAAACCATCTTCCATATCCGCGATCTATATTGCAAAAATAAACCTCGCTCTAAAGGTCACAACCATTCTTCTTCTACGCAAATTTTTCACAGTCTTAAGGGCATACCTTATGAACTAAACATGCTAGGAAATTGTCCTAACTAGGGTTAAAGAAAAAATTGTGGTGATGTTTGGATGGGTGCTAATTTGTAGGGTTTTCCATTTTTATAATTTTCTTTGTTGTGCTTTGTACCATGCTACCTAGTTGCTTTCCTATTTCCCTAGCATTTTAACTTTTTCGATGTCTATCTCTCTATTGTTTCTTGCCCCATTTGAAATGTCATCCTCATTTGGTAGGTGTTTTCTTCAATATAGTGTGAATATTTTTCCATCACACAGCTTCTGTGGCGTTTGTCTACTGAAATAGCTTGTAAGGCCCATTCATCAGGGTATTTGATGAAATGAAATGATTATCGATGATCACCAACTAATGGTACCTACAAAGATTTACTCTAACAATTCTACAGTTTTCCTGTGCCAACAATTATACAACATTTTAACCTCATGAACTAGTCTCCTCTATTCTCTTAGCTGATGCTATAAGAACTTATTTTTGTTGTCAAAGCTTTTACTCTCTAGTCCCATTGAGTTATTTCAGTTATTTGTGGACATTGATCTATTTTCATTTCATTTCTTCAAATTTTCTGACTGTTATGCGTTACCTTTGACCAGTGAATTATTTCTTACCTATGATTTTTCTGCATAAGCATTCCAGCTAGCCAGAGCAGCAGGGGCAGCAGGAGCCACTCAGTCCAGCCAAAGCCTAGCAGGGGCAGCGCAAAGGCAGTAGGAGCCACGCAAGGTTGACGTAGGCCTAGTTAGGGCAGCACAGGGGCAGTGTAAGCCCTTCAGGTGTGACGTAGACCCTTACTGAGCAGCGCAAAGGTCGAAATAGGCCATTCAGGCTGACGTAGAGGGATTCAGAGCAACACATTACTGCCATTTTTATTTCTCTATTGGGTGAACTAGTTTTGGTGCCCAGGATTGTTGTACTTAGATTCTGCATAATAATGAAAACCCTCTAGAGCTAGCTGCACTAGTTTTCTCGCATTGGGTTTTTTCCGGGGACAATTTTCCAGAAAATACGTCTGCCACTTTGTCTATGAGCATGTTATTCAATATTTGATCTGTATGCATAGGTTGCTAGTTTTATTTACTATTTACTTCACTAATTTATTAAATATTTCATAAATTAACTTGTAACTTAATTCCAGTAGGAGAAGTAAATCAAGATACTGCAGTAGGGTTTCTTAGATTAAGAAATTTTCACATTCCCTAGGTCTAGCCACATTAGGTCACCTAGGGCAACAATTTCCCAGGAATCTAGCTAGAGGAAAATTTCTATCTCCTAGAGGCAGTTGCATTGTTGGGTGCCCTCACTCTCCTCAGAACTTGGGCCAATTCTGACGGTGGAATCTCCGGATTCCTCAAGCCCTAGCTCTAGGGTCAAGTTTTGCCTAAGTGATCCCAAGGATAGAACCTAGTAGGATCAATTTGACCTATTTAAGTAAAAAATCTTGTCTGATCCTTTCCCCTCACCTTGTCCAAGATAGGAACATCATTGGTTGCTAAATTCCATCCCCGAACCTGGGTTGGGTCCACTTGGCCTTGTGTGGTCCCATTTGGTGTCAAAGGCCTTTCATCAAGGACCATTTGGGAATCCAAGTTCCCAAAGGATTTTAGGGATTAAGAACTTCCTTCATAAGTCTTTTTCTTCTCCCTCAATCCTTAAATCCCCCTCCTCTCTCCCTAGAAGATAAATTCACTTGCTTAAAAGGAAAGCAAGTCCCACTCTTTATTTTATCTTAGGGAAAGGGTTTCGAGGGTCACTTCCCACCTATTCATTGACCTATATGCTACAAGTGACTTCCTAAACTACCGAGACTCCACCCATCGGTGAAATTCCATGAAGAGAAAGGAGCCTTAGCTGTGGTGACAATGGGCTAAGCCTCCATCGTTTCCCTTGTCCTAGCATTTTCCCTCTTAGGAACCCCTTTTAGGTCCACTACTAGTTTGAGTGGTAACAAGTTCTTCACAATTCCATTTGTGAACAACTCTTTGGTAAGCCCACTTTTGCCATATTATAGCTCCAAGATGTGAATTCCAGGGCTATGGAGGCTACCCTTCTTCTCTCTGAATCAATCCTATACAATATAGTGAATTAGGGCTAGTTGGTTGGCCCACTTGACTATTACTTTAGTCCTTCAAAGTCTGCACATCCTTAGGCCCTATACACCTACCCTTCCACCAATTTTGTTTTCCTTCACCAGAACAAGAGTCAGGGCTCTTCTTTGACAGTAACCTAACAACCCTCCAACTGTACTTGGACTACCATCAATCTGCCCAACCACAGTCAATTCTTTTTACTGATCTAGGGCCCACAATATTGTCTTCATCTAGGGCTCTTCAAATCTACCACCTAACAATGGTTTGAGTCCTCTCAAGATCACTGTTCTTGTGTATCGACAATTTGATCTTTGTTGTCCAATCTATGAACAAATATGAACTACTCCTCTTATCATACTTCTAACAATTTGTAGATGACTGAACTAGGGTTACAAATTAGCCACTAACAGTCCATTTACTAATTTTTTATAGGTTTCTTCAGATATTTGTTTAAAACTCTATGGAAATTCCACCAAAATCAACTCCTCTGCATGTCAATCCATTCTTCATATGGCACATTTCTTCTGCATGCGCAATCTTCTACTCAGGTTCCACCCTCCTTTGGATCTATTGTCTCCACATATACTGAATCTGCAAACCATCTTCCAGATCTGCGGTCTTTATTGCATAAATAAACCTCTCTCTAAGGGTCACAACCCGTCTTCTTCTACACAAATTTGTCACAGTCTTAAGGGCATACCTTATGAACTAAACATGCTAGGAAATTGTCCTAACTAGGGCATTATACTTATGTACTTCTAATTGTTGTAGAACAAACCCTATCCACACATAGAAAAAACACGACTCTTGCCTCCATAAGGGACTCGACCTAGCTCATATGGATCCATAGATTTTGGGCATTTCTTTGACTGAATCTTGACATGAACTTCAGATCTCAATGTCGACCCTCAAACTAGGGTTAAATCAGTCAATATTACACCTGTGTCGACTTCTGTTATGGCTCTAAATTACAGTGCAAGCCCTCCTCCATTTATGTTGGTCTTTATCATAGACCTTGCGGCCTACTAACCACCACAAGGAAAGATGGTATCAACCCTCTCTTCTATTTCATGTAGAAAATCTAACCAACAGGATTCAATCTGATCTTGTAATCGTGTACTAAAACAAGATACCGAATCCTTCCTACAATTTGTGGAAACAATACACAATCGCACAATCACATATAAGTAAGAGAAACAAGTTATCAATCGCATAACACAAGATGTATCTGGGGAAGCAACTGCTCAAAACCCTCTATCTCTATTTTGTATTAAGTCAAGGAATCATGAAACAATACAATGCTTAATCTCTCTTGATATTCTCCAGCACTCTGCCAATTGTCTCCTGCTGATCTAGGAAAAATTGGTCTAATACTTAGTCAATTCTCAGCCTGCCTTGCTCACGCAATTCCTATGGAATTATCTCCATATTAGTTAGGAAAATCAACCTTCCTTGATTGTGCAATCCATCATGGCATCCTAATGACTTTATAATTGCACATGGGAAATTTTATATAAATACAACTGATAGTTATGTTCCTCTTAACTGTGTTACAATAAGGATGAAGGGTATTTTATTATTTAAAAATAAGATAAAACCCTAAACAACCAAAACCCTAACCCGACGAGATGTAACACCAAGATTTTATGGGCCTCGTTGGGGTTAGTTGGGCAGCCAAATTTCCGAGGTCGTAACTTGGTCATATGATCTTCGTTTGATGCACATGATACCCCATTAGAAAGATCTCTCTGAGGACTACAACTACTAATGTGATTTCTAAGAAATTTCCAAACCTTTCATGCCCAAAAAACGTCATTTGGGGCCTCAAAACGGCTCCGGAAGTTCAGGACCTGAAAAACTGACAAAAATAGTAAATTGTGCTATAATTAAGGAAACTGGAAAACTGAAAGAGACAATGGCGAGGGCCCCAGTGGAATAGGAAGGTGGCCACCAATATCCACCTCGATCACCTTAAATTGAATTTACTGAGCTAACTCAATCATCATGACTTAGTTAACTGACACAAGTTGTTATGAGATGAAATTACAATTTATTGTCCAATTTATTTAAGTGAAAAATAAATTAGACGCCTCACATTCCTCACTCCTAGTACATAAAAATTCCTCACTAGTGTGGGTGCATTTTTTTTTGTCCTTTCTAGTTTCCAATTTCACTGTTTCTTGTTGCAAATTTCAAAACTCCCTCTCAACAAGAAAGGAATTCAATATATCCCCATCTGGTACCTTTGGAATGTTCTACATGCTACACTTCTCTAGTGTTGTTTGCACCTGCAAATCCTGAAACTAAATAGCCTCCGAACAACTTACTTAGTATAATGCATCTGTCATCAGAGTCTTTTGACTGCTGCTAGCTACTACACCTGTCTAGTACTGGATTCTCTGCGCTGCTACTGACATCTGCATCTGTGCCCTTTGAAATATTTATAACTCTGATTTGTAATCCAGTATTTGACATCTGTCACTCTGATTTCTGTCTCGCTGACATCTGACTACATCAATCTAACTGATCCTTCCTACTACTATTGTACTGTGGGCTCCTCGTAGCCAGGTTCGATCCATGAGACACGCCTTCTCAATGGACCTTGCCCAAATTTCTTATCTTGGGATTATGTCTACACATCACCCCACCTTACACCTCGACGTATGGATGCTCCCTCTTCCCATATGGCTCTAAATTTCCCCCTCATGGAGGTATTTGCTTGAGTGGACGCTTCCACTTAGTCTCCTCTATGCTTCTCCAATTGTGGCAGCTACTGCACAACCTTCTGAGACTGCTTCTCATGAGGATGCATGTTGAGAGGTAATTTATGCTCCCTCTAAACCTCCAAGTCTCTAAATTCTTCCTTTCTCCTCAAAGCTTTGCATGCATCTGGTACCTCAATTACATATAGGTTCTTGAATTGCGCACAGTGTAATTGTCTCGACGTTACAAAAAGTTTCTAAAAAAGAGTTGATTTTAAATCAATGATATCTCCTTCATCCGAGCTCCTATTCGACCGATTTTTTTTCCCATTTGGGTAGATTTTCACGAGGAATCCAAATATTCTATTTGTTTTTGAAAATTTTACACCAAATATTCAAATATTCTCTGCAAACTCACCGCCCAAAAAATTCCTGCTCTGATACCATGTAGAAAATCTAACCAATGAGATTCAATCTAATCTTGTAATCTACTAAAACAAGATATTGAATCCTTCCTACAATTTGCGGAAACAAAACACGATCGCACAATCACATATAAGTAAGAGAAATAAATTATCAATCACACAACAACATGATGTATTTGGGGAAATAACTGCTCAAAAGCCCTCTATCTCTATTGTGTATTAAGTCAAGGAATCATGAAACAATACATTAATGCTTAATATCTCATGAGATTCTCCAGCACTATGTCAATTGTCTCCCGTTGATATAGGCAAACTTGGTCTAGTACTTAGCCAATTCTCATCCTTACTTCAGCCTACCTTTCTCATGCAATTCCTAGGGAATTAACTCCTTATTAATTAGTAAAATCAGTCTTCCTTGATTACGCAATCCATCGTGGCATCCCAATGACTTTATAATTGCACATGGGAAATTTTCTCTGAATACAACTGATAGTTATGTTCCCTTTAACCTCTGTCTCAACTGGGTATTCCTCAAAACTGATATGCATGCAACTATTAATAGCAAATTATTAGTTATATGATTGATCACTCATTGTGAATTAAATCTAATTCAATTCATTGTACCTCTCACTAGCTCATCACTCAGTTAGAACCAGTTAAACCGATTTTAACTCATTTAATCGAGTTAATTACACTTGCACCCCACTAATGCATCAACTTCAACTAGACCTCAAAAATATTAGAATCCCTCTAGATGCCTCATCTTAGACCCTCAAGTACTTGAATTTCTTAAGCTAACTCGGTCATCATGACTTAATTAACTGATACAAGTTGTTATGAGATGAAATTACAATTTATTGTCCAATTTATTTAAGGGAAAAATAAATTAGACACTCCACATTCCTCACTCCTGGTGCATCAAAATTCCTCACCAGTGTGGGTGCATTTTTTGTTGTCCTTTCTGGTTTCCAATCTCATTGTTTCTTGTTGCAAATTTCAACATTTCAGAATTTGATGCGGCCTTCACACAAAGACACCATTGAAATCACATGCCCAGATTCTCATGAGAAACCTCTCTTAAGCTCGATCTGCTAGAAGAGAACCAACAATATGCCATCCTACTTCCTAGCGCAAACCAACCCTTAAGGTATGCAACATTCTTCTGAACCCTCACATGATGATCTTTCTCTTGGAGGATGATCATGATCTCCCTTTAGCAACCCTTACTCAGCCCTCATACTCGACCTACTTTAGGACTACATCTCTCTTCACCCCCTTGATGTGCCAGATATTGGGAATACATGTCAAACATGCTAAGATGTGCCAAGTGATAAGGCATGCCAAGATGTGAAAGGGTGTGTCAATGCATGTCAGGGACTGTCAAGACAAAAAAAGGGAGAAAAAAGTTAAACTACAAGGAAATGAACACATAAGAGGGTTAATAAGTCATCAATTTACCTTTTCCAAGAGGGGCATGCTAGGCACACCAACACTAGGTGCCAAGTGCAAATTATTAGTGCATTCTAAGTGCCAAGTATTCCTTTGTTGCTTCTCATCTACTTTCCAACAATTGATAATCACAAATAAATTTAATATTAAACCATGCCAAATCATACCAAGGCATCTCAACGTATTCCATACATGCTAAGACTTTCCAAGCGCCAACATGTGCCAAGTGCCAATATGTGTCAGGGACTAGTGTTATGCATGTTATGAAGTGGAAGGGAATGTTGAAGAGTGCTAAGGTGTGTTAGAGAGTGATAATGCATGTTGATGAGTGTTAAGGATTACTAGGAAAAAACATTAAGGGAGCACTAGGCAAAAATTCATGGAAGTTAATGAATATGAGGAACGTGTGCCAGAGACTAGTGTTAATGAGTGTTAGTTGTCATGCCAAGGAGGGACTGAGAAGGTATGCTAAGCATTGGTAAGGCATGCTAGGGAATATCAAGGCATGTCAAGAATTCCCAAAGTGTGCTTAGGAGTTCCAGGGTGTGCTAATTATATCACGTGCCAATTAATAGTGCCAAGATATGCTAATACATGGTAGGTGCTAAGGATGTGGTGCAGGGTGCTAGGGTATGTCAATATGTGTCAAGGCAACAAAATGAAGAACCAATAAGAGGGTTAATAAGTCAAGACTTTATCTTTTGAAAAGGGGCATGCTAGGCACACTAATAATAGGTCCCAATACATGCCAAGTGGCATTGTGTGCCAAGTGCTAATGTATGTCAATGCATTCAACCAAGGTGTTCTAGGGCATGCTAGGGACTATATGCAACATGCCAACACATGCTAGGAGAGTTCCATGTTGTGCTAGCGCATTCCGCCATGTGCTTGGGCGTCAGTGTCATCACGAGATGTTCTAGGTATAAAGATGTTCCAATACATGTGGGGTGCTAAGAAATGTTAGTGTGTGCCAAAGCATTAATTTAAGGCGTGCCCAGATTGGTGAGGATCGTTAGGTCTTTCTCATTAATAGAAATGTCAAAGCTTGATTATGTATTAAATAATATAGTTCCTACACACAATAGTGGAAATTTATCTAAAGGGAATTTGCTAGATAATAAACTTAATATATATGAATCATGTGTTGACTCATAGGAAATCTCTATTCGACTAGTCATTACTTGAGGGAAATGATAAACACTAATTACTTCTAAATAAATTGACTGACCCGAACCACTATGGCCTTGGACATATTATAAAAAATACTCCACAATAATGGTATTAAATCGTTAACTTTTGACAAAAAATATATTAACAGGCACATAGCGTCATCAAAAACTCATTGGAATGATCAATGATGACGGGCATTTTTTGACCGTCACCAAAAGTAACAAAAAGTGCATTGGTGAGGGTCATTAAGAGAATTAGTGATGGGCCTTTAACGACCCTCACCAAAAGTCTCACTGAAAATGTCTTTGGTGACGGACCATAAAGGACCATCACTATATACACTTATAGTGACGATTTTTTCATTATCAATGATGACGGACATTTTTTGACCGTCACCAAAAGTAACAAAAAGAGCATTGGTGAGGGTCATTAAAATTTTGTCACTAGAAGTGTCACCAAAGAGAGAATCAGTGATGGGCCTTTAACAACCCTCACCAAAAGTGTCATTGAAAATGTCTTTGGTGACGGACCATAAAGGACCATCACTATATACACTTACAGTGACGGTTTTTTAAGGACCGTCACCATATGTGACATTGGTGATGGACCTTAAAGGTATGTCACAAGCATGACCCTCACCAATGTGTTTTTTTCTTGTAGTGTCGCATCAACGAGGATTTAACATTGTGGTGAAGAGCTTAAGAGTTAAAACAAAAAGTTGTGAGTTTAACCACTAGAAAAAGGCCAAGATTAATGGTAGTTTCTCAGGCCAATGGAGACTATGATGCCAGTACTGCTGTTGTTACAAATATTTTAGTGACACCTTCTTTTTGAAATCTATGTGTGTCCTTCCTGCAATAAAAAATTGATGAAGTGTGGGTTGTTGCCACTGCTTATTCATGGCGGTGGTTGGGAGTATAATTCCAACACTCCCCCTTAATCACAACTACCACCATCAGTCATTCCCAAACACTTTCTGAGATAAACAAAACTCCTTTGTCCTAATGGCTTTGTGTGGATATCAACAAACTGTTCCTCTGTCATGCAATGCTGCAAAACAATCTCACCATTTTGAGTTGCTGAATTCGGAATCTCCACAGTGTGCATTTTTGCATCTACGTTTTGGGTCTAGAACAAGACCCATCATCAGGAAAAATCCTGTCGAAAAGAGAGGAGGTCAAAGTTCATAAATATACCAAAGGATTGTATGAGGTAGGCCGACCAACCATAAAATAATCAATATTTTATAATTTAATAAATAATGTTTTAATATTTTTGCAAAGTTTACAATTTAAAATAGTTAGCTTAAATTACTTAAATTTTTTATTAGAGATTAATCATACTTTAAAAGGAATAAGGTATCCCAAAGAGGCCATATGCTATAAGCATTATTAATATTATAGTAATAATAATAATTCAAATATTTTATGTAATAATTTATGTAAAAATTTCTTTAAGGTTTTTGTTATATATCTAAATTGTTTATATTAAAAATAAAAGTTTAACCTTAAGGATGCTAAAATTAATTGATTAGAGATAATATTAGAGCACACTATACCTAACAATGATTAATTAAAGTTATCTAGTAAGAGTTTTGAAAATAACGCCTATTAAAATTAATGCCCATTTTTAACTTTAATATAACTAGGAATAGTTAACTATGATATTTAATAATTAAAATTGATATTAATGTATCAAATTCTTTATTACCTATAAGAAAGATATATAAAAGTATAAGGGAGGTTAATATTAGGTGAGTGACTACAGATTAGTATTACAGGAGTCAATTTGATTATAATATATAATTAGGAAAAGGTAATTCATAACTATTACTAATAATGTTTTAGTAATTAAAAATTTTATACTAATGTTTTAAATTCCTAATAGTTTATTAAGATATAAGTAAAGGTTTAAGGGGGAATATATAGGGGAAGGAAGGGGTATTTTTTGGAGAGAGAAAGGGAAAGGAAAAAGTCAGCAGGGGGAGAGTCAGCAAGGTGCCAGCAAGGTGTCTTTTTCAAGGTAAAGGAAGAGTCCATACAAGATTATTTATAGGGTTAAAGGAAGGACAGGGGAGGGAGGTGATGTGAAGGGTAACACAGAGGAAGCCAAGGGTGACAACAAGGCAAAGGATAAGTTTAAGAGTGGGAAAATAAGGGAACCCAATTTCTGCTAACTTCTAAACCTCCATCCCTATTGAGGTTTTATGGATGCTTGATGATTTTAAGAGCCTCACGCATTTTCCTTTTGTAATAGTGATTTTCATTAGCAATCACTCTGTCCTCTTCTAGGAAGATGTGGTGGAGAGTTTTATTCGAGTTATCTTCCAGAGCTGAGGTTTTGGTTCTCCCAATTCTGATTTCAGCTCCATGTTCTTTGAGCCTAATCTTAAAATATCTTCCTGTTTCTCCAATATAACATTTCTCGCATGAGCAATTTATATGGTAAATGCCTTTCTACTGGAGTGGATCAAGGTTGTCTTTGACTGATTTCATATTTTGTTTGATTGTCATTAGCGGCTTAAATGAGTTTTCAATGTTATTTTTAGCGAGAACCTTGGCTAGCTTGTCGGTGACCCCTTGGATGTAAGGGAGGTATGCTTTAGATTTTAGGGTTTCATCACGAGGATTTCTTTTGTTTCCAGATCTGGCTTTTTGTATGGATTTGATGATGTCCTTGTTTCTGTATCCCATATTGGTGAATGCATTTCTTAAGTAAGCAATTTCCTCTTCCACGTGATTGTCATCGGAAATTCTGAAGGTTCGCGTGAAAAGAGTCATGAGTACCCCCATCTTCTGTGCCGGATGATGGTGTGAGTTACCATGGAGATAATTGTTTGTGTGTACCTTTTTTCTAAATACCTTATGTCCAATGGAACCATCTTTATTCCTGATGAGTAGTATGTCCAAGAATGGAATGCAGTTGTTATCTTCATCTTCCATGGTAAACTTTATATCCTTGGATAAGTTGTTGTGGTTTTGGAACTTTTTAAGCTCTTCATCCCCATGAGGCCAATCTACACTGGTGTCATCCACGAATCTAATCCAGAATTTAGGCTTAAGTGGGTACGTTTCAAGGGCCCTTTTTTCAAATCTTTCCATGAAGAGATTAGCCACTATAGGGGATAGTGGAGACCCCATGGCTACTCTTGATGTTTGTTCGAAAATATCACCATTGTTAACCAATTCTCTTATAAAATGATACCTTGCATCAATATGCTTTGTTCTCTTTTGGAAAATAGAATTCTTTGATAATGCAATTTCTGAGATATTATCACAATAAATTGTGGTTCCTTTGTCTTGCTCATGACACAAATCTCTCAACATCTTTCTCATCCATACTACTTGGCATGCTGCTATTTTTTCTACCACATATTCAACTTCTATTATTGATAATGCAACTATTGGTTGCTTCTTGGAAGCCTGTGAAATGGCTCCCAATCCCAAATGAAACACATACCCAGATGTGCTATTCCTATCATCTACACTTCTAGCCCAATCACTATCAGTGTAACCAATCAATTTAAAATTATCAGTTGAGGAGTATAGAACACCATACTCCTTTGTTCCATTCACATACCTCAATATTCTCTTGGCTGCTTGCCAATGTGTCTCTTTTGGTGTCTCTATGAATCTGGAAATTAAACTTACAACATACATAATATCAGGCCTAGTTGCAGTCAAATACATTAGACCGCCAACTATGCTCTTATACAATGTCGGATCAAGATTCTTGCCGCAATCTTCTTTGCTTAAATTCAACCCCATGACAGTTGGAGTTGTTGTTGCTTTGTTGTTCTGCATGTTAAACTTCTTTAAAACTTATGCAACATATTTTTCTTGGAAAATAAAAATTCCCTTTTCGTTTTTCCTTACTTATCTTCCCAAAAAATATCTCAATAAACCCAACTCAATCATTTCAAATTCACTCTTCATGACTACTTTAAAATCAACAATGAGAGAAACTTCATTTCTTGTGAAAATTAAATCATCTACATATAAAACAACAATAAGTATTTTACCATCATTTTATTTAATGTAGAGTGTGGGTTCACCATCACACTTGTCAAACCCATTATCCATCAGGTAAGCATAAATCCTGTTGAACCATGCTCTTGGTGATTTCTTCAGCCCATAAAGAGCTTTCTTCAACTTACATACTTTGTGCTCTTGGCCTTTTATCTCATAGCTAGGAGTTTGTTCAACATATACCTCCTCTTTCAACACTCCATTCAAGAATTCTGACTTTACATCATTGGATATACTTTCCACTTTTGTTGTGTTGTTGTGGAAAACACTGTCCTCACTGTCTCCATCCTTGCAACTGGTGCAAAGGTTTCTTCATAATCTCTTCCTTGTTTTTGCTTGTAGCCTTTGACAACAAGTCTTGCTTTGTGTCTTTCTATCTTACCTTCAATATTACTTTTGGTGTTATATACCCATTTCACTCCAATGACTTCTTTACCTTGTGGGAGGTCCACTAACTCCCATGTATCATTCTTTTCTATTGCTCCAATATCTTCATTCATTGCTTCAATCCATTTTTCTTCTTTTACTACATCTTTAAAATGGACTGGGTCATCAACATGACAAAACAAAGAAAATAAAGAATTCAGACCAACATTATTATTTACTTATTCTTACTCATAAATTTCACTCAAATTTCTGAATCTTGGTCTTCTTGGTGTGCTTGGAGTTCCACTTGAACTCGAGGGAGTTGTTGATCCCTGTGGTGTGCCCTGAGAAGAATTTCCTTGATTTTGCACTGCTACTCTCTTGCTTGCTTATGGTGTGCTCTGTTGAGCTTGTGTAGGTGGAGGAGGATCCACCGTTGAGGGATTATTTTCTGCAATCAATTACTCTCTATCTTCATGTGAAATACATGTCTTCACATTTACAGTTTTCTCTAAACTTCCATCCCAAGCTTCTTCTTCTATGAATTGAACATCTTTGCTAATTATTACCTTCTTGGTTGATGAATTATAGAGCTTGTTGGCCTTGGATTCATCATTGTATCCAACAAATATACACTTATCCCCCTTGCTATCCAACATCTTCCTTAACTGATCTGGGACATGTGAATATGCCACACATCCAAATACTCTCATGAGAGTGACAAACTACTTTGTTCCACTCCATGCTTCTTCCAGAAGTTTTCTCATAACAACTTTTGTTGGACATCTATTTAAAATATATACTAGTAACACAATTGACAGCTTCTACCCAATACTCATTTGGCAAGTGATTTGCCTTCAACATACTTCTTACCATGTCCATGATGGTTCTATTATTTATTTCTTCTACACCATTTTTCCGCAGTGTATACCTTGTGATAAATTTCTTGTGTATTCCATGCTCCCTGCAGAAACGTAAGAAGTCTTTGGAGATATACTCTCCTCCTCTTTCAGTTCTTAACACTTTTATGTAGTGTCCACTTTTCTTCTCAACGAGAGATTTTAAGTGGCACAACTGTTCAAACACTTCGCTTTTCAGTCTTAGGAAGTACACCCATGTCTTCCTTGTGTAATAATCTATAAATTTCAAAACATAATGACTGCCAGCTAATGATGGCGTTTGAATTAGTCCACATAAATATGAGTGGACAATCTCTAAGGGTACCTTTGCTTTTATACTCTTTCCTACTGGAAAGGATTCTCTATGTTGTTTGCCCAAGATGCAGTCTTCACATAGGCTATCTAGTTTCTTTATGAGTGGTAACCCTTTACCATCCCTTTTCTATGCAACAAGTTCAAACCTCCGAAATTTAGATGTCCAAATCTCAAATGCCATAACCAGTTTTCATCTTTCACTTCTTCTTGAAAGACCTCTTGTGTGACTACTGCTATAACACCTCCTTCCTTCAATTATGTTTTGATCTTGAGAGGAAAAATCCTATTGGTTTTCATATGCACTTCTGCAATGACCCTTTTACTTGGAGGCATATCCATGATTGTACACACGTCATTCTTAAAAAATACATTATAGCCCTTATTCATGAGTTGTCCAATGCTTAGAAGGTTACATTTCAGGCCAGGTACATAATATAAATCTAGCACAAACTTCTTCTCTCCCTTCCTTGTTAGTATTGATACTCTTCCTTTCCCCCTTACAGAGACTTTACTATCAGTCCATGTTGTCACTTCAGATTTCACACTCTCATCTAGATTGGAAAACATTGCTATGTTTCCAGTCATGTGGTTACTACAACATGAGTCTAAGAACCATACATCTTCTTGTTTTTCTTGTGCTACATTACAAGTTAAAAGCACATTACTCTGGTTCTGATTTTCTTTTGTAAAATTTATACTAGGTCTATTACCCATATAATTTTGTTTCTTTTTGCATTCATTGGCATAATGCCCATAATTTTTAAAATAATCACATTGGACTTGGGATTTATCATACCTTTTTCCTTGTGCTTGATTGTGGCTTGAGCCTTCGCTTTGATTCTGATTGCTACCCCTTCCACTTATGCTTGCAGGGCTACTTCTTCCACCTCTGTGTGGGCTTCTTCCTCTTCATCAATAGTTTGATCTTCCTCGACCTATACCTCGGGAAAAAGACATTTGTGTCTTGAAAGCATTCTCCAATGAGGAGTTTGTTGTTCTGTTCAGTCTATGTTAATGAGACATCAATGATGCATGAATCTCATCCACTGAAAATTGTGAGAGATCCTTTGTCTCTTCTATGGCCATTACTATGGCATCAAATCTTACTGGTATGCTTCTTAGGATTTTCTCCACTATTCTTTTTTCCTCAAGTGTCTCTCCATGAGACCTTATCTGGGTAACCAACCCAATCACATGTGTGAATAATGATTCTATGTTATCAGACTCTTTCATATAGAGAGTTTCAAAATCTCTCCTCAGCATTTGTAATTTTGTTGTCTTTACCTTTTCCATGCCTTGATAGGTTGTCTTGAGAATATCCCATGACTCCTTAGACTTTGTTGTTGCTGCAATCCTTGGGAAAATACTCTCATGTACTTCTTGAAAGATATAGAAGAGGGCTTTGGATTCCTTATTCCTATTATCTTTCAGCAAGTATCTTTATGTTGTTTTCAAAGCAATAAGCATTTTTTCATATGCTGGTTCTCGAAAGCCATTTTCCACTAGCTCCCATATATCTTGTGAAGCAAACAAGGCCCTCATTCTAACGGCCCAATAATCATTATTTTTATCATTGAACTGTGGTAATTGTGGATTTTTCAGGCTTGTGCCTGCTGCTTCCCTTCTGACTGTGAGAAAACAGTCAACTTGACTGTGTAAAACATAAGCTTTCTCACTATTGGAGAAATTTGCTTCTCAAACCAATCTTACAACTTCTTTAGTAAAGAGAGCTTGTTCATTTACTGAGATCCTAGACCTGCTCTAATACCATGTTGGAAATGTTGAACAAAACAAAACACAGAGGGATGCTTCCCCCACAACACAGAGAATGCACAAATTTTCGGAAATAACAAATACATAGACAGGCAGAGCGAAAAACAGGAGAGGAACCAAATTTCAATTTCTATTCCTTCTGCTATAAAAAATGAAATTACATTTCCTTTTAATAAAAATGGCCGAAGCCTGAAAAACTAAAGCAATTCAATGTTGGATGGAAGTTTAACCACCAGTCGTCCTTCTATTGTCAAAAGACCCATTTCTTCATTAAATTGGTGCGCAAACTGTATTTCATTTTATACATGAAAACACGTAAAAATGTGTTCAAAACACAAAAGGTCAAACTTAAAAATTTATATGTTTCGACTCTGAGTCTTCATCGCATCTGCACCCTTATCGCATTTCGGCGATATCAACTTTTAACTCGTGGGCTCTTTATGGGAAAACTTAAAACTTTGTAGTCACGATGTGTGATGGCACGATCACATCACACCGCACAACAAATGACTTGCGGGTGCAAAAAGGTAAACATAAAACATTGCGATTGCAATGTGCAGTATCACAATCGCATCGCATCGCAAAACAAATAACTTGCGGGCGGCGGAAGGTTTAAAAACTATGAAGTGCACTCTACGGTGCGGCTTAAAATGTGGTAAGTGTGGTAAGGCAAAAGGTAAGGTTATAAAGTGAAATACAAATAAATATGGCAGATTTGCAATGCAATAAGGTTAAGGTGGGTCCCGCCGATATCGCATCGGCGGAAACATAACATACGGTGAGGGCTTAAATTTAAGGCTTAAGATTTGTGAAGTGCGGGCGGCGATGCAGTAAGTCATGGTAACTTCGAAATGCACAAATCAAAGGGAAATGAAAAATACAAAGGATTTAAAGGTTTTTCAAATTGCAGTGGAGGTAAGTGTGAGTCCCGCCAGATATCGCATCGACGGGGATTTAACATTGTGGCGAAGGGCTTAAGAGTTAAAACAAAATGTTGTGGGTTGCACCTGCGGGTAAAAGTTAAGTTAATGCAGTGGTTCAAGACTTAAAAGAAGAGTATGGCCTAGTACTCTTTTCTTTGATCTTTTGTGTGAAAACACCTCCGATTTGAAATATGTGCTTGTCCTTCCTGCAATAAAAAATTGATGAAGTTTGGGCTGCTTCCACTACTTATTCATGACGGTGGTTGGGAGTATAATTCCAACATAATGTACACGTAATTATTTGTTCTTTTCTGACCTTTCCTTCTCTTAGACATTTTGCGGTTCCCTGCAGAACCCATCTAAGGGTAAAAACTTTAAACATCTTATCAAAACCTTCAAAAATTATTGTTTCAAGAAAGCAAGTTTTGAAATTAAATTATAGGCACAACATAGAACATATTAATGGAGATATGGGAGTGAAATTTAGGTGTATTTCAAGTGGCAGGAATCAACCTTGTGACCTCGTCGACATTCAGTTGTCAAACGAAGATAGAGGGCCTTCTGAGATTTTCCTAAAGTGGATGGACAATACAATAGTACACTATGATTAGAGGCTGGTCCAAGGGATTTTTTTGTGAAGTGGGCCTAAGACATCAGTTTAGATTCATGTTTCCACCTCTGGACATATTTGGAACGAACGAAAGAAGGGATTTCCCTCTGTATCTTGAAAATTTCCTTTTATATAAAATACAAAATCAAATGTTTTACTATTTTAAAAATCTTTCTCTGTCATTATTTTGAATTTGAGCGTGCATAATAGGAAAGCGGTCCTCTCTTAATTGAGCACCCTGGATACCCCATCTTAGTATCTTCATCATTCGAGTTGTATCAATGCAAAGTAGGTGCATAATTTGGATTCCAAAAACATAATTCTCTGTTAACCCATTTGGTTAGTATAATTCTATATGTTTTTCACTTTGAATCTCATATATATGTATATATAATATGTGTCTCAATATATCACATTATGTTGTTAAGTCCTATATTTTTTTTACAAATAACTTTATATATCATATATATATAGACATTCACATTCCCTAAATTACATTATTCACCATCTTTGTCACATTCTTCAATTTTATTTTAAAACCATCAATCTATTCATACTGTGATTTAACATGTTTTTTCTCATGTACAATAGAAGGAAGGGATCTGAGTTCATAGAGAAAGGGATAGATAGATTTCTAGTGCAGACCAACCTTCAGTCAAAGATAGGGATTCTCAAATACATGGTTGATGATATCGTCATTTATGATCATAGGCCGATAATTATAGAGTGGAAATTTGAAAATAGGTTGGGCGGATACCCTTTCAAATTCAATAGGGTGTGGCTTGAAGATATAAATTTAAATATTTTGGTTCCCAAGTACATGAGAAATCACAGGAGAAATGCTGGCTCATCAGCTATGGAATACTTGTCGCATACCCTTTGGGGTTTAAAAAGGGCAGTATGTGAATGGGAGAAGAAGAAAAATGGTCTCATGGTACCGAAATTAAAAAAATATGCAGCAGACACGAAAAATATAATCAAAGAAATGGAGTAGGGAAACTAGTCTATGGACAATTGGTTAAGGATCGGACACTTGGAATTGGAGAAAAGGAAGATTTTTCTTATCCAAGAACAGTCCTGGATATTAAAAAGTTGCACTACATGGCTTAAAGAGGGAGATAAAAATTAAAAATGCTTCCATGCATATGCCACAAGGAGGAAGAATGCAAATGCGATATGGCAAGTTATTGTAAATGGGACTCCTTATTTCACCACGGAGGAAATTCAGTGAGAGGCGGTTAAGTTCTTCGTGGGCTTGTACAAGGCTCGTGAGGAACCTGATAGTGTGGATCAATTTTGGGCTCTAGAGGATTACCCCAAGATGTTTGAGGAAGAAGATATTCTTAGAATAAAGAGGAATCTTAGTACAGAGGAGGTGATGGGGGTGTTAAATTCCTTTTTAGCTGATAAGAGTCTAGGGCCTGATGGTCTGACCCCAGATTTCTTCTTCCACTATTCCGACATTTTCATTCAGGACATAACTGATAAGGTGGAAGAAGTGAGATATATGGGCCTGATTCATGCCGTGTTAAATTCTACTTTCTTGGATCTTATTCCCAAGAAAAAAGGAACCTTGTCCTTTGAGGATTACAAGCCTATCTCCTTGTGTAACACTCTGTATAAAATTAAATCTTATATTATAGTTGAGATATTGAGGGAGGTTTATCGTGATTCATTACTCCGGAATAGTTTGGTTTCCTTCATAACATAAGGATACATGACGTTGTGCCCGCAACACAAGAAATCCTACACACTATCCAATCTCAAAAACTGAAAGAAACAGTTATGAAGGTGGATCTTAGCAAATCATATGACATGATGGACTGGGGATTTTTAGATTAATCCTATATAAGATCGGTATGGACCAAGAAACTGTTGATTGGATTATGGGATGTGTCTACAACACATCAATGGAAGTTTTAATCAATGATTCGGCCTCCAGATCCTTCAAACCATGGAGAGGCCTTCGTCAGGGATGTGCCCTCTCGCCCCTCTTATTTATATTGGTGAGGGATGCCTTCAGCTTAAAAATTAAAAAGGAGGTGGACCTGGGGGAGACCCGGGGCATTAAGGTTACTTTACATAGGGATATAACCCACAGTTTCTTCGTCGATGATGTTATTATTTTTGGGTTGTTAATGAAAAGGTATTGGGTTTCCCTCCATGAAATATTTCAAAAATTTTGTAATTCCTCTGAGATGGAGGCTAACGAAGGTAAGTCGTGCATCTACAATGCTGAGGGGGTACGAGAGATATATGATTTTATTGGGTCAATTGTTTAATTTCAGAACTTTGCCCCTCGTGGGAGGTTTTACGTACCTTGGCTTTCACATGAAACCCTCCCGATATCATGTGGGAGATTGGCTATGGATTTTGGATAAGTATCAAAGTGGGATTAGAGGATCGTCCTTAAAATGACTGTCGAAGGTGGGGAGATTAGTGTTGGCGCAAGCGGTCCTTCAACATTTCACAGTGTATTGGGCTCACCTTTACATCATCCCGAAGAAAATCATTGATAGGAGAAGGAGTATTATGGAAAAAATTATCTGGAATGGGGGCAGAGAGAAAGGGAAGTATCATATGGCTCAATGGGAATTCATAACTAAACCAAAGGACAAAGGGGGATGCGGATTATTGGATTTGGAGGTCTTCGGCAAGGCACTACTAATGAAATTTTTCTGAAGGAGCCTACAAACCCTGAGCATATGGAACAATATTCTAAAGTTCAAGTATCTAAGACACTTGGGTGTGGAGGATCTATATATTAAGGGTTTGGAGAAAGTGACAAAGGGGTCAATTATTTGGAGATGTTTTATGAAACTTTGGTTACATTTTTTAGAAAACCTTCGGTGGAGTTTTGGTAATGGGAGAAAATTCTTGATTGGACACTCGAATCTTCGTGGCTTCCCACAGTCCCATCTCCTTAGTGCGGAATTGGTGACCTTCCTAATGGTAAAGGGATATTTTAATTGGACCATGCTATACAATATTGGGAGGAAGAAGCTCTGAGATGGATGGCAGTTGAGGTATTGGATCTTCATGATAATTTGAAAAAAGAGTGGTTAAGATATACAAAAGCTATGAGAATTCTGGGACTTAGAAGGCACAACTCGGGAGACCAGGTCATATGGGGAGGTACTATAAACAGAGGTCAAATTAGAAATAATGAAACCTACAAAGAGTTAATGAATGAAAAATATGGATAGGATCATAACTGCTAGTTTTTGGAAATTTGGAAGGTTAATGCACAGTAAAAAATGATAATTTTTTTCTGGCTTGTTTGGAAGTACAAGAACCTTACCTGGTCAATTCTTCAGAAAAAAGGGAATATAGTGTTGGGTTTGTGTTATATTCTTTCCACGAACAGTAACGCACAGGGGGGGGGGGCGATAGCCCCCCCTGTACGTTGCGTTGGGCACAACGTACGGGGGGGTCACAGGGGGGCGGTAGCCCTCCCTCTCGGGTTCGGGGCAGTGCCCTGGAAATTTTTTTGGTCCTTATTTTCTGGTGGGCGGACCCACCCATGGTTTTGTGCATGGGTTTGCACATGGTTTTGGGGCATGATGGTTTTCGACCCCTAGTATTTTGTAGATCTAGTCAAGGGAACTACAGTTATGTTCTACTCCAGGGTTAATGGATTGGGTTTTATGTATGCTTCGACATGTATATATATGTGTTGTAACACTAAAAGGAATATAATGAAAAATCAAGCTGGTCGTCCCGAATTGGGATCCAGGCGAAAATCTCTGTGTTTATCTATTTTATGTTTTATGTTCTCACTATTGTTTATTTTCTTTTTTAAATATTCATACATAGATGATTTCTGTACAGGGTTAAAACCTACATTTGGTATCAAAGTAGTTTCAGCTTCAAGGGGACACCTTTGCTGCTGAGGGGTTTTTTGCTTGGGCCTGAGGTAGACCCTATTCAGTGGGAGATCTGCGGGATCAATTCTTGCGGTGAAAGAATATGGCGAGCGGCGGGAAGATAGAGATCGAGAAATTTAATGGTCAGAGTTTTAAGTTGTGGAAGATCAAGATGGAGGATCTGCTGGTGGATAAATATCAGTGGATCGTGGTAGATCCAAGTATTAAACCAACGACAATGTTAGATGAAGACTGGAAGAAGCTGGATCGGAAGGCAAAGAGCACAATACAGTTGTGTGTCTCAGATTCAATATTGTTGAATGTAGGGAAGCTACGACGAAGACCTTGTGGGACAAGCTAGGTACTTTGTACCAATCTATGTCTCTGGTGAATAAATTGTTCCTGCGGAAAAAGCTATATAACCTGAGGATGAAGGATGGAGACTCGATGATAGAGCATCTGAATGCCTTCAATACTGTGGTAAGTCATCTTTCATCTATTGATATTAAAATATCAAATGAAGATAAGTGCATCAGTTTTTTGTGTTCTCTACCAGATTCGTGGGACATTCTGGTTATTGCAATAGGTAGCAATACAACTACCTTGAATTTTTATGACATTGTCTCAGCCTTGATGTTGGAGGAAATGAGACGGAGAAATATGGAGAGTTAGAATGGAGGTGCCTTATCTATACAAGGAAGGTCCCTGATCAGAAACAAGAATAAGGTTTCAAGTTGGAGATATAAATCTAGAGGAAGATCTAAATCTCCTAGAAATTTTGTAAAGGTGTGCTGGAAATGCGGAAAGGAAGGGCACTACAAAAAGGACTACAGATCTAAAATCCTGAGAAAGGAAAGGGATTTGATGGTGCTCCTTATGCAGAGGCAAAAACCACCTTGGATGAAGGTGGGGATGTGTATTTGGCTTCTTCTTCAAATACACATGTAGATCATGAGTCATGGTTGATTGACTTGGGTGCATCCTTTTACTTCACTCCCTATAGGGAGTGGTTCTGTGAGTATGAGAAATATGATGGCGATGATGTCTTCTTAGGTGATGATAAGAAGGCCAGAATCGTCAGACGTGTAAAAGTCAACCTGAAGCTGCAAGGTGGAAGGATTAGAACACTTCCTGGTGTTCTGCACATTCCTGCATTGGCTAGAAATATGATTTCTATAAGCAAGATGGATGATGCAGGTGTAAAAACAGTGTTCGAGAAAGATACCTGTAAGATGGTTCGGGAAGCACTGGTATTAATGCGAGGAGTTCGCATTGGAACTCTGTACAAGCTTCAGGGAAGCACTATTATTGATGGGTGCAACAATTCTTTGGTTCATGAAAGTGGAGTGGAAAGCCTAGCGGTCTCTGGAGAAAAGACCATGCTATGGCATCAAAGGCTACGACATATTGGAGAGAAGGGCCTTCATATACCGCATGGAAATGGTATGGTAGAAGGTATGTCCAATAGCTCTCTGGATTTCAATTTATGTGAACATTGTGTGTATGGGAAGCAGAATCGGGTGAGATTTCCTTCCGGTGCTAAGAGGGCGAACAAGATATTAGAGCTTGTGCACAGTGATGTGTTTGGACCTGTGTCGGTTCCATCACTAGGTAAGTCTGTGTACTATGTTTAATTCATATATGACTTCTCAAGGAATACATGGATATATTTCCTGAGGAAGAAATCTGAAGTCTTTTACAGATTTAAAGAATTTAAGGCTCTGGTGGAAAACCAGATAGAGAAGAAAATGAAGGTGCTGAGGATAGCTAATGGTGGGGAGGTCTGCAAGAAGGAATTTGAAGAGTTCTGTAAGAAGTGTGGTTTAGCACATCATAAGACTACTCCATACACATATCAGAAAAACGGAGTTGCAGAAAGAATGAACGGAACGTTGATGGAAAACGCAATAAGCATGCTTAGTGGTACTGGGTTAGGACAAGAATTCTGGACAGAGGCAGTGGAGATTGCATGTTACTTGGTTAACAGATCACCTTCATCAGTGTTGGAGGATAAGACTCCACATGAGGTATGGACTAGTAAGAAACCCTCTCTTTCACATCTGAGGGCATTTGGATGTGATGCATATTTACATGTTCCAAAGGAGAAAAGGAGAAATTTGGATAATAAATCTGAAAGGTGCATCTTTATTGGGTATAAGGATGGTTTAAGGAATTCTGACTTTGGAACAGGGAAACAGGAAAGGTTGTGTCACCAGTGAAGTTAGTGTTCTAGAAGGTGAATGTTATTAAACATGAATTCCTACCAAAGGAACTTGAGAAGGTAGAGTTTGAGCTAAAGGAGGATGAATCAAACTCTACAACAGAAGAAGAATCAGAATAGGAAGAGCCACAAACTCCAGCTGTGAGAAGATCAATTCGGGAAAGAAGACAACAAGAAAGGTATAGTCCATTTGCTTTCCGTTCAAATTTTCTTTAACTATAATTGGTGATGATCCCAGAACCATCAGGGAGGCAGTAGTTTCAGAGGATGGAAAACTCAGGAAGGAGGCCATGGTTGATGAAATGACATCCTTGCATAAAAATGAGGCATGGGATCTGGTGGAGTTGTCGGCTGGTAGGAACTTGCCCATCAAGAGAAAAGGGGTGTTTAAGAAGAAGATGAATGTAGAAGGCAATGTGGAGAAATAAAAATCTCGGTTGGTAGCAAAAGGTTATTCCCAGGTGCCAGGAATTGATTTTGGTGATATTTTTTCTCCTGTTGCCAAAGTTACTTCTATTAGATTAATTTTATCTGTTGTTGCTGCATTTGATTTTGAGGTAGAACAGATGGATGTGAAGACAACATTTCTTCACGGGGATCTGGAAGAGGAGATCTACATGAAACAACCTGAAGGATTTATGGTGAAGGGGTAGAAAGAGCTGGTATGTAGGTTAAAGAAGTCTTTGTATGGGTTAAAGCAGTCAACAAAGACGTGGTATCAGAAATTTGATACCTATATATGGGGACTTGGCTTCACCAGAAGCAAGGAGGATCACTGTGTTTATTTTAAATTAATTGGTGACCGTGTTATTTATTTGGTCTTGTATGTGGATGATATGTTGTTGATTGGAAATGACAAAGAAATTATCCAAGACTTGAAGACCCAACTGTTCTCCAAATTCGACATGAAGGAGGAAATTAAGAGAGATCGGGCAAAGAGGAAGCTCTGGTTAAATCAGAGGAAGTATGTCGAGAGTATATTGCAGAGGTTCAATATGCAGGATAGTAAACTGGTGAATGTTCCAATTCCTGTAGGTACAAAGCTGTCTATTGAACAATGTCCCAAGGCATAAGAAGAAGAGGAGGATATGTCCCGTGTTCCATATGCAAGTGCAGTGGGTAGCCTAATGTATGCAATGGTCTGTACTAGACCAGACATTGCACATGCAGTGGGAGTATTGAGCAGGTTTATGTAAACTTGAGAGCATTTGGACAACGACCGACGAGGTTTTAGAATATTTCGTAGCACTAGTAGAATTATGGCTTGTGCTACCCAGGGAAGAGCGGTTCGGAAAAGTATTTGAACATTCGTGGGTTTTGTTGATACGGTAGGTGGATATACACGGACAAAGAATCTGGAAGTGGGTATGTAATTTAGCCTATTTGGAAGGTACGATCGATTTGGATGAGTAAAAATACCATTTTACAGTAGCTCTTTCGACTACGAGCTGACCATGAAGCACTCATGTAAGCAAGAAGCAGTTTAGTTGCGAAGAATTGTGTTCAAATGAAGATTAGTGCTTAAGCTATAAGGATGATACAACAGGAAACCCAAGTGCAATTTTCTTGACTGAGACCTGTATCATTGAGAGCAGCAGCTGATGTTCAATATCACTTTGTGAATATGTGATTAGCTAAAAAGGGTGTTGCAGGTAAAAGTGGATAGTTTGAAGAATATTGCAGATGCATTGACAAAGTCTATGAGCACTCAGAAGTTCTCTTGGTGTAGAGAAACAATGGGTGTTGCAAAGCTGGGTTAATGACTTAGCTCTCCTGTGGCCCCCCTGCGGAAAGAAAACAACAAGTGGGAGAATGTTGGGTTTGTGTTATATTCTTTCCATGACTAGTCACGCGCAGGGCGGGGTGGGGGGTAACAGGGGGGGCGATAGCCCCCCCTATACGTTGCGTTGGGCACAACGTACAGGGGGGTCACAGGGGGGGCGGTATCCCCCCTTGTCGGGGTCCGGGGCAGTGCCCGGGAAAAAAATTTTGGTCCTTATTTTCCGGTGGGCGGACCCGCCCATGGTTTTGTGCATGGGTTTGCACATGGTTTTGAGGCATGATGGTTTTCGACCCCTGGTATTTTTTAGATCCGATCAAGGGAACTATGGTTATGTTCTAATCTAGGGTTAATGGATTGGGGTTTATGTATGCTTCGGCATGTATATATATGTGTTGTAACACTAAAAGGAATATAATGAAAAATCAAGTTGGTCATCCCGATTTGGGATCCAGGGGAAAATATTTGTGTTTATCTATTTTATGTTTTATGCTCTTGCTATTGTTTACTTTCTGTTTTAAATATTCGTACGTAGATAATTTTTGTACAGGGTTAAAACCCACAGATAGGGCCCAGGATTTGTAGACTCAGCATGAGAGAGAATGAAGACAACCAACATCTATTTTATTTTTGTCCTTTCGCCTCGGAGATTCACCTTGCACTGAGTAAGAATTTAAATTTTTAGATCCCGGTATACGAGAATTCAGAAGAATGCATCAACTGGTGGTTTCAGAAAGGTAAACATCTCAAGAACATTCCTATCATCTTCCATTGGTGTTTATGGTGATGTAGAAATAGATGGCTATTTGATGAACATTAAAGTACACCTAACAAGATCAATTTTCAGATCATTCAGCTATGGGGAAAATTAAGAATCCAAAAGAAACCTCCCACTAACTTATTGAAAATACAAAGGCCCTTTGAAATCCATTACCCTGTTGGTTTTTTCGATGGGGTGTCACAGAACATGAGATGTGGTTGTGGAGCATGGTTGATGATATCTTCAAAATGTCATTATAAAATACATTGGTGTGGACGTTTGGGGACAAACATGAGGGCCCAGATGTTGGCGTTGTGGGTTTTGTTTTGGTTCTCAAATCAATTATATTTGGACAAGATGTTGGTTTTTGGGGATTCTGAGGTCCTCATTGATCACATGAACAAAGGGACATCTCTGAATCTTGGTCACCTTGTTGCATGACTCGACAGGTTCAAAGATCTGCATAGATCCTTCTCCTCCATTACTTTTAAGCACATCTTTAGGGAGAATAACACTTGGGCGGATCGACTATCAAAGAAGGGATTGATTGGGAATTTCGGAGAGATGCAATATGAACTTACAAATGCATCAGAATGTGTGGCGAGAAGTGTTGTAATTTTTTTTTGAATGGTATGGTCTCAAATGGAAGCGGGATTAACAAAATTTTGAGTTGTACTAGCAGTGGATATAGATTATATTACAGGAATCTTGAAGTCCTCATGTTTTTTCTCTCATTACAGTGTACAAGACGAAGATTTATACAACTAATTGACATGTGCGTTAAACTAGAGACATTTTCGATAATACAAAATAAAAATGTAGATTGTACTATGTTTTTTTTTTTTTTTAATTCCACATAAAATGTTTTTATTGTAAACATCTTTTAAAAATAATTTTAATACTAGATAACAAATGCTATATGCCTCTATAAGTATAGAAAAGGATCACATATCTAAATGTAATTAAAATATGAGTTATTTTAACAACTTATATGCTAATACTAAATATAAACCAAAAAAAATTTATAGTGAAAAAAACATATATACACCTTCCTACACTACATTCTTCACCTTCTCCGTATTACATTTGTCAACAACGTAGTCATAAAACTGTTACATTCTTCAATTTTATTCTAAAACTATTCATACTGTGATTTAACACGTTTTTTTTTTCCTGCAACAAATTTAGTAACAAGTGAAGAATGCGATTCCCTAGATACTATCAGCTACTTAATTGATATAAATTTATAATATAAAACTATGTTTTTAAAGTGTTAATTCATTTTAAAATTTCTAAAATATAAAGTGATATCATCATGATAGAATATAGGCTGTGCTGACAATTTTAATTTTTTAATTTTAATTTTAAATTTATATTTATACTTAAAAAATTCTCCACAAAGCATTTTTTTTTAGCCTACTTTAAATTTTTTATTTTTCTATCAATAACAATTTTCAACTTTTATTTTTTATTTTTTTCATTAGTACTCCACACTTGTATCAATATTTTGATGCTAATTTCTAATTATGTGTTAGAATATTTACATAAATTTAATATATAAATAACAAGCTTTCACTCTCTTTATTTTTTAAATTTATTTGACATAATTTAATATTCTAAATTTATCCTAAAAGAAATTATATAAATCTGATATTAAAATTATTTAACTTATTCATTTATAAAAAAAATGAATAAAATAATATTTTGTTTTATTGATTGTGTATATATATTTTTTAATTTAAATTTTAAAATTTGTATTGATAAAACATATAAAAATACAAATATACTTAAGTAAGTAATATAATTATGTTAATAGGTATGTATGTTTTGGAATGAGGCTTAGATTTCTACAATTTTAATTTAATTATTAATGATTATTAAGTAGATCCTAAAGATTTAACTTTTATGGAATACTTTAAAATATTCATAGTGTTTTGATGTTTATTTATGTTTCTCACTTATTTAATTTATATGATGACGTGGTATATAAGCTAATCATACATACATATAGAAAAATATGTAATAAATTTTTTCACCATTAAAGTTCACTTTATCATGAAAATTCTTAAGCTGAAAATAGTTTATTGATACTATACCCAAAAAACCATAGTTTATTGATACTATACCCAAAAAACCACAACTCATATTTATATGAGACAAGTTTATATGATATTTGTTTTAATCAAATGACAAAGAGTTCAATTGAAAAGAAAAATGAGGTATAACTAGTTTTGAGATAAATATCAACCTCTAATTTATAACTACTACTATAAATATTATAAAATATTTCCTGGAAATTAAATTCCTATCATACACTTAATACTTATTGATAATTAAATTAAAAATTTACAAACTTTATTTCCAAAATAAACATAGTTATTGACAAATTAATTAACAACAAAATATACAAAAATCACAACACTATTTCTAAAGCATACCACACTAATTCTAAAATCTTATGCAAAAATCACAACACAAATATTAAAATGAAAAATTAATAAGTATTTTTTAACAAGGGTTACATAGTAGCTAGTACCTACAGTTTAGCTTAAATATTAGTTAAACTAAAAAAACAATAAAGACAATTATTTCATCACAAAAATAAAACAACTAATAAAATATTATATTGTTGAAGGCTATTCCCAAAAAATAAGAAATATGATTCACTAATATTGTTTATATTAACACACACACACACACACACATATATGTTGTGTGCATGTGTGTGTTTTATTTTGTATTAATACACATAATTTTCTATAATATGTTTTTAATATAATAATGTCATCTTAAATTGATTTTATTTTTTTTGTAAATATGACTATTCTATTAAGAACTCATATAGTATAAAATAAAGTTACATGCAAGAGAATCTAGAAAGCAGGGAGGCTGGAAATGATAAAATATCAACCTCGGCCCCGATAGTAACCAAGAAATAAGCAAAAGGACCAAGAGGAGTAACTAGGAAACAAAAGGAGATAGACACTCGAGTCTACCCAAAATGGGTTGAATCCTCATTACGACATTTTTTGCCTTTCTTTTTGTTAAGTTTGTCCCAACCATCATGGTGCAGGTGGGCTAAAGCTACTTAAAGATTGTTGTTGACTGTGGGGAGAATCCCCTTATCTGAGTCAGAGGAGGAGGACTCATGAGCTCATTTATGTGTATTCGAAGAGACTAAGGGTCCCTCAGGGCCATTCGAAGGCGTATCCTTCGTCTGTTTTGCTGCCTCCACTTCTGCCTCAGTCTCCTCCTCATCCGAGCTGACGGACTTAATATCATCCATGGGGGGCGGATCACATGGTTTCCAACTTTTAGATTTAGAATTTCTATTTCTTTTCTTCTTTTGGGCAAGGAACGTGGCACAAGAGTTCTGAAGGTGCCATGTTTGATGCCAGTGGCAGCACCGGAAGGTAGTGTTCTCATAGTCCAAGGTCTGAGTCCACACGAAATCACCAACTTTGAGGTTGATTTGATCGGGCAAACCTTTACTCATGTCTATTTCAGCGCAAATTCTGCCGTATGGGTATATTCTTTTCTCCCCCCTAGAAGGATCCATTGCGAGAAAGCAGACCAGGGTGTTTCCTATTCCTTGGAAGACAGAAGAGTGCCATAGATATGCAGGTAAGTTTGGAAGCCTGGCCCAGATAAGAAGCTTGGTAATGACTGTCATGGAGGGGTCGAAGTCTGGGAACAAGGTGGTGAGGAATAACCCTGTTGTTCCCCAAAACCATGGCCCCCTAGTTAGACATTTTTGATAATCTTCACTAAAATCAAACACTACTATGAAGAAACCCTTCGAGCAGAAAATAACCTTGCTATTGTTGGTCCAAGTGGAGTGGATCCATTAGTAGAGATCTGATGTGCGAGGGCATAGTCCATTAAATCGGAAAATAATGGCAGATTCTGCATATATTTGAAGCCGGTCTTCAAGAGTTGGATGGGAGATTTCTATAGAGGGGACTTCCTTCAATTTATCAAACAAAAAAGGCTTGGGATCCTCAGAGGGTTGAGCAGCTTTCTTGGGAGGTTGTGCATGGACAACATCCTTGTAAGAGAAAGCTGGAGCAGAAGAGGGCTATCGGGCTACTCCCCCTCGCAAACGAAAAGATAATACTACATATGAATCTCTTTTGATATTATAAAATGAGATGGATAGAGAGTCCTCTAGTTGTTTACTTCCATATAATAATCGCTGAAGATTTAAGGGAATCCCCAGTCTATGTTCAAGGGCCTACAAGAGGTTCTACACCAAATCCGTTGAGCTCACCCAATGAAGTGTGGATTTTCCAGAGGGAAGTGAGATCTGTATCTGAAAGAAAGGGGTTGATAGATCTGGGAAACCCTGGATGCCATAGCGCACTTGAGAAGCCCGATTGATGATCCCGGTTGCTCGAGCTCGAGGCAACCTCTTTGTATTTGTTGGTTCCCCTGGTGCAAAGGTCGCTTTAGCAGGCAAGATCTAGGGTCGCGCATTGGAACAATGCTGAGCGAAGGGGCAGACTAGGGCACTCGATGTCGTGCTCGATGACAGACGCTGCGCAGAGGTTCAGGGCATCCTTTAGGCACCTAGCTGTCCTAATCCAACCTGCAATGCTACCGTAGACCTGCGCATAGAGTGAATCCGCTGCTATGTCTGCATTAGAGAGCTCAACGCTTACTTTCTTCAGCAAAATTTCTTTTCTCGCTGGACTCGAGTTGAATCGGGAGCATGTCGGAGCTCGGGGCTACATGATCCGCAGGCCTAAGCTGAAGCTTGGCAACAGCAGCAGGTAGATGGGAGTCGCAGGCAAGAAGCTTAGGGTTCATCTTGGCTCCGCCCAAAAACTCGCTATCAGTATTTTTGTTACTTGATCTCTTGTTAGCCATGTTTTTATCAATCATCTTAAATTGAAATTGAAAGTATAGACAAAAACTATAATTTATGAAAATAAAAATAATAGAAAAAGATTAAAAAAAAATTAAATAAAAAGGAAATAAAATTAAAAACAAAAGATTAGTAACTAATAAAAATGGAAGTTACTAAACAACCCATAATAAGACCTCAACCAATCACCTCACAAATAAATAAATTTAAATAATAAAAATAATAACAAAAATTGAATTCTCAATATTAAACTATGAATAAGGGGCATAATTTTTTTAGTCAAAAACAAATTAATAAATGGTCATTGTAAAATTGAATGTATAATACTACACCCACTCTAAATATAATAAACTAATACATATTTTTTATGTTAGATCTGAGACTTTTGTGATCCATAATATAGATAGAAAATCTTTCGAATTAATCATATCATTAGGATCTAGGGGACTTTAGGACAAACATTAGATGGTTCCAAACGCCCACTAAATCTTAATGATGTGATTAATCCAAAGATTTTCTATCTACATATTTTTTAATAAACAGAGAAAACTATGTAATACCTCAAATTTATTTACCAATGAAATTTAATAAATATATGTATGAAACAGCAAAAAAATTTTACTAATCGCCTCCCTTTAACAAGGATTAATAAAAAACGCTTAACTTCACATTCAAGAAAAAATATCATATTTAATCAATTAGGTTCCGTAGATTAAGTGGACATTGGTCACTTCAGAGTCATCCAAAGGCCACTGGGATACTCGGTTGGGCTACTTGGCTCAACGGTTCAAGTGTAACATGGCCGGGTAAGTGAAAACATTTTAACGAAAAAATATAAGCACTGCCACAACGACATGTTGCCATCCCGTGCATTGCAGTTTATTGGAATCAAAAAATATATTTCTTACAGCAATGGTTTGGTCTGTGCTTTGGGATACAATGATTATAATGAAATTTATCACCACCTCCTTCCTTCACTCGGTAATGTTTTTGCCAAATTGTGCCATTTACATTGCTCTGGCAGCTAGCAAGCAAACGTAAAGGGTATTTAATCCTCGATGACGGCCTGCATGGCGACATTGAGTTGTCCAATATTTGCAGAGAAACTCACCTGCGGATTAGTGCAGAGTATGGAGACAGGAAGGCCCGGTCCTAGAAGGGTTGTTTAGATTCTGATGTGAGGTAGCTGGAATTTCTTCCAGCATTGCTTGAACGAAATCTGCAAACTGAACAAATTGCCAATTATTATTTGCTTCACAACTGCCCGTCTCGAAAATATCTTTTGAATTTCTCACATATAGGCTTTAATATTTTACTACTAGCTAGGAAAGCTGGATTAATAAAACTGAAATTGCTAGTGGATGATTGGCATAGTCGGTAAAAACTCATACATTCAAAGCTAACGAAAATGGTTTTTTGGTTTACATTTTGTTAGAACCTACCTGTTCAATCTGCTGACCGCAGCTTAAGATTTCTTCCCTGCTCCCAAGCTCAGCATACTCTCTACAAACAGAAGAAACTTCATCCCAAGAACTGAATTCAAAGCTTTAAATGTGAAAGAAGACCGAACTCGAATGCTAGAGTACCAAACCTGATTGTGAATTGCATTTGCTCATTAATGCTCTCTAATTTAGCGCATTTTGCCTGGCACATTGATCTTTTGAAATAAATTTCTAAATTTAAAAATAATATCATAATAATAAATGTGCATAAATGATCATTTTAATTTAATCGAAGCATTGAAGTTTTGAACATATACATATGTAGCAGAAACAGCATGCAGCACTACACTCAGACTTTTATTTCGACAAAATCGGATGCACAAGTAGATGTGTATTATGATTTGTATAGTGATAAGAGATTAATGATAAATTATGCTATGCCCAATCTTAAAATCAAGATTCAATAGTTTATTCAAGTTAAGTTGAACGTGTTAAAAATCTTCTATTGGATTGACCGCATACATAAATCCAAAAATTGGCCAGAATACAGAAATCTGATGTAAGATCCAAATAAAATTCAAAAATTGAAGTAAATTCATCGCGGAAACAGAAAGAAATCCTCAAAAGTTGTATATAAGCTAATAATAAGATCAGAAAATTTTCTCATGTCAAAAACAAAATTACCTCAAGATCAAACATTTGGCAGGAAAGAGAGGCAAGTTCGTTCTGCAAACTTCGAATTTCTTTTCGAAGAGCATCATTTTCATTTGTCAAAGCTGTTGCTGAGTTACAACATGGTAAGTGTCTGGCTTGAACGGTCACTGTAGCATTCTCACCTGGCTTTAGGGGTTCATCTAGCTTATCGTTGGCTATTGTGGTGTAGAAAGTGTCATCCAACTGCATGACTTCAGAAACCCACGCCAATTCCTGTGATGTAATCTTATTAGTAGATTGGGGATCCATTCTACCTTTGTCTGACTTATTATCCTCCTCTGAGACTGTTGAAGGAGTTTCATTAATTTGAAAGATTTGGGGATTAATCTGAATCTCCTCGACTCGGCTAGTCGAGTAAATGTCTTGATCATCATGTTGGACTTGCAGTGTGCACGCAGATGCATTGGTATCAATTTCAGGGATAAACGTAGAAGTAGGAGCTTGGCCCAATGTCATGTTGAATGAAACATCCTCAAGGTTTTCAGCTTGAATTCGCATTATGTACACTTTTGGATTATAAGTAGGAGAGCAACCTTTATTTGTTTCCTTCAACACATTTAATAACCTGACATTCTCTGAAACACCTCCAGTAGGTTCTAAACTATCTAAAGTATGACCCAAAGGCAAGTCTCCCTGTCCCTGCTGGCCTGGTAGTGATCCATGCTTGTCAATTACAGTTGTTTGTTCAAAAACTTGGGTTTCCTCCGGGTTGTCAGCTTGGATTCGCATTAATTGCACTTCTGGATTACAATTAGGAGAGCAACCCTTATTTGTTTCCGTCAACGCATTTACTAACTCGACATTCACTGAAACACCTCCAGTTGGTTCTAAACTATCTGAAGTATGATCCAAAGGCAAGTATCCCTGTTCCTGCTGGCCTGGTGGTGATCCATGCTTGTCAATTACAGTGGTTTGATCAAAGGCTTTGGTTTCCTCCGGGTTTTCAGCTTGGATTCGCATTAATTGCACTTCTGGATTACAATTAGGAGAGCAACCTTTATTTGTTTCCTTCAACAAATTTAATAACCCGACATTCTCCGAAACACCTCCAGTGGGTACTAAACTATCTGAAGTATGATCCAAAGGCAAGCATTCCTGTTCCTGCTGGCCTGGTGGTGATCCATGCTTGTCAATTACAGTGGTTTGTTCAAAAGCTTTGGTTTCCTCCTGGTTGTTAGCTTGGATTCGCATTAATTGCACTTCTGGATTACAATTAGGAGAGCAATCTTTATTTGTTTCCTTCAACAAATTTAATAACCCGACAATCTCCGTAACACCTCCAGTAGGTTCTAAACTATCTGTATGATCCAAAGGCAAGTATTCCTGTTCCTGCTGGCCTGGTGGTGATCCATGGTTGTCAATTACAGTGGTTTGTTCAAAAGCTTTGGTTTCATCCGGGTTGTCAGCTTGGATTCGCATTAATTGGAATTCTGGATTATAAGTAGGAGAGCAAACTTTATTTGTTTCCTTCAACGCAGTTAATCCGACACTCGCGTAAACACCTCCAGTAGGTTCTAAATTATCTAAAGTATGATCCAAAGGCAAGTCTCCCTGTACATGCTGGCCTGGTGATGATCCATGCTTGTCATTTGCAGTGGTTTCTTCAAAAGCTTTGGATTCCTCCAGGTTGTCAGCTTGGATTCGCATTAATTGCACTATAGGATTGCAAGTAGGAGAGCAACCTTTACCTGTCTCATTCAACGCATTTAATAATCTGGCATCCTCGGAAACACTAGGTTCTAAATTATGTAACGTTTGATCCAAAGGCAAGTATCCCTGTTCATCCTGGCATGGTGGTGATCCATGCTTGTCAATTTCAGTGGTTTCTTCAAAAGCTTTGGTTTCCTCCGGGTTGTCAGTTCGATTTCGCATTAATTGCACTACAAGATTGCAACTTTTAGTTGTTTCCTTCAACGCATTTAATAATCCGACATCCTCGGAAACACCTCCAGTAGGTTCTAAATTATGTAAAGTGTGATCCAAAGGCAAATCTCCCTGTTCCTCCTGACCTGGTGGTGATCCATGCTTGTCAATTGCAGTGGTTTCTTCAAAAGCGTTGGCTTCCTCCGAAGCTTTCTGGAAAGTGCAGACCTTCAGAAAATGAATTAAGTAGATCTGAACTTTAACAGAGTAGTCAAACTCATGGAGAAAAGCATATAATGACATTTTTTTTTTATATATTGTAACAGGTTGAGCACCAAAACCTAAAGGTATTCGTAATGTTTTATAAACTGCATTTTGCTTAGGAAGTGTCGTAAGTATGTGATTATGCATAACACTATAAAAATGTCTATTTGAAAAGAAATATTGTCATAATTATGTCATTGCAATGCTAATAGTCATTCGATACCCACAAATTAAAGAAGATTATAACGCGGCAAACTGAACTTGTGGAAAGTAAAATAAAATTTATCAACTATCAAAATGAAAAGCGATTGTGATTGTGCTAAGGCCAATGTATCATTCTCTTTTCAGAATTTGGTAAATCGCTAAAATTAGGGCACCGACTTATCTCATCTTATTAAATAATTGCGTACTACTGTGAATGTTTAGTCTTTAAAGTTCTTTGTAACTTACATATTATAAGAAATTGCAGCATTTTATTATCTCACTAGATATTCAAAATAAAATAGAAAACCATCGCACCTGTTCACCCTCCGGCTTTTCCCCTCGAGTGTGCGAACCTTCGGCTTTGGTCGTTTCACTGCTGGCCGAAATTGATATACCTAGAAGGAAAAATATTTAATATAAGTCTCAATAACAGTTTATATGAAAATTGTGTTCAGAATTGTGTTAATTATTTTTATCCTCTGCGTTTCCATTTTAAAATTTGCAAGTGTACAAATTTAAAGGAAAATCTTTAACTTCCAGCAAAAACAGTTAACTGCTATAAACACTACTAAATTACAGGCATTATTGGAAAGAAAAGGCCACATGATCTACATACTACAATATGTAGCTCCTACTTGTAATTTTCATGGAAACGCTAAAGATTCAAAGCAGGACCACTGGATGAATTAGTTTTAGTTCTCAACGCGTTAATATATTAAGAAAAGCAAAGAATTCCACTCGATTTCGGGAAAGTCGCCAAAATTTATCCAAACATACTGTAATAGATAAAAATTGAAAACAGAAAGCAAAAACCAGACATGTAATGAAACTTGGATTCACTGTGCTGCAAATTCTGCGAACAAACTTCAAGCGAGATTAAATCAAGAATATATAAACACTTCTTAAATGAATTAGAGTAACAAGTAATGCTCAAACTTCAAGTGAGAATAAATCAAGAATATATAAAGAAAACACAACAGAACAGGTTCGAACGCCTCATATTGCGTAATCATGTGCTACATTTAAACCGATACAGAATCGAAACCACCGAATCTCTGACTTATCAATAACAGAGAAAACGAACATCCTTTGCGACGTCATTTAACTATTTACAGATAAAGCGACTTTGGACGTAAAGGTGCCACGGTATGAGCAGTATTCACTTTTTTTGCGTCTGAAGGAATGTTGATATCTTAAAACGCTAATATATCCCAAAATTTTACTGGACAAATGCAGAAACGAGAGAAAATATCAAAGGAAATCGAAAAAATGATCGAAGTGGCCATAGACATCATCGATAGGACGATATTAAAGGTTTCAGATTCCCAAAATAAAATTACACAAATGCCGATGTCACATTAACTTGAAATTGTTTCTGCTGCCTTAATCGTGGTGATCTTCAACAAAGTTCAAGCTGAAATCGAAAAATTTCGTTCAAGAATTTGGCAAAAGGGACTCTCCAAACTTAAGCCTCGAATGCATAAATGGGTTACCAGGTGATACATAACGATCAACTCTCAGGCGTTTAGGCGCTGGTGAGGAAACAGTCGCCGAAGGAGTGCGCTTAGGGTTAGTCGCCGATGGATCAGTGCGCTTAGGCTTAGACGAAGGGGTGAGATATCTTCTTCTTCTGCCCATCTTGGCCGGCTCTGGCTTGTCCGTAGTCGGTATGCGAATGTTGTTATAAAGAGTTTTAAAAAGTAGCATATGATCCTGGGGAGCAAATAGTTTTTTTTGTTTCAGCATTCACTGATGCCTTGAAGTTTCTTTGCGACAACTAAGCCTTCACCAAAAAAGAGGCATTTTCATACTTGATGGTCATTGTTTCGGAGTTTTCTATAAGTCATATTTTTTTTGAAAAGTTATCTAGAGTATTTTGGGATTTTGGGATCTAATTGGTTAAGAATCTGTAAGGATTCATATTATTGAAATTATAAGTTTGAAGAGTGAAATTTTTATAATTAAAAACCTGAGAGTTTTAAAAAATATTAACTTCATACAGGGAAAAATAAAATTACTTTAAACAATTAAACTTCAAAAAATCTCATTGATAAACACTTCCATGCTCATTTATAAACACTTCTATTACTTTAAGGTTATGATTCATTCCATGCCCAAAAAAAATGCCTTTGATAATGAAGTAAATATTATGGCAGTAAGGGAAGTAAATATGAAGCTTTAAAAGAATTTCAAGAGGGGCATTCTAGTCAAGTTATCTATTTATTAATTTTGATTGATAACTTATACATGATCTTCTAGAGTGTTGTTATATTTCGTTTTCTGAATATGGTAACCATGGTATTTGAATATGGTAACCATGGTATTTACCCATGGTATTCTTTTTCGTTTATAAAGCTTATGGAGAGTCCATGGAGCCTATAAAATGAGATATGAGCTAGGCATAAAATAAAGCTTCTAGATAGCCCATCAAGCCTATGAAAGGGGATAGGAGCTAGGCATTGAGATCCATCTCGAGTTTATCTATCTCTTTGCTAAGAACTTGGCAATGCTAGTTCTAGTTTGATCAGAGGGTCCAAAACCCAGTAGGTGCAAATTGTTTGGTGGATCCATCTAGGATCTACAGTTGTGCTTCATTGTTGTGATTTCTCATTCTATGAGAAGCCTTGCATGTCATTACGGAGGGTTTCTTATGTTGATTATTCTGGCATGTATTATTTGCAGTAATTAATTAAATAAAGTGGTTGCAGTTCCATATCCCTTATGTGTTTGTGTTTTTTGTAGAAAGCTTATGTTAATTAGAGCACCATAATGTGCTAGATCTATTAAAAATTTTGTATCCTGCTAGCCTGAAGGTTTCATGCAGTTTATTTTGGTGGGATTTATACCCTAGCCGATAATTTTCCACCTTCGGTGGTACTCGATATCACCCTAATTGGTCTATTACTTTTCTCTTAATTATTTTTGTAAGTATCTTGCAACAAGTTCAAGAGTTTATTATTTTGCAGGGCTTTATTAGATTAGATCTGCTCTGCAGATCTAACCATTTATATTCAAGATTAGAAGGTTGAGATCTAAATCTTCAGTAGAGTTCGAGCCCTTATCTGAGGAGATCTGATCTCATCAAGGATAGGAGGTGCCTTCCATTAGGGGAATTTTGAGGTCTAAAATGGGCTTCCTAAGGAAATAATAAAATAATATTTATGAATTCGCAATTCACTTTTTGCACCACAATCCATGTAACCATAGTTAAATTCAATTAAAAAGTTGTACCAAAATAAAATTAATAAAAAAATTGTATTGATGTGACTATAAATAAAAATGAGTTTTTCAAGGAAAAATCATTATCATTGAACAACTAATGCATTTGTCCTTTGTACTTAAATAACTTAAAACAAAATATAAATATTAATTTATAAATTCTTAAGTATATTATATGCTATTAAGTAAAATTATATTATTTAAATTGTATAATAACTATTATTTAAATTGTATAATAACGTGTAATTAATATACTATATAAAAATAATAATATAATATAATATAATAAATGTATAGGGATATGCATTGTTTCTTTCAAGAAATATGAAATGACAATAATATATTTTTATTCAAAAAGTGTGAAATGGGATTTATTATGAGTACTTTACTTTGACTTTAAAAGTACTTAGAGCACTACCATGGTTAACCATGAGTTTTTATCCACCAATGAGAATGTGACAAGTAAGTACCGTTAATTCAAACAATGCCACCTCAACCATTAGATATGATGTCATCCCCTAAAATGTGATTGGTTCTCATAAAGTGAATTTTGATTGTTCATTTTCCTTAGGAGGCCCATTTTAGACCTCAAAATTCCCCTAATGATTTTTGTATAGATTAATTTCCAGAAAATTGGCATCATATATGACTAGAGGGAAATCCGACACCAGTGGAGAAACATGAGTCGAGATTTTGATATTGTCACCTGGGTTGAATTATCAATATTTTTGTGTCTCTAGAGTTCTGATTGGAAACTCTTTGGGGGAGCGAAATTTTGGGAGAGCGTTTTGGGATGTTACAAGATCTCTCAAAGACCAAATTATCAATAAGATTACCTGAAGCATTTGCGGATATGAGTTTTCTGGGCTTATTTAAATTTCCAATGGAAAGCTCTGATACCATGTTGGAAAATCTAGTATGCTCTGATCTTTGTCGAGAACATGCATACAAAACATAGAAGCAATATATGCGAAAATAACAATTACACAAAGATAGACAGAGTGAGAAACACAGGAGAGAAATTATTTTTCATTTATTCAACTCTTCTCTCTGAAAAAATATGAAATTACATACTCTTAATACAAAATGGTCGGAGCCTGAAGATTAAATGCATTTCAAGGTTGGACGGGACAGATAACCACAAAACTGTCCTTCTGCAGCGAAAGCCCGATTCTTCAGTTTCTACACGAAACTATATACAGAACACAAAAATACGAACTTGAAAAATTATAAGTTTCAGCTTCGAAACAACATCGCATCTGCGCCCTCCATCGTAAATCGCACTTCGGTGATCTTAGCATTTAATTGGCGCGATACGGGAAAACATAAATCCTTGTGATTGCGTTGCGCGATGGCACTATTGCATCGCAACATAAAAACTTTAACTTGCGGGTGCTATCCTTTAAACTTTGTGATATGTGATTGCGACATCATCGCAACTTAAAATATTTACTTTGCAGGCATTATTCTCCTGAGCTTGTGACATGTGATTGCGATCGCATCGCAACATAAATAAGATAACTTGTTGGCTCTTAAAGGTAAGTCGTAAGATGTGCGAAGTGCAAAGTTGCGGACAGTAAAAAAAGTAAAACATAAAAAGTGTGAAGTGCGGACGCGCTAAGTGGTAAATTCCGCGAAATGCAATATTCATGATTTCTGATGTGCGATGACGATGTCACATCACAACATCACAAATTTTGGTGTAGGGCTTTAAACAGTAAATGTTATAATGTGCGAAGTGCGGTATCCAAGTGGTTAAATAGTGGGAAGTGCAGAATGGGGAAAGGTAAGGAAAAACGAAATAACAAAGGTTTGCAGCAGTTTGGTAATGCGGTAAGGTAGATGGGTCCCACTGATATCGCATCGGCAAAAACTTAACTTTCGGCGAAAGGCTTAAGAGGTAAACCTTAAATCTTGTAGGTTGCGATGTGCGGGCAAGAGTTAAGTCAACGACGAGAAAGAGAATTAAACGCAGATTATGGGCTCAGGTACTTTGTTTCTTATTTTGCGTGAAACACCTTTGGATTTGAAACCTGGGCTTCGTCCTTCCCTACACAAAAATTCAATGTAAGTGTGGTTGCTACCAGTCTTTATTCATGGTGGTGGTTGGGAGTATTTCGAACACTCCCCCTTAATCAAAACTGTTTCCATCAATCATTCCCAGACACTTTATAAGATAAACAAAATTTTTCTGTCCCGATGGCTTTGTGAGGATATCTGCAAACTATTCCTTTGACCTGCAATGCTGCAAAAAAATTTCACCATTGTTAACTAATTCCCTTTTGAAATGATATTTGGCATCAATATACTTTGTTCTCTTATGGAAAACATAATTCTTTGACAATGCAATTGTTGAGTTGTTATCACAGAAAATTGTGGTTCCATTGTCTTGTTCATGACATAAATCTCTCAACATCCTTCTCATCCAAACTTCTTGACATGTTGTTGTTGTTGCAGCTACATATTCAGCTTCTATTGTTGATAATGAAACTATTGGCTACTTTTTGGAAGCCCATGAAATGGGTCCCGATCCCAAATGAAAAACATACCTTGATGTGCTATTTCTATCATCAACACTCCCAGCCCAATCGTTGTCAATGTAACCAATCAACTTAAAATCATCAGTTGCGGAGTATAGAACACCATAATCCTTTGTTCTATTTACATACCTCAATATTATCTTGGTTTCTTGCCAATGTGTCTCCTTGGGTGTCTCCATGAATATGGATATCAAACTTACTGCATACATTATATCAGGCTTAGTTGCAATCAAATACATTAGGCTGCGAACCATGCTTTTGTACAATGTCGGATTGACATTCTTGCTGCAATCTTCCTTAGTCAACTTCAACCCCATGACAGTTGGAGTTGATGATGACTTGTTGTTCTGCATATTGAACCTTTTTAAAATTTCTGCAACATACTTTTCTTCGGAGATTAAAATTCCTTTTCTTGTTTGTTGTACTTCTATGCCCAAAAGATATCTTAACAAACCCAATTCAGTCATTTCAAACTCACTTTTCATGACTACACTGAAATCAATAACGAGAGAAACATCAATGCCAGTAAAAATCAAATCATCTACATACAAAACAACAATAAGAATCTTACCGTCATTTTCTTTGATGTAGAGTGTAGGTTCACCATCACACTTGTTGAACCCATTGTCTATCAGTTAAGCATCAATCCTGATGTACCATGCTCGTGGTGCTTGCTTAAGCCCATAAAGGGCTTTCCGCAACTTACACACCTTGTGTTCTTGGCCTTCTATCTCATAGCCAAGAGGTTGTTCAACATAAACCTCCTCTTTCAATACTCCATTCAAGAATGCTAACTTCACATCCATTTGATAAACTTCCATTTTTGTTGTGCTGCTATAGACAACATTGTCTACAGTGTCTCCATCCTTGCAACTGGTGCAAAGTTTTCCTCATAGTCTCTTCCTTGCTGCTTCTTGTAGCCTTTGACAACTAGCCTTGATTTGTACCTTTCTATCTTGCTTTCAATGTTTCTCTTGGTCTTATAGACCCATTTCACTCCAATAACTTCTTTTCATTGTGGTAGGTCCACTAAATCCCATGTGTCATTTCTTTCTATTGCTCCTATTTCTTCATTCATGGCTTCAACCCATTTCTCTTCTTTTATTGCATCTTCAAAATGGATTGGGTCATCAACATGACAAAATAATGAAAATAAAGAATTCAGACCAGCACTACTATCAACTTCTTCTTGCTCATAAATTTCACTTAAATTTCTGAATCTTGGTCTTCTTGTATTTGCTGAAGATGTGCTTTGGGTTGCACTTGAATTCAAGGGAGTTTCTAATCCCTATGGTGTGCTTGGAGAAGTACTTCCTTGGTTTCTCAATTTTTTTCTATTGCTTTCTTGTAGTGTGCTCTATTGAGCTTGTGTAGGTGGAGGACACTACAAGGAAAAGTGTTAGGTCCCTATATTACTAGTATAGTCCCTTATTGTTGTTAGTGTAACCCCCTTATTGTTATTATTGTACCCCTGTAACCCCCATATTTTTATTATTGTGCCCTTAAATTATTATTGTTAGGTCGGCTAGGATTACATTGCGGCCCCATGGACTCCTATATATAGAAAGGAGGTTTTGTAATTTGTATTATCCAAGAATTGTTCATTCATGTAATGTATTGGAGGTTTCCCCCTCGAAGTGGCTTATGTCTAAGGCGTTGATATCTCTTTTCTTCTATTTTTTGAGCTGGCTTCACAACATTTGGTATCAGAGCTTTGGATTCTAGGGTTTCGCTACTCCAAACACGTCATCGTGGAATTTTCGCTATAACGTTTTTTCTATGAAGTTTCAGAAGCTTAATTTTTTAGGGTGCGAAGCTGAAATCCTAAGGAACATCGTCACAAAAGTTTAGAGCTTGGTTCGCAATATTTTCGGAGATATGATCTGTGGAAGTTAGGTCTTTTTGCAGGATCCTCAATTTAATCTAAACATGTCATCGTGGAATTTGTGCTATAGATTTTTTTCTACGAAGGTTTAGAATTTGAAATTTTTAGGGCACGAAGCTGAAATCCTGAGGAAATTCGTCGCAAAATTTCAGAGCTTGGTTCGCAATATTTTCAGAGATATGATCTGTGGAAGGTAGTGCTTTCTTAGGCTCCTGAATTTCATCTCAAAGAGGTTATCGTGGGAAAATATTCATAACTCTCTCTCTGAGCATCAGATTTGAGTTCCATAAAAATTAGTTGCAAGTACACGGACTGTAGTTTCTTTTCTATCAATTTCAGAGCTAAAAGATGAAACAGTGACACGTGGAAAGTCGTACAAGTTCACTCTACTGAACTAGTCCATAATTAGGTCATTGTGGGAGATTGGACATAAATTTTCCTTCGAGAATCCAAATCAAGTCAGACCTATGGCATTTGAAAGATAATTCAAAAGGATACCTAAGTGCCAGATTTCAGACGTTTAAGAGCCGCAATCATAGAGATAATCAAATTTTAATATCGAGCTCCTCAAAAGCAAGAAAAAGGTGTGTATTTTTTTCCGAATTTCATAAGTCTTGTTTGAAGAATTAATTTGAATTGATTCCAAAGGCATATTGTAGAATAGATATCAGTATTGGGTTCTAAAAAATGCCCCGTAGAAATAATTCAACGCCCATTAAGCCTTCAGAAGGCTCTACTATGACTCATGAAGATGAAGAATTGCAACATGATCTATCAAAATTACAAGAGCAAGTGCACCAAATTTCGCTCTCGCAAAGAGAAAAAAAAATGAAATGGAAGTTTTGAAGAAAGGCGTGGAAGTGAAGATGGATGATTTGAAGAATAATATGGATGGTTTGAAGAAATTCATGGAATCTAAGATAGATGGCATGGAAGCTAGCATGGAATCTAAAATGGATCACATGGAAGCTAGGATTGATGAAAAAATGAAAGACAACATGGAAAACATGAAGAATGATCTAAAAGTAGACATGGAAGGTTTGAAAATGTTGATACAAGAAATGTTTCCTAATGGTGAAAAGATAATAGAGGAAACTCATGATGAGAACAAAATAAATGTTAATCGTGACTTCATAAACTCTAATATTGGTGGGAAGAACCACCATATTCCAAAAATGGATATGAGGAAGTTTGATGGAAAGGATCCTATAACATGGATACTACAAATGGAGCAATATTTTGATCTCCATAATGTGCAAAACACACAAAAGGTACGCATTGCAACTTTACATTTAGAACAAAATACATTTGTATGGTATCGATGGATTTCCTCCCGTAAAAAAATTGTCACTTGGTCAATTTTTATGGAGGAAATGATAGCACATTATGAGGATACAAAGAGCAATACCTTCTTTAGCCAATTGATAAATCTCAAACAAAAGGGTTTAATGGGGGAGCACATTGAGGACTTCCAAAAATTGAATATAAGGGTAACTGATATTCCAGAGGAACACAGGATTGATCTCTTCATAGGTACTTTAAAGGATGACATCCAACATGAAGTTCGCGTTTTGGAACCTGATTCATTGGAGAAGGCATTCAGGTTGGCAAGAAAAATTGAATGTAAAATTATGGCGACAAGGAAGCCTACCACTAACTTCTATAAAGAAGGAAGTGTTTCTACGCCTAGATTTCCACAACCTACAAGGTTGACACCACAAAAATTGGAAGAAAAAAGAGCAAAAGGGCTTTGCTACAGTTGTGATAGAAAATACACTAAAGGTCATAAGTGTGCTGAGAAGAAATTATTTTACATAGATTGTGAAGAGGAAGAAGGAAATGAACAAGAAGAGGATATACACCAGGAACCAACCCTAGAAGAGGAAGAAATGAATCCGACCATATCGTGTAATGCACTGGCAGGAATTACCACTCCTCAAACTCTCAAGATACAAGGACAAATCAAGAAGAAAAAGGTAATAGTGTTGATTGATTCAGGTAGCACCCATATTTTTATTCATTGTAAGGTAGCCAAGGAATTAAATTGTTTCCTATACCCAGCACCAGAATGTCAAGTGATGGTTGCAAATGGAGGAACTATAAATTGCTCTGGAAAATGCCATAATATCAAGCTAACCATGGGGGAATATGTATTGAATAGTCTAATGCTTTCCATTCCTATGGGAGGTGCTGATGTTGTACTAGGAGTACAATGGTTACAATCTTTGGGGACAGTAGCTTTTAATTTTCAAGAACTTTTCTTAATTTTTTTTTTCAGAAGGAAAGGAAGTCGAATTATGGGGTATTGCAGGGAAGCCAGGAAAGATAATAAGCTCTAATTTCATGACAAATCTTCTAAATAAATAACAACGAGGCGTAATTTCACAATTATGCTCACTAGAAGTTCCAACATCAAAATCATCTATTTATGCAGATCTCCAACAAGTCTTGGACAATCATTCCAAGGTGTTTGAAACTCCCAAAGGAATCCCACCTATTCATGATCATGATCATGCTATTCATTTGATTCCAGGAAGTGTTCCTCCAAACATCAGGCCTTATAGATATCCTTATGTCCAAAAGAGAGAAATTGAATGTATGATTGCAGAAATGTTAGAGGCAGGTATAATTCAACCTAGTCAAAGTTCTTTCTCTTCTCCAATAGTATTGGTACACAAGAAGGATGGATCATGGCGCATGTGTCCGGATTATAGGGAGCTCAATAAGCTCACCATTAAAGATAAATTTCCCATTCCTGTGATTGATGAATTATTGGATGAATTACATGGAGCAATTTATTTTACCAAGTTGAATCTTCGTTCAGGATATCATCAAATTAGAATGAAGACTGAAGATATTCCAAAAATAGCATTTCGAACTCATGAGGGTCATTATGAATTTTTGGTCATGCCTTTTGGCCTTACCAATGCACTTTCTACATTTCAAGGGTTGATGAATTCCATTTTCAAACCCTTCCTTAGAAAATTTGTGCTAGTATTTTTTGATGATATACTAATCTACAACAGGTCTTGGAAGGATCATGTTCAACATGTTGACAGGGTGCTCAAACTATTGTAAGAGAAACAATTATATGCAAAAACATCCAAATGTTTCTTTGGAGTACAAGAGGTGGAATATCTGGGTCATATTGTATCTCACGAGGGTGTTAAGGTAGACCCTAACAAAATTAAAGCCATTAAGGAATGGAAAGTTGATGCAGGAGCATTAGCTCGGAAAAATAATTTGTATTTTTATTAAACCTAGGGGTCTCATGTTTGTGAGAAAATATTAATTTCATGTAAATATTAATGAGATTTTTGAGTGATTAAATTATATTTTTAATTAATTATTGTGAGGATTTGTAAATTTTCCCAAATGATTTGGAGAACATGAGAGGAATTAGATTTTAGATATTTAGGAATTAATTATGAGCCTAAGTTAGATTTAGTTTCAAGATTTTAGGGATAGAAATCTAGATTGTAGGGGTGTTGATATATTTGAGGACTTTTTTGAGTGATTATAGGGATTTGAACCTAAATTGGTTCAATTCAATTTGTATAAATTAATGAGCCTCAAAGGCCAAATAGATCAGGAAAAATAGAGTGTTTTAGAGGTGAGTTTGGACAGCAAAGTTTGTCAGCCTACGGGCTTTTGTAAAAGGGCCATCAATTTGAAAATATGGCCATGGATGGAGAGGATTTTTATAATTGATTACATTTGATTATATCGATGAGGAATTGTTTTGGAAATTCTGTGTGAATTATATATGTTTTGGTTAAATTCGGTTTAAAGAATGTTTGAATTTCTGTGGAATAAGCATATGAAGAGAGAATCGATTTAAGTTAATATCGATTCATGTTTTGAGTTGAATGGAATCTGCATTTGTTGAAAATAACGCAAGAATAAGGATCGATCAACATGGAGGAGGGTTGAATTGAAGTTCAATTCAAATTGGTATTTTTATATCGGCTTTGGAAAGTCGATTTCATGGGTGGCGCAATCGCTCTAATCAGAATCTGAAGAACTGTTGTGTAAGAGTGCCGAGCTAAAGTTTGAAATCTGTTGTTAAGGTATGAGTGTGGCAATAAACCGGTAACCAAGTCAGTTATTGCATTGCAAATTGCATGGAAGCCGTGTAGTGTTATTTGTCAGCGTATATGAGAACACAGAACGATATCGATTACAAGAAATGGAGAAAAAAATTCATGAACCAGTGAATTGGAGAAAATTATGGTGGCGACATGGTATGTGAAGACTGTTCAATCAGATAAAACCAGTAAAGCATGAAGGCGCAGGTTGAGGTGTTCAAACTCAACAATGGAATAACAATTAACCCAGCGATGAACGAGTAATGAATTAAAGCGCGAGAAGTTAGAATCGTAAGCAGACGTGCGCAATTCAAGTAATAGTGCAGAAAGAATGGAGCTTTGAGTTTGGATTGGAGTCTCAAAAGGATTTGATCGAATATGGAAGGAACCTGTAAAAAGGCGCAGCAAGCAGCAGTCTAAAACGTCAACACAACAACCGTTTAATCCAAAGTATCAACGGACAAGGTAAAATATGAACGCTGATATATCAATGGCAGAAGGTAGGCCAATACATTATGATATGGTTTTATATAATGTGGGCCGAATTAATAGTGAGTTGTGGTCGAATGTTTTTTATGTTGACATTTGACTTTAATCAAAATCTGAGTGTTTATGTAAATTGCCATAGCCAAAATGCATGCGTGATCCAGCTTGGTAAGCTTAATGGTAAAAGGCGCATATATATATTTGGTACCTTGGGTTCGACTAAAATGAAGGATCGAGGACATGTAATTTTGTGTGGGCCAAATGTTATTTTGAATGGTGATGTTTGTCGTGAAGGGTTGGTTTGATTAAAACAATGTCAAGTTTGTTTAAAAAAAGCAAGGGTGCACATAAGTAACGGAACCAAAGTTGATTTGTTAAATCTTTGGCATTTGGGAAAATTATAAAGTTGAGTTTAGAAATACAACAAATGGTTGGTTAACCAAAGTCTTTTATAAGACTTTTGGAAAGGCGTTCATAAATATTGGAGGATTTTATGAAGTTTTTAAATTGGGATTGTATTAAAGTTTGGGTTTGATTGCAAGAATTAATTTGAAGTATGGTTTCCATAAACCATGAGATTATAAATGAAAGTAGATGGTTGGATATATGGTTTTGAACCATATGAAAGTGAAAGCTTCCGCAAATGATAGTGTGTGAAATTTCCCTAATTTGGAGTCTTATTTGGGGAGTTATTGAGATGCATTTTTATATGCATAGTATTGGAGAGATTCTAGGTTTTGCAGGGTTTCCTGCATCAAGTGGTATCAGAGCGGGAATAGCTCTGTGTGAAGATTCAAGTTTTTAAATTGAATTAATTGCATGTGATGAATAAATTTCAGATTTTGAAACTGAGGAAGATTGCAGCACAAAGATGCAGTGCAGGTGAAAGATAAGGCAAGATCAACAGGGTCTTGGAGGTGAGTTGATGATCATTATTATTGAACTCCGGTTTGAAGGTTATGCTTGAATAATTTGGTTTACAGGCATAGTGAATAAATCTCAGCAGCAGATCACAGCTGGTGAGCAGTGAGGGAGGAGTCCAACAAAGGATTCTAAGTGAATGTGGCAGAACCTGAAGATTCAACAAAGGTTGAATAAAGTTGCAGATGAGAGAAGCCTGAAGGAGCAGTGGAGAAATGCTCAAAAGGTTCCAGCAGAGGACCGGTGATTACCAAAAGACCAGATCCGGGGGAAAGGATTGGTGAGGTAAGTGGCAGCAGGAGAGCTTGCTGTTGTAGAGGCTTGGTGCAACTCATGGGTGAGAAACTCATGGTGAAGGAGATGACTACTGAAATTCATAAAGGAGAGAGCAAAGGTTTAGAGAGAGGCCACAGTAGAAAGAGGGAGAAAGAAGATGCCAAGGCAAATGGCATAAGACAGCAGTTAGCTAATGCAGAATATGACAAAGAGTTAGCTGAGATTAGGAAACAGTTTGATAAACTGAAGATGAGGATAGAGGAAAGCCAGAGAGTGGGTTGGCTCATGAGGAAGAGAGTGAAGTGGCAGAGACTACAAGTAAGGAGGGATCAATAGGAAAACATGCAGTTAAAAGAAGAGTTGAGGAAGCTCGAGCAGATGATGAGTATACAATTGAGATTTGAAGAACTCAGAGCAGCTGAGTTGAAAGTGAAGGTTTCCATTGATGAAATTGAAGAGGAGATCATTGATGATTTCTTGAATTATTGGGTAAATCTAGATCAGCTGGATAATGTGAAACCTTATATTTTTGTAGCTGACAATTGTGATGTGATTACAGGTTTTACTGAGGAGGATGCACAATCTTGTGAAGCTGTCACAAGTATGGAAAAGGATCTTCCAGGAGATAAATACTCTGAAGAAGAAATCAGTTTTGTGTTTGTACTTGAAGCTGTTACAGCACAGGAAGAAGTTCTTGTGGATGCAGAAGAAGTGAATCAGTCTGAAGCACTGATAAGTGAAGTAATAGTTGAGACTGTTGAAACTTGTAGTTTTCAAATTGACAAGTTGTGTATGAATGCAGGGACTGTAAGTGATGGTGAAATGCTTCAGCAATGCCACAGATAAATTGCATTGTTGGAATATTTGTTGGAGAATTCAGAGTATGACAGAGAGATTGCAGAAGAAAGAGTTCAGTACAGTGAACGAGAGCAGAAAGATATCATGGAGATAGATGGTGTGAGAGAAACACTAGTTGATAGTCTTGGGAATTCTTTAGAGAATTCTTTGGAAAGTTTGGATCAACATACTAATGTGCTGATTGAGATGGAAAATTCAGGACAACATACTAAAATGTTGGCAAAGGAAGAAAAGGCGTTGATGCCTTATGACTTTTATTTTAACAAGTGTTTTGTGAATGCAGGTATTGTTGCGGATGTTGAAGAAAATTTGACTCAGTTGAGCAGTAAAATGAAGGAAGAAGAAAATTCTGTGGAAATTTCAAATCCGTGGGATGAGGAAGTTATGTTGTTGGAAATGATGCTGAATAGTCAAAATTTAGTGCAGGAAAAATCTCAATTTCAGAATTGGGAATTGCAGATGCAGAGTGACGAGATAGAAGAAGAGAGTACACAATGTACCAGTCCATTAAGTTGTTGATAGGAGAAGGCAGTGTTGAGATTGCAACAAGATGATGAGCTTAGTGGAAAGGAGTCGCCTTCACTAAGTGGGCCCGCAGGGTATTTTTGGCGCAAAGTCTATTTTTAGACTATGTCTATTTTTAGACATATGGAACATGTTCTATGAGTTGCAGGATGCTATTTGTGGATGGTTGGTCAAGTCGGAAAAAATAGATGGACTTATATTTTTAGACATACTGGGCGGAATCTATTTTTAGATTGCCAGTCTAAAAATAGATATGTCGAATATTATTAGCTCTTAATAATATTTGGACTCTAAACATTATCTTATCCTCTTGGAGCACTTCATTTCGAGTCACAGATGTGGCACATGCAGCTGACAGAAGGAATTACGCTATTCCTAGGGTTTAGTGGAGCTATTGCATGGTTGACTTCAGTTAGAACTCATGTGACAGAGTTTGGTGGAGTTGATGAGACAGTTAATGGAGTTGTGTTTAGTTTAACTTAGTTGAGCTAGTTGTATCTAGTCTAACTGATTGATACAATTAGTGAGAGTGGTGTGAATTAATTATTAATTAATTAACTAATTATTAACTCATTAATCAACTAAAGAATACATCAGTTAACTTTAGTGCATGGATAGTTTCAGTGGAGACCAGTGAAGAGGTAGGTGAAAGAGTAAGTGTGACTATCAGTTGTGAATATACTAGTGCAATGAGATTTGCACACACATTGATGGAGATGCCAATGAGGATTGCGCATTGCATACTAGTGGGATTCAAACCTGGATCTAGGTATTATCCATATTAGATTGCACAGTAGAGGCAGGCTAACAGGTGGAGCAGATTGGAGCATGTGTTTTGTATGATCTGAGCTTGTGTAGTGTGTAACAATTGGAGATTGTACTGAGAGCTTGTGAGGAGATTGTACAATGATTTTTACATGATCTCTATCATTATAATATACATATAGTTGGGGGTTTTCAGCTTTAAGCTTTCCCATAAATACTGTGTTCATATGTGTGATTGTTTGTGGTTTTAATGTATGCATGAAATTGATTTTATTTCCGCAATTAATGATCAATGGTAGAAGAGATTCTGTATTGTGCATGAAGCTAAAATAGTGTGTGATCAGGAGAATCTCGGTGAATAATATATCAGTTATTCAAATTTATACATGGTATCGGAGCAATATTGATCATTGGAGCAATTGCAAAACATTGAAGCGGTTGAGTTTTGTGCTGGTGGAATTCGAATTTGCAGCAGTGTTTTCTTGGTGTCGAAGTTGAGATGTCTTTCAACGGATTGCGATAGGAGTATGCCCTTGAGGGAAGCTCGAATTATTTTGCATGGAAGGATAGGATGGAGGCAGTGCTAGATGACAATGGGTTGAAGGATTCATAGATGTAGAAATTCCAAAGCCTACTTCTAGCGATGCTGCCGTAATTGAGGCTTGGAAAAAGAAGACAGCAAAGTGTCGAAGGATTCTGTTGGAGGGCGTGAAGGATCACATAGTGTTCAGCCTGCATGGTAAGGCTTCTCCATTCTTGATGTGGAAAGCCTTGACAGATTTATTCCAAAGCAAGAGCGACCAGAGGAAGTTGGCGCTCAAGGATAAACTCAGAAACCTAAAGATGGAGAAAGGCGACAGTATGCCCAAGTACCTCACGAAGTTCATCCAATGCAGGGATGAGTTGGGAAGTGTGGGGGTGACTTTTGATGATGAGGACTTTGTGAGCTTGGCTCTCCTTGGGATTCCGAAGAGTTGGCACTCCTATTAGGACTCTGTCAATGGTCGGGAGAAATTGCCAGGATGGGAGCGACTTTGGTCGGATCTTGTGCAAGAAGAGATAAGGCAGAGTACCAGGGACGGATCTTCATCAAGGAACTCTGATGAAGAGAATTGCGCTTTGGATGCCAAATCAAAGAAGGGGAAGAGCAAGAAAGCTTCTCATTCCAGTGCAAAAGGAAAGAAGCAGGATATGTCCAAGGTGAAGTGCTTTCACTGTCACCAACACGGACATTATGCCACAAATTGTCCACAGAAGAAGAAAAATAAGCAGGCTGCTGGATCTGCAGCTGGAGAGGCCTTAGCCTCACAGCTTGAGCTGGGATTTTCGCTGATCTCATGCTTGGTCTCAAGTATGATGGGATCAGTGTGGTTTCTTGACAGTGGTGCGTCTTTTCACATGACAGGAGATCGAGATTTGTTTACTGATCTGGATGAGAAAGATCTTGGAGTGCACATCGAGATGGGCGATGATGGTAGATACAGTGCGACCGGTATCGGTACCATTTCCTTTGAGAGGGAGTTTGGTAAACCCTTCGTATTGAAGGAAGTGATTCATGTTCCAGGATTGAAGAAGAATCTTATCTCTGTGGCGATGTTAGAAGACAAGGGATATGATGTTGTCTTTAGTGAGGGAAAGGCTTTCCTGCGCAGTAAGGCAACTGGTGAGACCCGGAGGATAGGGGTTCGAATTAAGAACCTTTATCAATTGCAGGTAGATGGCTGTGCAGCAATGGCAGGCAAGGCAGAAGGAGTGGTGAGCCGGGATGATGGCGAGTTGTGGCACCGGAGATTGGGCCACCTTCACCATGGAGTTTTGAAGATACTGCAATGCATTTCTACCGGGCTCGAAGGGTACTCTTAAAGGCGTATCGCGTGATGCACTCTCGGGAAAATTTGTGAAATCCACCCTTCACGAGAAGGATAGTCGTGCCACGACGATCCTCGAGAGAATTTACACAGACGTGTGTGGACCTTTCTCAGTAGCTTCGACAGCAAAGCACAGGTACTATGTGATATTTGTTGATGATATTTCTCGTAAGTGCTGGATCTTCTTACAAGAAGATGCTGTACATACTCAAAGTTCTGTGAGTTCAAGGCACTGGTTGAGAAAGAATCGGGGAAGCAGGTGAAGGCTCTAAGGAGTGACAATGGTGGTGAAATCATCTCTAGCGAATTCAAGGACTTTTGCAGCGCAAAAGGAATTCGAAGAGAGCTCATAGCACCTCATAACCCACAGTAGAACTGGGTTGTTGAGCGGAAGAACAGAACGATTGTGGGTACTGCACGGGCGATGTTGCATGATCAGGGCCTACCCATTCACTTGTGGGATAATGCATGCGATACTGCAATATATGTGTAGAACCGTTGTCCTCATAGGATACTTGGCATGAGTACACCCGAGGAGGCGTTTTCTGGTAAGAAACTTGATATTTCCCATTTGAGGATTTTTGGTTCACCTATTTACATTCATGTGACTAAGGATGCCAGGAAGAAGCTGGAGCTGACCACAGAGGTTGGGATATTTGTGGGGTACATTGATATGCCCCACAACTATCGTGTGTATTTGCCAGACATTCGCAAGACTGTTGTGCGATAGGATATCAAATTTCATGAGGAGAAAGCCATGAAGTGTTCGCTTGACAGGGAGCCACACTTGCATGCAGATGAGGAGCTATTAGTTCCTAAAGATGAGTCTCAGGATGTGGATCAGCCACAAGATGAGGTTCATGGAGTGGAAGAGACCACTCAGGCAGCGCCAACCATCAGAGGGCGGAAGCGCACTACAGAAGTTGAGCGACTGGCTCAAGATGCAGAGAAGGTTGTAGGAGCATCTACATCACAGCGCAGACAGAGATAGTCACCTAACCAGTATACTGGATACATGGATCTTATGAGCAAGTGTATCGTGACAGATCCATCCTCTTTCGAGGAAGCTGTGGAGGACCCCACATGGGTAGATGGCATGGTGGAAGAGTATGATTCGATTGTCAGAAACAGTGCATGGGAGATCGTCCCAAGACCGGAAGGGAAATCAGTGGTGGGTTCGAGATGGATCTACAAAGTGAAGCAAGCAGCTGACGGGAGTGTGGAGAAGTATAAGGCAAGATTTTTTGCCCGAAGCTTTTCACAGATAGAGGGGATCGATTATGAGGAGACCTTTTCACCTGTCGCAAGGTATTCTTCCATACGGACGATTCTTGCTCTCTCAGCGTAGATGGGGTGGCATTCATCTGATGGATAAGAAGACTACGTTTATCAAAAAACAACATTCCTAAGCGGACTTATCGAGGAGGAGGTGTACACAGAGCGCCCGAAGGTTTCGAGACCTTTGACAAACAGTCGCATGTGTGCGTGCTCAAGAGAGCACTGTACGGGTTGAAGCAAGCACCTCGTGCTTGGTACACACGGATAGACAGTTATTTCACCAGGCTTGGATTCTCCAAGAGTGAGGCGAATCCTAACCTGTACCAGATTGTGGTGGAGGGGAAGCTGCTGATCATTGTACTGTATGTAGATGATCTGATTTTGACGGGTGATGAGCTGTTGATACTTTCATGCAAGGAGGACCTTGCTAGAGAGTTTGAGATGAAGGACTTGGGCCTCCTTCATTATTTCCTGGAATTGGAAATTTTTCAGCGTAGTGATGGACTGTTTGTTCCTCAAGGCAAGTATGCCCAGGAGATACTGGAGAAGTTCAACATGCATGGATGCAAGCCTGTTGATACTCCTCTTCCTGGTCTTCCTGGTGGATGGAGGAAGGAGGATGCTACTTCAGCAGAGGTAGTGGATGCCACTGTTTATAGACAGTTGGCGGGGTCACTTATGTATCTGGTCAATACACGACCTGACGTATGCTATGCTGTTAACTAGCTTTCAAAAGCTATGGTTAAGCCAACCAAGCTCTTCTCGAAGGCAGGCAAGCATGTATTGAGATATCTCAGAGGCACATCAGGATATGGATTATGGTACAGACAGTCAGATGAGGTGAAGCTGTGTGGCTTCACTGGGATGACAAGCAGGATCCCACGGGACGTGAAGAGAACATCCTGAGGGATTTTCACATCTGTCGACAATGCGTTTCTTTGGTACAAGGAAGCAGATCCGTGGCACTCAGGCCAAAGATAGGCCGAGTATTGGCAGCGAGTTTGGTCGCATGCGAGTCTATATGGATGAGGAAAAAAAGGGGATACAGTTCGCTGCCTGACACACTTCCCCTTCAAATGATTTACTGTGATAACCAGAGTTGCATTAAACTCTCGGCTAATCCAGTATTTCATGATAGATCTAAACACATCGACATCAGGTACCATCATATCAGAGATTGTGTGCAGCGGAGAATCATGTTACTTTCATACATTCCCACGGAGGATCAGGATGCTGATATCTTGACGAAGGCGCTCACCAGGAGAAAATTCGAATACCACAAAGGCAGGATAGGGGTTGCAGATAATCCATATCTTGTTGAGAGGGAGTGTTGAGATTGCAACAAGATGTTGAGCTTAGTGGAAAGGAGTCGCCTTCACTAAGTGGGCCCGCAGGCTATTTTTGGCGCAAAGTCTATTTTTAGACTATGTCTATTTTTAGACATATGGATCATGTTTTATGAGTTGCAGGATGCTATTTGTGGATGGTTGGTCAAGTCGGAAAAAATAGATGGACTTCTATTTTTAGACATATTGGGCGGAATCTATTTTTAGATTGCCAGTCTAAAAATAGATATGTCGAATATTATTAGCTCTTAATAATATCTGGACTCTAAACATTATCTTATCCTCTTGGAGCACTTCAGTTTGATGCCTAGATGTGGCACATGCAGCTGACAGAAGGAATTACGCTATTCCTAGGGTTTAGTGGAGTTATTGCATGGTTGACTTCAGTTAGAACTCATGTGACAGAGTTTGGTGGAGTTGATGAGACAGTTAATGGAGTTGTGTTCAGTTTAACTTAGTTGAGCTAGTTGTATCTAGTCTAACTGATTGATACAATTAGTAAGAGTGGTGTGAATTAATTATTAAGTAATTCACTAATTATTAACTCATTAATCAACTAAAGAATACATCAGTTAACTTCAGTGCATGGACAGTTTCAGTGGAGACCAGTGAAGAGGTAGGTGAAAGAGTAAGTGTGACTATCAGTTGTGAATATACTGGTGCATGAGATTTGCACACACATTGATGGAGATGCCAATGAGGATTGCGCAGTGCATACTAGTGGGATTTGAACCTGGATCTAGGTATTATCCATATTGGATTGCGCAGTAGAGGCAGGCTAGCAGGTGGAGCAGATTGGAGCATGTGTTTTGTATGATCTGAGCTTGTGTAGTGTGTAACAATTGGAGATTGTACTGAGAGATTGTGAGGAGTTTGCACAATGATTGTTACATGATCTCTATCATTATAATATACATATAGTTGGGGGTTTTCAGCTTTAAGCTTTCCTATAAATACTGTGTTCATATGTGTGATTGTTTGTGGTTTTAATGTGTGCATGCAATTGATTTTATTTCCGCAATTAATGATCAATGGTAGAAGAGATTCTGTATTGCGCATGAAGCTAAAATAGTGTGTGATCAGGAGAATCTCGGTGAATAATATATCAGTTATTCAAATTTCTACAGGCAGTGAAGAAGTTTTCTATTTCAGAAAACAAGAGGGCATGGATGATTGGGCGGCAGTAAGAACTGAGCGAGTAAGAGCTCAGCAGGTAGCAAGAAATCAGCAGTCTGAAGATTTATTGGACAGAGAAATTGAACTAATCAGAAAAATTATGATGAAAGTGTTTCAGAGAAAGATATCAGCAAGGAAGAGAAGCAGCAGCAGCAAAATGAAGATGGAGACAGATTGTGAAAGTACAGTGAGTGGAGTAAGACAACATAAGATATGGAGACTTGGAGAAAAGCAGCAACCATCAGCGGATGTTGATGAAAACCTGTAGAACAAAATGTGGGATCCAGGCGGACAAAGACTTAAACGCATGATCAGGAGATCATGATCATTTTCAACCTTGGGAGTCTGATGCAGGAGCATTAGATCGGAAAAATACTTTGTATTTTTATTAAACCTAGGGGTCTCATGTTTGTGAGAAAATATTAATTTCATGTAAATATTAATGAGATTTTTGAGTGATTAAATTATACTTTTAATTAATTATTGTGAGGATTTGTAAATGTTCCCAAATGATTTGGAGAACATGAGAGGAATTAGATTTTAGATATTTAGGAATTAATTATGAGCCTAAGTTAGATTTAGTTTCAAGATTTTAGGGATAGAAATCTAGATTGTAGGGGTGTTGAGATATTTGAGGACTTTATTGAGTGATTAAAGGGATTTGAACCTAAATTGGTTCAATTCAATTTGTATAAATTAATGAGCCTCAAAGGCCAAATAGATCAGGAAAAATAGAGTGTTTTAGAGGTGAGTTTGGACAACAAAGTTTGTCAGCCTACAGGCTTTTGTAAAAGGGCCATCGATTTGAAAATCTGGCCATGGATGGAGAGGATTTTTATAATTGATTACATTTGATTATATCGATGAGGAATTGTTTTGGAAATTCTGTGTGAATTATATATGTTTTGGTTAAATTCGGTTTAAAGAATGTTTGAATTTCTGTGGAATAAGCATATGAAGAGAGAATCGATTTAAGTTAATATCGATTCATGTTTTGAGTTGAATGGAATCTTCATTTGTTGAAAAGAATGCAAGAAGAAGGATCGATCAATGTGGAGGAGGGTTGAATCGAAGTTCAATTCAAATTGGTATTTTTATATCGGCTTTGGAAAGTCGATTTCATGGGTGGCGCAATCGCTCTAATCAAAATATGAAGAAATGTTGTGTAAGAGTGTCGAGTTAAAGTTTGAAATCTATTGTTAAGGTATGAGTGTGGCGATAAACCGGTAACCAAGTTAGTGATTGCGTTGCAAATTGCATGGAAGCCACGTAGTGTTATTTGTCAGCGTATATGAGAACACAGAACGATATCAATTACAAGAAATGGAGAAAAAAATTCATGAACCAGTGAATTGGAGAAAATTATGGTGGCGACGTGGTATGTGAAGACTGTTCAATCAGATAAAACCAGTAAAGAATGAAGGCGCAGGTTGAGGTGTTCAAACTCAACAATGGAATAACAATTAACCCAACGATGAACAAGTAATGAATTAAAGCGCGAGAAGTTAGAATCGTAAGCAGAGGTGCGCAATTCAAGTAATAGTGAAAAAAGAACGGAGCTTTGAGTTTGGATTGGAGTCTCAAAAGGCTTTGATCGAATATGGAAGGAACCTGTAAAAAGGCATAGCAAGCAGCAGTCTAAAACGTCAACACAGCAACCGTTTAATCCAAAGTATCAATGGACAAGGTAAAATATGAACGCTGATATATCAATGGCAGAAGGTAGGCCAATACATTATGATACGGTTTTATATAATGTGGGCCGAATTAATAGTGAGTTGTGGTCGAATGTTGTTTATGTTGACATTTGACTTTAATCAAAATCTGAGTGTTTATGTAAATTGCCATAGCCAAAATGCATGCGTGATCCAACTTGGTAAGCTGAATGGTAAAAGGCGCATATATATATTTGGTACCTTGGGTTCGACTAAAATGAAGGATCGAGGACATGTAATTTTGTGTGGGACAAATGTTATTTTGAATGGTGATGTTTGCCGTGAAGGGTTGGTTTGATTAAAACAATGTCAAGATTGTTTAAAAAAAGCAAGGGCGCACATAAGTAACAGAACCAAAGTTGATTTGTTAAATCTTTGGCATTTGGGAAAATTATAAAGTTGAGTTTAGAAATACAACAAATGGTTGGTTAACCAAAGTCTTTTATAAGACTTTTGGAAAGGCGTTCATAAATATTGGAGGGTTTTATGAAGTTCTTAAATTGGGATTGTATTGAAGTTTGGGTTTGATTGCAAGAATTAATTTGAAGTATGGTTTCCATAAACCATGAGATTATAAATGAAAGTAGATGGTTGGATATATGGTTTTGAACCATATGAAAGTGAAAGCTTCCGCAAATGATAGTGTGTGAAATTGCCCTAATTTGGAGTCTTATTTGGGGAGTTATTGAGATGCATTTTTATATGCATAGTATTGAAGAGATTCTGGGTTTTTCAGGGTTTCCTGCATCAAAAGTCCCCACAACCATAAAGAAGTTGTGAGGATTTCTTGGGTTAACAAGGTATTATCGCAAGTTTGTTAATAATTATGGGAGAATAGTAGCACCTCTAACAACATTATTGAAGAAAGATGCATTTTCATGGACTTCTGAAGCAACTAAGGCCTTTGAACATCTTAAAGAGGAAATGTACCTAGCACCGGTCTTAGCTACGCCAGACTTCACAAAAAACTTTATTGTGGAATGTGATGCCTCATGAAATGGAATTGGTGTTGTTTTAATGCAGGAAGGAAGACCCATTGCTTTTGAAATTCATCCAATCAAAGGAAAGTATTTACAAAAACCTATTTATGAGAAGGAAATGTTAGCAATACTGCATGCACTAACGAAATGGCAAACTTACCTAATGGGAAGACACTTCAAGGTAAAAACTGATCATGATATTCTTAAACACTTTTTGGAACAAAGACTATCTTCAGAAGAACAACAAAAATGGGTCACAAAGATGTTGGGTTATGACTTTGAAATAGTCTACAAAAAAGGGAAGCTTAATGTTGTTGCAGATGCACTCTCAAGAAAGAATGAAGAGGTGGAAGCATTGCTTTGTGCCATTTCTATTATCCAACCAAATTGGATAATCGAAGCAAGAGATGAATGGAAGAAGGACGAAGACGTGTGGACACTCATTCAAAAGTTGCAGCAAGATCCTAGTACATCTGACACATTTAGTTGGAAAAATGATTCCTTATGGTACAAAGATCGCTTATATCTTTGTAAGAATTCCCAACTAAAACAAAAGATTCTTTTGGAATTGCACACTTCTCCTTTAGGAGGACACTCAGGATTTTTAAAAATTTACCACAGGGTGAAGAAAGAATTTTTTTGGGATGGCCTTAAATCTGATATTCAAAAGTTTGTGGCGGAATGTTTGGTTTGCCAGCAGAATAAAGTGGAGACAATTAAGACCCCGGGACTTCTACAACCTTTATCCATTCCTAGTCAGCGTTGGGAGGAGATTTCAATGGATTTTATCACAGGTTTACCTAAGTCTGAAGGAAAGAATGTCATCATGGTGGTAGTTGATAGACTTACCAAGTATGCACACTTCTGTGCATTATCTCATCCATTTAAAGCAAGTACAGTTGCTACTACATTTATGGACAGAATTCAAAAGCTACATGGAAGCCCAATGGTTATTGTGAGCGACAGAGATCCCATTTTTACTGGAAATTTTTGGACGGAGTTATTTTCTTGTTTGGGTAATCAATTAGCTCATAGCTCATCTTATCATCCTCAATCTGATGGTCAAACTGAGATAGTAAATAAATGTTTGGAAGGATATCTTCGTTGTTTTGTATCCGATAAACAAACACAATGGGTCAAGTGGTTACCTCTTGCTGAATGGTGGTATAACACTTCCTTCCATACTGCAGCAAAAATGACCCCATTTATGGCACTTTATCGATATCATCCACCATCCATCACATCATCTTTAAGGGAAAATTCGAAGGTTCAAGCAGTGGAAGATCACATCGAGCATCAGCAAGAAGTTCTCCAACTCTTAAAGGATAACCTGAATTTGGCACAAAATCGAATGAAACAACAGGCAGATCAACATCGCAGCGAGAGAAGTTTTGATGTAGGAGATTGGGTATTTTTATAGCTACAACCATACAAACAAATGTCCCTCAAGCAAGCAAAGAAGGATAATAAATTATCGCCAAAGTACTATGGTCCTTACAAGGTGTTGCAAAAGATTGGTACTATGGCATATAAATTGGATCTTCTTGTTTCTTCGCGAGTACATCCAATTTTCCATGTTTCATGCTTAAAGAAGGTTATCGGTGAAAATCTTCCAGTTCAAACAATATTACCAGAACTTGATGAGGAAGGAAAAATCATATTGGAACCTGAAGCGGTCACAAAAACAAGAACTTGACAACTACAGAATCGATCAATTTCAGAATATCTCATCAAGTGGAAGAACTTACCCACTCAAGATTCTACATGGGAGGATGAGAATTTTATACAGAAGCACCCAGAGCTACTCAAGTGTTGAGGACAACACTTTTTTGAAGGAGAGGGGCATGTTAGGTCCCTATATTACTAGTATAGTCCCTTATTGTTGTTAGTGTAACCCCCTTATTGTTATTATTGTACCCCTGTAACCCCCATATTGTTATTATTGTGCCCTTAAATTTTGTTAGGTTGGCTAGGATTACATTGTGGCCCCATGGACTCTATATATAGAAAGGAGGTTTTGTAATTTGTATTATCCAAGAATTTTTCATTCATTTAATGTATTGGAGGTTGCCCCCTCGAAGTGGCTTATTTCTAAGGCGTTGATATCTCTTTTCTTCTATTTTTGGAGCTGGCTTCACAACAAAAAGACCCTCTAGTGGATGTTTTTTAGGAACCCCACCGAAAAATACCCCATACATCCATTTCTAGCGGAGGTTACTAGAGGAGGTTGGCAGGAGAAGGGTTTTTTCAGATGTTTTCCACTTGGTGTGCTTATCATTAAATTTCGCCCTGGTGCTCTGGAATTGAGAAAGTACCGGTGCACATAAAAACATTGGCACACCAGACACCGTGCACTTCGTACACACCCAACCGATGCGTCGTATTATTCTATAGCACCGGTGCGTCACAACTCTTCTGCATCGGTGCATTATAAAACACCACGCCAAAACTGAAACCACCCGATGTGGTAGAAAGAAGCCACACCAGTGCATCATAAAAAAATGCGCCAAAACACAAACTGACCGGTGCGTTTGTAAGAGACAAAACCAGTGCACCTATAAACCACACGCACCAGTAAAGGGTTAAATAAATAAAAAATTACGGAAAAAAATGTGGATTTTTCATTTTTCCAGTGCTCCTAAGCCCTTAATTACCAGTGCAGTCTACCATAGAATGCACCGGTGCACACAAAACATTGGCACACTGGATAGCGTGCACGACGTACACACTCACCTGGGGTGTCATATTACGGTAATGCACTGGTGCTTCACTACTCTTCCGCGTCGGTGCATCATAAAACACCACGCCAAAACAGAAACGTGCCGGTGTGTTCTTATCCAAGAGCATCAGTGCGCCTATAAAAATCACGCACCAGAATAGCATTAAATAAAAAAAATTAAGGCCAAAAAACCGGTGCTTTACAACTATTCTGCACCGATGCTTTATGAATATTCCGCCCCGATGCATCATTAAAACATCGCGCCAAAACTGAAACATCCTGGTGCGGTGTTAGGGAACCACCCCAGTGCATCATAAACAATGTGCCAAATCTGACACTGGTCGGTGTGGTTGTAAGTAAGCGTACCGGTGCGCATACAAAACCCCGCGCACTAGAACAGTGTTAAATAAAAAAAAAATTACGGCTAAAAAACCACATTTTTCACTTTCCTCAGTGCTCCAAAGCTCTCAAGCACCAGTGCCATTTCCCCTTCTCTGAGCTGCCCTGACATCAGTGCTCTCATTACAGCCATTGCACACACTGTTGCTCTGCATTAGCCACCAATCTCCAGCTTGCATTTAGAAAAACGGTGGGAAATTTTTCTTTTGCAAATTTTATAGCCAATATGCCTCCTCGACGGCAAAATGTACAGGTATTTTTCTAGTTTTTCCATAATTAAGCCTTTTAGCGGATTATAATTTGAAATAACCTTAAAAATAACCATTAAAAAAGAAAAAATAAAAAGTGTCGCGCTCTGCGCCTGAGCCGTTCGGGTTGCACCAGATAGCGGTGCTGCTTGTAAAATTTACAGGGCGCATCGCCACCAATGCTAACAGTATCCGCACCATTTTCGGGAAGTACCGAAAGGTGCCCCGCATAATTTTAAATTAAAAAATAAATAAAATGAGGTGCGCTCATTTAGCCATGTGCACCGTTGACCATGGGAATCGTAGTGCGGTGCATTGACGGAATTATCCACTTTGGTGTATGTCAACGCACCGCATTCGGCATTTCGAAAGGGTCAATGGTGCATCCAAGTAAAAGACCGCACCGTCGACTATGTAATTGTCATGATGTCCATGCGCTGACATGACTATACACTCTAGGGCATATATTTCAGTCAGCACACCACTATTCTGACCTTAGATATAGTCAATGGTGCTTGAAAAAAAGACAGTTGCACCGAGGTTGGTGCATTGTATTTCATTAGGGGTACCGCCACCAGTGCGCTACAAAATTAAGCCTCGCCAGAACCAGTGCGCTACAAAATTAAGCCTTGCCAGAACCAGTGCGTGACTATTTTTGTGGTGCACCGAGTGGTCTGCTTTTTTTTTTTCAAGAAAAAAATATATATGTGTATTCCTACATACATGTTTGTTTTAATAAAAAAAATTAATTAATATGTCAATGATTCAGATAGAAGAGGAGGAACAATAGCAACAACAGTCGAAACAGTATGACATGATTCGCCAATGGGAGGCCCGAGAGAGGGAGAGAGATGCATACCCACACCCTATTACAGCAGATACCTAGGGGATCTTTAGGCAGGTAGACCTCCTCAAGTTCTATGAGGAGGCTACTTCCCTAAAGGCCCATAGTGTGTTTTTGAGATATCTTATCCGCAGGTCGAATACCCACTGACAAGCTTTCTAGCTTGGTCCTAACCAGTGGTACACACCCACTGAGGAGGATATTTATTTTATTACAGGACTATAAAGGAGAGGGGTGGATTTTCCCTCATTCCCAGACGTGCCAGCTGGTTGTGTAGTAGGGAGTCAGTTAGTTTACTCCCAGAGATACATTGGAGCAAATTTATTGTCTCCTTCAGAGTTTCAGGTACCTAGAGGTCAGTTATGTATAGGTGCATTTGGTAGACAGTACGTGCAGTGCCTCTCACTTATCATTTCGACCATTTCGCACAACACTAGTGACGGGCAATGCATTAGTTGCTCACTTTTATATTATGTTGATTTTTAGTACAACAGCCACGACTTGTCAGGTGGTCTGCCATTTTTTTGCGGTATTTTTGTACGGCCTTAGATAGATTACGTGCTCATGCACAAGGGAGGGTCAACTTCCCTTTTTCTTCAGAGTTGTTTTGTTTATTTTTTGAGAGTTTTCCAGAGATGAGACCTAGTTTTTTTCAACAACCTCGTAGGCCAATATTTGAGGCCCGAATGCACATGTGGGGGTAGATGATGCCCAGGAGGGGAGACACTATGTTTCTAGCCAGGATATCACATGATTCACTAGACTTACTAGCCAGTGTTGACAGGTTGCATCCCTTCATTATGGTCCCATGTCCTTATGCTGGATTAGATTGGTGAGGGTGTCCCAACATCTTCTTCACAGATGATGAGCCACCAGATGATAGAGGTAATATCACTATTTTATTTATATTTATTATAACATGTTCTTTAACTTGTTTTTATTAAATTGTGTAATGAAATTGTCTAATTATTGTTGTGTACTTCTATATATTTTTCGGACATTGGCTCTTTTGATGGCGAGGAGATATCGGATCCACCACATGATCCAAGTGTGGATCTTGATGACAATCAGGACATGGCCGATGCTGAGGATGATCATGATCAGGATGAGGCCAGTGCAGCAGAGAGACATGCTCCTGCTAGTGCACCAGTATCGCTTTTTGCTAGGCGTGGTCGACCTGAGACAATATATAGGATGGAGTTTGGCAACCAACTCAGTGCAATGATTGTTGAGGCGGGCATCAGGCCCGATCATTACAGAGACATATATGTCGATGATAGGCTACTACGGATGTGGACAGGCATGATGCATGACATGTATAGTCTGATGTGGCATGTCGTAGGAGCTACGACAGCTGTTACGCAACTGAGGAGGATTGTCCATAGCTATAGGTGTAGTCGAGCTGTGGCATGTGATGAACAGTCTGCGAGCAGCAACTCATCATCTCATGATCGTTCACCTCGTGCCGTGCCTAATGAGCATGAGGCTCCACTAGCAGCATCTATCAGTCATCATGGAGATGAGGTTGGACCATCGGCCATGTCCAGTTAGCAGCCTACAGCATCCATCATTACTAGTCATGATCATCAGCAGGCTGGACCATTGATCATCGAGGCTGCACTATTGAATGAGCATGCCTCCACTACTACTGCTTATATTGATGTTGTACTACCACCAAATGATGCATCCATCAATACTAGTGATCATGATCATGAGCAGACTCGACCATCGACCGTCAAGGCTGCACCCTCTACTGAGCAGGCCTCCATTTGTACTATTATTGATGTTGTTATATTACCACCAGCTGATCCATGACATTTATATTACAGTTGTATATTTTTAACATTATTCAATTATATATATATATGGTCCATGTATTTTATGTTCATGTTGCAGTTGTACTTAATTTACATGTTGGTGATCATCATGATCTGGCGCATATTGTTAGGTCATGTTAGATATGTTCATTTAATTTTTAGGTTGCAGATAGATGTGTATATGTGATAGCATGAGTTATTTGACATGAGATGTATATGTGATGTTTATGTTGTGATGATGTTAATATATAATGTTAATTTGATGTTTGAATGTGTTTTTTAGTCGAATATGATGTTTGTACGATGGTTATCATGATCATGATGACGTTTATTAATTAATTTAATATTAAATGACCATTATATTTATTAAATATTATGTCGTGATTGTAAGTGAAATTTAAATTTAAATTGTATGTAAAATTGTAAAATTATATTTGTATTTGTACTAATTGTAATTTTAACTATAATTGTATGTAAAATATTTAATGTAAAATTTTAATTGTAATTGTAATATTTAATTTATTGTGAAATGATTGTAATTGTATATATGAAAAAAATGTAAAATTGTAATTCTAATTCTAATTGTATGTAAAATTATAAAATTGTAATTGTATTTGTAATTAACAAGTTCTCAAATGAAGTCTCAAGTAATAAAAGAAATAGCAAAACCAACCCATGGTATGACAAATATTGTAAAAGTGCGAGGAGAGCAATTAAGGAAGCTATTGATGAATCTCTCAAAATTAGCAAGATAAAAATCTACAAAGCCCTAACTAAAAGGAAAAAAAGGCAATATATTTGTAAAAGACAAGAGAATTTCTTACACCTCTCTAAGGTGGCTCCTAAGAAATTCTGGAGGCAGATTCTAACTAGAAAAACTAAAGATAATAATAAAATTTCTTTACATGACTGGAATTCATATCTTAAAAAGCTTTATGACTCTCCAAATGCCAGGGATTTTGAAACCCTACTCACAACGAAAGAAGTTTTCTCATTAGAAAACATTGATTTTTGGGTTAAACGCTTGGAAAATGGGAAAGCTAAAGACATTGAAGGTTACCAGGCAAAAATCTTAAAAATTGGAGGTCCTGTCCTCATCCCCCACATCAACAAGCTTTTCAACCAAGAGATCAAGCAAGGGTTCCCTAAACCTTGGACTCAGAGCCTTATTATCCCTATTTTTAAAAGTGGGGATACAAATAACCCCTCTAATTATCGAACAATTATGATCAGCCCTCTCTTAGCCAAGTTATATGGTATTATTTTGGAAAAGAAGTTGAGCATTTGGCTTGAAAGTGAAGGTAAGTGGGCTAAAGGCCAAGCGGGTTTTAGAAGGCAGCACTAAAAAATGGACCACCTCATTACGCTTAGGATCATTGTGGAAGAATGTTGCAATGATAAATCCAATCTCTTCTATTTCTTTGTGGACTTTAGAAAGGCTTTCAATACAGTTCCTAGAAATAACCCATGGAATATATTAGAAGAGCTAAATGTTCCTTTCGAGCTAAGAGCCGCCACTATAAGGTTATACGAGAATGTAATTGCCAAGTTAAAGAGTAATGAGGGGTGGTTGAAAGATATTAAGTGTAATATCGGAGTTAAACAAGGTTTCCCCCTCTCCCCTACCCTATTTGGAATTTATATCGACAAGCTAGAAGGTTGTTTAGAGGAAGCAAGATGTGCTAGCATGGCTGGGATAGTCATCATCCTTCTTCTCTATGCTGACGATATTGTTCTTCTCTCAAGGTTCCCATCTGATCTTGATAAGCAACTTAGACTTCTTAAGGATTTCTGCTCTACCATGGGTATGTCTATTAACACTGACAAAACAAAAGTTATGATTATCAAATCCAAGAAGGACACTTATGCTAATTTTATGTATGAAAATAATAACTTGGAGGAAGTGTCTTCTTACAAGTACCTAGGAATTGATATTCATCACAAGCTCAACTGAAACTATAGCATTCGGAAAAGGATTAATGGGGGGTGGAAGGCTTATTTTGGTCTTCAAAATCATTTTAAAATGGAAAACCTCGTAATGTGGGATAGAAAGAAGTTCATCTTTGAAACTTTAGTCACTCCTATTATCTTATATGGATGTGAGGTTTGGGGTTGCAGAATCTCTAAAGAATCTTGGAGAAATATTGAGCAAATACAGAAGCGGTTTATAATGTATAACCTTAAAATTAAAAGCAATACACCCTATCCTATTCTCCTTATATAAGTGGGTCTTTCCCCTATCGAGAGCCTAGCTATGACTAGGCTTCTATTGTACAAGCACAAGCTCAATAGCATAGGAGACCATAGACTTCCTAAGCTAGCCTTAAATTCTAGCCAAAATCACCTAAGGCTTAAATGAGGTTGGTATAAAGACACCAGGGCTTGGTTAAACCATTGGGAGATTGACGAGAATGTTGCATTGCAAAACATCAATAACATTAAAAAAATTGTTACTTCTAAGTTCAAAGAAAAAATGTGGTGCGAGAAAGATCTAGTAGCTAAAAAAAAATTAAGGTATTATCAGGAGGTCATCAACCCCACCTTAGAAGATCAAAAGTATCTATCTGTTTTAACTAGCTCAAAGAAGAAAATTAATATAGCCAAGATTAGAATGAACTCTCATGAACCCCATAGTGAAACAGGTCATTGGAAAGTTCCTAAAACACCATGGATGGAAAGGATATGCAATCTCTGTGACAATATGAACATCGAGGATGAAAATCACTTCCTCTTAGAGTGCCCTGTGTACAACCACATTAGAGCTCAATTTCATAATCTTTTTTGCAATACTGACCGTCCTAGCCTTTTAAGATGTCAAAATTATAGTGAGCTTGGGATGCTTCTCTCCAAGCTTTTTGAGCATAGGAATAAAATCTTAAATCAAATTAAACAACTCTTTTCTTTAGGTCCGATAGACCAAAGATTGGTCTCAGTGGACGTTAACCATCATCATCATCATCATCAATTGTAATTTTAATTGAATTGTATGTAAAATATTTTTAAAATTGTAATTGTAATTATAAATGTAATTCTATGTAAAATTGTAAATGTAATTGTATGTAAAATTAAAATTGTAATTGTAATTGTATGTAAAATATTTGTAAAATTTTAAATCTATTAATGTGAAGATTTTAATTATATTAATGTGAAATGATTTTATTAAAATATTTAAATTTGTAAATTTACAAATAATTGTAAAATAACAAATCTAGAATAATATGAATTTTTGTAACATAATAAAGTTTAGAAAATAATGAAAATAAATTCATGTACTTTAGAATTATCATTACTTTATTATTATCTTACATACAAAAAAAAGAAATTTATACAGTCTAGTGTGCTTATCATCATAACATGTACCGATGCGTCGTATTACGAAGACGCACCGGTGCTTCACAACTCTTCCGCACCGGTCACGAATAAACGAAAATAAAAAAAAACGCAACTCTATTTTCTTTAAGTGAAAAAAAAAGCGGAAATTTTAAAAATGGGCGGAAAAATATTTTCCAAAATCTAATTTCATAAAAGAATTATTTAAATACTAAACACTTTTCATTATTTCACTATTTTTGCTAAAATTTTCAGCTAGATATTTGCAGGAGACAGAATCCAAGAGAGCACGAGGGCACTGTGGAGCGGCGAAAAACGTTTGAACAGAAGTATTCAGACAATCAGAAACTAAACCTCTGGTGATTCAAACCTTGTATCATAGAATTTCAAACCATCCCGTGATTAAATTTGATTATTTTTTTTACTTTTTTTTTGCAGTTTTTTTACTTTTTCTGCAGTTTTATCCATTTTTACTCTAAACCCTTCATTTTTTTTCCCTTTCTTCTCCCTGTTTCTGTGATTTCAGAAATAGGGTTTTTCATTTTAGATTGACGTCCAACCCACAGGACGACTTGCATAGTCAGATCCCAATCCATTCAACCATTGTGTGAATTTTTGGAAAAAATGGAATTTTTCTTTATTGATGCACCCTGCGTACCCTACCGCATTGGTGCACTATATTATACAGCGCACCGCGCAAGTAATGTGTAATAAAAAAATTGAAAACAATTTTTCTAAATCTATGCACCATATTTGAAATAGGGCACCGATGCTCCATTTAACGAGAATAGCATCGTACAGTGTATTACACTGTTTTTGCGGTGCATTGATAATATCCCACGCATCGTACGGTCTATACTATTTTTACGGTGTGTTTATAATACCCAACGCACTGTATGGTCTATCATACTGTTTTTTGGTGTGTTTTTAAAATATCCACACATCGGTTGTGGTGCGTACCTCATGAAAGGCACACCGGTGTCTTGAGATTTATTTTCTACCTGAAATGTCGAGAATTTATTTATAAATATATTAATGAATGATATGGTACAAGTTTCAGATTGATAAAGAAATGACTGACAAGAGATCAAGCAACAAAAATACTGATAACACATTAAGAAAAGCAGAAAAGGAAAGATCTTTGTAAATTCTTTATAAAAAATATTATTTTTGAACTATATGTAAGTTTAACTAATATGTATTGTTTATTGTGTATCATGCAGAGCCACAAAATGACGAAGCTCGATATGATTATTTCTGTTCTAGGACCAGAAGAGCGTAAAAGTTTAATGGAAAAATTGCAAAAGGATGAATCAGGTAAACGAAAAAATACTATCGATCCAATATGAGTTACTTTTTCTAATTACCATTAAAAATATAATTAAAATTATTAGATAACATGTGTCAAACAGTCAACTAATTCACATTTGTTTAATGTTCTACAAGGACCAACAACTCAGAAAGGAATGTTGTTCAAAGAAAAGAAAAGAAATAGAACATGCAAATGAAAATGAATTGCTCCTTAGCTGATTTGGAGTGGTGTTGGAAGTTAACGAAAGGGGGAAAAAATTTTACAAAATTTTGAGGGATCTAGTGGAACGAATGTATAGACGTTCTTTCCACTTACAATACAAAATCAATCCAATGATTCCAAGAACCAAATTTTATCTAAACTACAGGAAGAGTTTCCAGAGAATTGGTCAATGAGACATGTTAGACTTTTAATAGCAAAAACGTACAACAACAAAAAAGAAGGAATGAAAAAGTAATATTCCTTTAAATGTTTGTCTAGAATTATTTATAAATATCACTTTTGTTATATTTAATTTTCATATATCAATATAAAAATAAATAGTTTATTTTCGTGTTACATTTTTAGGAAGATTATGAAAATCTCAAAGTTGATACTGTAAATATGCCGCGCAGAATGTCCGTGCTGCACAAATGGTTGGCCGTAAAGAATGAAAATCGCATTGTTATGATATGCCTAGCTCAACAACAACGTGCTTCAAATGTAATATTTAATCATTGATTTTTTTTATTAGGTGCAATAAATAAACTATTTAGCATTAAATATTAATTTTCAAGTATTTTCTTGTAGAAAAGAAAAGAAAATGGAACCCATTCATCACATAAAACAGGACGACAAGGAAAAAAAGGGTTGATATCTAAGTTTGTGAGTAATTGTTACTTCCTTATAACAAGTTAACTAGATTACATTTTTGTATTTTTTAAGTTTTTTTACAAAAATCATCATTGAATGTCTTCTCAAACAAAGCAAGGATGTGTTAAATCCGTTCGTTAATTTATTGAAATTGAAGAAACATGCGGCCAGAGTATATGTTGGTTAATCCAAATTTAATTGCGGAATTTGTAAGCATCTATCGATCTTGTTTTACTTAGCTCTGTCTATAATTAATAGAACAAAAACATCTTTTATATTAAATATATGATTTGTTATGAGGTATAAAACTTGCATGAAACAAAGTATGGAACTGCACCAACAGATGAAATTTTGAAAAATGGCATGGTACATGGTTTTGAAAGAATGTGTATAGTTTATGAGTCAATTGTTGCTATGGTACATCATTTTTATTTTTTATTTACATTGATGTATATTATTTAATATTGCAAATTTCATTATTCTCACCAATGTATATACACTCATTTCAGTTTATTTTTATGTTTGTAGATGGAAGATGAAGAAGAAGAAAAAAATCAATGCCGTGAACAAAACATTCCAGAAAAAAAAACCTCAAGTCATGGAAGTAGCTCTAGCAGTGACAGTAGTTCAAGAGAAGAATGATGATCACTATGTTTGGATATCAAAGCAAGGCGTTTTATTTTTTGAAATATGTCTATGAAATCAGACATTTTGTTTAATGTAATGGACATAGTGTCCCAATTGAAATACAAAGGGATATGAATAATTGTCCCACTTTGAATGATAAAGCCTGTCTTATATATATATATAATCATAAAATATGTTTTAATTTATTCTATTGCGTTCTCCATTGTCGTTCTCAAATGCACTAATAAAAATTTAATTCATATGAATATTATTATAAGATATATATGTGTTGACTTCTGATGAATAATGAATTTTAAAAAACCACAATAATTCTGATATGATATGACAAATTAATCCAAAATGCACATTCAAATGCATTAATAAAAATGTAATTAATATGAATATTGTTATAATATGTGTCGACTTTTGATGAATAATGAGTTTAAAACAATCACAATAATTGGAATGTCACAAGTCAATGTTTCTAAAAAAAACAAAATGAAAACCAGTGCGTGTCAGTAACTGTCAATCGGTGCATTTATGTGTCTATACACACCGGTGCCATTGTACGATCTATGGGAACCGCAAAAATATCAATACCAGTTATAAATATCGGTGCGTTTGTGTGATATTGCGTACCAGGGCATTTATGTATCTATAAGCATCAGTGCATTTTTACGATCAATGGGAACCACATGAATACCGATACCAATTATAAATCTCGGTGCCTTTATGTGATACAACGCACCTCTGCATCATAAAGGTATACGCACCGGTGCGTTGATACAACCTATGGGTACCACACAAATCCCCAATACCAATTAGAATGGCCCCATTCCTTGTATGACCAACACTACGCTCGGTGTGGTTTTACACCTAAACGTCCAGGTGCGTTTGTTCGACTGATACAACCCCGGGGCGTTGTATTCATGTATGCACCAGTGCGTTAAATCTAGAGTCTTTCACTGATGAAAAAACATCCATAATAACCTTTGGCCGCCCATTTATTTTTATTTGTGTTGAATTTCTATTAAAAGCTTCGCTAAAACCTCCATAACCATAAACATATGTTGTAGCAAAATTTTTTTTGACAATTTTGGCCAATTTTATAACACTAAAATCCTCCTTTATAACCCCCGCTAGAGAGTCTTTTCCTTGTAGTGGGAGGAGCCACCATTGAGGAGTTACTTGATGCAGTCCATTCCTCTTTCTCTCCATGAGACATACATGTCTTCACATTTACTGTCTTCTCTAAACTTCCATCCCAAGCTTCTTCTTCTATGAACTGAACATCTATGTTGATTATTACTTTCTTGGTTTATGGATTATAGAGCTTGTAAGCCTTGGATTCATCATTGTTTCCAAGAAATATACATTTCTCCCCCTTGTTATCCAACTTCTTCTTTAACTGATCTGGGACATGTGCATGTGCCACACATCCAAACACTCTCATGTGAGTGACAAATTACTTTGTTCCACTCCATGATTCTTCTAAAACTTTGTTCATAACACTTTTGGTTAGACATTTATTAATAATATAAGCTGCACAAGAGATAGATTCTTCCCAATACTCATTTGGAAAATTCATTGCCTTCAACATACTTCTTACCATGTCCATGATGGTCCTATTCTTTCTTTCTGTAACACCATTTTGCTGAGGTGTATACATTGTGGTAAACTTCTTGTGTATTCCATGCTCCCTGCAGAAACGTAGGAAGTCTTTGGAGATATACTCTCCACCTCTGCCAGTTCTCAACACTTTTATGTAGTGTCCACGTTGCTTCTCAACAAGAGCTTTGTAGTGGTAGAACTATTCAAACACTTCACTTTTCTGTTTTAGAAAATAGACCCATGTCTTCCTTGTGTAATCATCTATAAATGTCAAAATATAATGACTTCCAGCTAATGATGGCGTTTGCATTGGTCCACATAAATCTGAGTGGAAAATCTTCAAAGGTGATTTTGCCCTTATACTCTTTCCTGCTGGAAATGATTCTCTGTGTTATTTGCCCAAGATGCAACCTTCACATAGGCTGTATGGTTTCTCTATGAGTGGAAATCCCTTTACCATGCATTTTCTGTGCAACAAATTAAAACCTCTGAAATTGAGATGACCAAATCTCAAATGCCATAACTAGTTCTCATCTTTCACTTCTTCTTGAAATATTTCTTGTGTGGAAGTTGCTACAACACCTCCTTCCTTCAATTCTAATCTCATCTTGAGAGGAAAAATTCTATTTCTTGTCATATTCACTTTTGCAATGAGCTGTGTACTTGGAGGTTTATCGATGATTGTGCACACATCATTTTTAAAAAACACATTGTAGCCCTTTTTCATGAGTTGTCCAATGCTTAGAAGGTTACATTTTAGGCTAGGGGAATAATAGACATCTGGCACGAAAGTTTTCTCTCCCTTCTGTGTAAGTATGTTTGCTCTTCCTTTTCCCATGACAGAGACTTTGCTATCAGTCCCTGTTGTCACTTCATGTTTTACACTCTCATCTAGATAGGAAAACATTGCAATGTTTCTAGTCATATGGTTACTACAACCTGAATCTAAGAACCATACATCTTCTTGTATTTCTTGTGCTACACTACAAGCTAAAAGCACGCTACCATGGTTTTGATTTTATTCTATGAAATTTACACTAAGTTTACTACCCATTTCATTTTTCTTATTTCTACATTCATTTGCATAATCACCATACTTTTTGCAATAATGACATTGGGCATGATATTTATCTTAACTATGTCCTTGTGCTTGATTCTGGCTTTAGCCTTGGCTTGGATTCTGATTGCTACCCCATCCACTTGTGCTTGCAGGGTTGCTTCTTCCACCTCTGTGTGGGCTTCTTCCTCTTACTCGGTAGTTTGATCTTCCTTGACCTCTAACTTGACCAAAAGACATTTGTGTCTTAAATGCATGCTCCAATGAGGAGTTTGTTGCTTTGTTCATTCTGTGCTCATAAGACATTAGTGATGCATGAATCTCATTCACTTAAAACTGTGAGAGATCCTTTGTCTCTTCTATGGCCATAACTATGGCATCAAACTTTGATGGTAGACTTATTAAGACTTTCACAACTATTCTCATTTCTTCAAGTGTCTCTCCATGAGACCTGATTTGGGTAACCAACCCAATCACATGTGTAAATAGTGAGTCTATATTATTAGAATCTTTCATACAAATAGTTTCAAAATATCTTCTCATCATTTGAAGTTTTGTTGCCTTCACCTTTGCCATGGCTTGATAGGTTGTCTGGAGGGTATCCCATGCCTCCTTGGACTTCATTGCTGCTGCAACCCTTGGGAAAATACTCTCATGTAATGCTTGGAAAATATAGAAGAGGGATTTGGAGTCCTTCTTCTTATTATCCCTCAAAAAATGTCTTTCTTTTTGTGTCAAAGAATTATATGTTGCTGCATCTGCTGGTTCTTGGAAACCCTTTTCCACCAAATCCCAAATATCTTGTGAAGTAAATAGGGCCTTCATTGTAATGGCCCAATAATCATAATTATTCCCATTGAACTGTGGTAGTTGAGGATTAGTCAGGCTTATGCCTGCTGCTGCCATATTGACTGTGTAAACAAAACCTTCTCACTACTGGAGAATTTGCTTCTCAAACAACCTTTTAACTTCTTTAGTAAAGATCTTTTTCTTTCACTGAGAGCCTAAACCTTCTCTGATACCATGTTTAAATTTCCAATGGAAAGATTTGATACCATTTTGGAAAATATGGTATGCTTTGATCTCTGTCGAGAACATACACACAAAATAGAGAAGAAATATATGCGGAAATAACAATTACACACAGAAAGACAGAGCGAGAAACACAGGAGAGGAATTATTTTTAGTTTATTCAACTCTTTTCTCTGAAAGAATATGAAATTACATACTCTTAATACAAAATGGCCAGAGCCTGAAGATTAAATTCGTTTCAATTCTAGACAGGACGGATAACCACAAAATCGTCCTTTTGCAGCAAAAGCCCAATTCTTCAGTTTCTACATGAAACTGCGTAAAGAACACAAAAATATGGACTTGAAAAATTATAGGTTTCAGCTTTGAAACCACATCTCATCCACGCCCTCCATCAAAAATCATACTTCGATGATCTTAACATTTAACTGCCGCGATACCGGAAAACATAAATCCTTGTGATTGCTATGTGAAATGGCACTATCGCATCGCAACATAAAAAATTTAAATTGGAAGCATTATCCTTTAAACTTTGCGATATGTGATTGCGGCCACATCACAACTTAAAATATTTACTTTGTGGGCGCTACCCTCCTGAGCTTGTGACATGCAATTGCAATCACATCGCAAAATATATAAGATAACTTGCAGGTGCTTAAAAGTAAGTCGTAAGATGTGCGAAGTGCGAAGTTACGAGTGGTAAAAAAAGTAAAACATAAAAAGTGAAAAGTGTGGGCACACTAAATGGTAAGTGGTAAATTCTGCAAAATGCGATATTTATGATTTGCGATGTGCGATGATGAAGTCGCATCACAACATCACAAATTTTGGTGCGAGGCTTTAAACGGTAAATGTTATAATGTGCGAAGTGCGGTATGTGGGTGGTTAAATAGCGGAAAGTGTGAAATGGTGGAAAGGTAAGTGTTATCACTCTTGTAAATTTTCTATCATAAATATTTAAAACTTTGTAACTTACAAGAGGTAACCACAAACCTACTTTTGAAATCTAGGATCTAGCCCTCCTAAATTTCAGAGAGGGATCTCTCTTTATGATTTAACTTTGTTTTGGATTAAATTTAGGCTAGGTATGATTGGGCACTTGGTTTTTTGTTTGAATTTTTTGTGGGAATAAAAGGTACTTCAAGGTAAACCACAGAGGGATCTACCAGACCATTGGGCTATGGAGTCAAATTCTTGGCAAGCAGAGCTAGGAAATAAGGTCAAAAGTGAAAATGTACTAAGGGCAGGGTAGATGATCTTTAAAGGGTTTTGAAATAGGCTTTTTGATGAAATGGAAAGATCTAAACAAAATGGCAATGAAGGATCCTTAAGTTACAGAAATGAAGATGAAAGAGAGGGGTAAAATAGGGACTAAAGAGCATTTAAGAATTCTTAAGTCCGGTTATCAACAAAACAAATATCAATGAATAACTAGTAAAAAACAGGGAGCTTTTGACACTAATCCTGTATAAATCCTCCTATTCAATCATCCAAGATAGAAAACATGTAAATGTATGCATGGAACTTAGAAAGATAAACAATGAAAACAGGAAAATACTTGACTTATCTGATCAACACAAGAATCCTGAGTTATGATGTATGTTTGACTTAGTTACAGTCTGTTGCTTTACAAATCGACTCACACAAACTCCAATGTATTCAGAAAAAATGTCTATAGTAGTCTTGACGAATTTTATTCCACCCAAAATACTTCAAAGAGTGAAGTATTTATACAAATTCTAAACTAGAATATCTTGAAAAATATTAAGATTGGTTTACAAAATATCTCAAACTGTTTTACATAAATAGAACTTAATTAAAGGAAAATCAAAACTAATGCATCTATTTGGTTCTATTTTTTATTGATAGGTGATGACAAAGAGGAGAATTCGAATTTGAACCAACTCTTAGTTGATGATGAGGCATCCAAGTCACTAATTGTTTCCTTTCTTTGTGCATTCTGCTCCAGCAATTCTGCAAACTGGGGGTCCAATGATACCTTTTTATTTCTTAATCCAAAATATATATGTAAAAATTGAAAGAGGTTATTCTATATTAATATGGTGGTGAGATAAACCTCTCTCAGTTCCCTAAATTTCCTCTCCAGCTGTGCACAATAGGCTCTGCAAAAAGATGTGTAAAACCGAGTTTTACAGTGTCTGAAAACTAGGTTGTAAAGATGCGCATGTATATTCCATTCTGTAATAGATGAGAAAATATTGAGATAGGTTTTTGTAGATGGGTCTCTTATGAACAAAAAAATCCTTCAGTTTTGTAATATCTATTTATAATTGGCCACTATCTTCTCTGCAAATTGATGACTTAACAGGAATTTTTTGCAAAGAGAGCTTTCAAATATTGTTCAATATTTCCCAATCCATAATGGCTATTAGAAACATGAGAGAGGTTTTTGTATTTGGACACTTTAAGAACATAAACCTCCTTCAGTTTTCAAAAATTCATCTTGGATTGGTCACAATAGTTTCTGCAAAACAATGACTTAAACATGAAATTTCTGAAAAAATGTTCCTTCTTGTTATGTTTTCATCTTTTCACCTTTTTGTTCTTTTAACTATTTTACTTTCACTTTGGATAAACTTCATTGTTGGTGAAAGTATTTTCACCTCTTTTTACCATTTACTTCCTCTCTATTTACTTTTATTGTTTACCTTTGACTGCTCTGTAACTTTTTTTAACTTTCACTCTGACTTTTACCTGATACACTTTAACCACTGATACTCTTTGACTCTTATGTTTTCAGTGTCATTATGAATTCTGATTTCACTGTTACCATTCACTGTGCAAATTTCATCATTTTGATCTCTCTCTGACTTGATTTTATTTTTTCTTTCTATACAAACTGTTTGATGAATGAAGCTTTTGAATTAAAATCTGAGAATTTGGAGCAAACAATTTTGTCAACTAGTATTGAAACTGTTGGCCCAAATTCATATTCTGATAATAACCTGAAAAAATCAAACAATTTGTTAATGAAATCTAGGTCTGCGGGGAGGTGATTGAAGGTTTTTTGAAAAACCATGCGGAATGAGATCTACTTGTGGAGGTTTAACTCTGTTTTTTTAGGCATTTTTAGACATATTTAAGCAATTTTAGACTATTTGCATGAGTAATTTACTTTAATAGAGGGATAATTGAGCATATTTAGTTAAGGATAATCTCTTTTGGGATTTTTTCTCAATTAGGTTTATCAAATAAATTTTGAGGGTGTGAAAACTGGAATAAAACAGAAAACATGGGTTTTCTGAGTTTGTTTGACTGAGAAATAGGGTTTCAAGGCATATTCAAAGTTTCAACCCTTTAAATCTTTGAATTTTGGTCTTTGGAGTTTAGAAACGAAGGAAACTAGCCTTTAAAAGACTGACTCCAGAACACATAGCTCCCTCAATTCGCAGGTATTTTGATGTTTTGAAAGGGTTTCTGAAGCTTTTGTGGTCGAATTTGGACTTCTGTTGATTTTTTTGAAATAGTGTACTTTGTTATGTCAATAGGGTATCTTCAGTTGAAACTGGATCTTTGATGCTGCAAAGGGTAGCTTTAATGGTCTTCTAGATGTAGTCACAGTGGTAAAGTTTAGCTCCGGGGCTATAAATTGGTCAACAGAGGCTTGAAAACCTTTTAAAATAGTCGGGGCGGGAGTTTAACCAGTCGGGAATGCAACTAAAAGATATAAAAATGATATATTAAAGTTTTTACCTTAATAAACATCATCATATTTTGTGTTTATTATAAGTTCATTCAAAGGCGGGAGGCAAATTTGTAATTTTGAATGCGAAAAACCGCTAGTTGTTTTCGAGTTTCATTTGGACAGTAAGTGCTTTTTTGCAAAATGAACGCAATCGAATAATAATCCGACACATAGCATAGGTTCGTTTAGGAAAACTACTTTTATCGCATTATTTTCATCAAAATTTGGGCGATCACTTTCGGCGTGTGATATGGAATGCGCGCCGTTAGATCTGGAAGAATGATGCAAATGGTTCAGATTGTTTTCAAAGTTGCGGGGAAAGGAAAGGTGGGACTAGGGCTTCAACATGAGCTGTTGATCTAATAGAAAAGGATCAACAGTCTACTTTTAATGCGACGAGGAATAATGGGGCATGAGGCCAATTTATCACGTTGGATTGGAATTGTTAGATTAGAAAGGTTTTGATGATCAGACGGTTTTGGATGAATGCTGGGGTGTTGGATATATATATATATATATATATATATATATATATATAAGGAGTTTATATATAGGGTAGAATGGATGGGGGAGGGTTAATGTATTACGCTAAGGTGTGATGTATGTAAAAACAATACAGGAAGCATCGGTAAAGGTTTTTTACTCTTCATTTGATACATTACATTCCGAGGAATTTTCCTTTTTATTTTATTATATAGTTATTTTAAACCAATTAGGCTAAATAACTATAGGGGGATCGGGATATTTCATTATTGATAGTTTTTATGTCAAAGGGATATTTTCGGGTTTTAATTTAAACATGAGCGTAATAACTTTGACATAAAAAGCTTATAATAAGGGGTTTTTTGGGATAATTAATAGAAAAGGAGTTATATTAATAGGACTAGGACTTTTTATAAGGATTTAATAAATAAGTTAGGTGTTAATATGACTAAAGGGAAAATGAATACTCAAAACATATAAATATAACTAAGGCAACTGAAAATTTAAAGCAAAGCTTTATTATCATAACTTAATAACTTTTGCTTAGTATATAATGTCTTTTGAGGGTTTTTATGCTTCATGAGATGTAGGAAGTTAATAAAATGGGGTTTAAGCATCATTAAGTAAAAAATGGGGTTTTTACTTATGAAATTGCATCGTTATGAATGCATGAGTGGTAGATGATGAAAATTTGGGATTAACATAGAAATTTAACATCTTCAACTAGCCAGTCATTGAGCCCTAGGTCCAGTCCCAACAGAAGTAAGAGAAATTCTTTGAGCCTCTTTGACTGATAGTTTATAATGTCCAATATCTATAGGGAAAGGGAAATTAGTTATTGTAGCCTGGTGAAGTTATTTACAATGCTTTTCCCACCTTCTTCTATCTACCCATTCTTTAATCTAACATTTTTTCTTCCGTTTATGCATGTGCATTTGAGCTAGCAACCTTTAAAACATTTTTCTTTTGAAAGCAGTAAAACTATCTAATTCTAAATTATTTCATCCAAGGACCCAGATTAAACTGTTGGGTTCCTTTTATTCTCTACCTAACTACTGAATTGTCAGGATTAAACTATCTGATAACTCTTTATTCTCTATCTAAAACAAGTAAATTGAAACATGACAAGTCAATATTAAGTAGTTCAACTCATCATGGATTATGGAATTTATCGACACTCTACCATAATCAACTACAAAAAGTAAAAGTAGTGGCATTTAGCCTTGCACACTTTCATGTTTTATTTATCTTTTTCTTTTGGGGTATATCATTTTTTCTGAGTCCTTTGATTTTTCTTTTAGGACTTTACCCTCTCTTTGATTTTTTTATTTTTTTACAAAATATGGGAAAACACCTAGCAGAAAGCAAAGTTTGTACATATTTACACAACTATTATCAGTCAAGTCAAAATTATGAATCCTATATTTATAGGTTGCTAACATCGGCTTCACTTGGGGATGGCAATTCCTTGTGAGATGTCAAGAACATCGTTGACTAGTAGCCTGATCCATTAGGCCAATCCCAAACATGCATTTGTTGTGGCTGAAAATATTGAACTGAATATAGTCCTTTTTCTGCAAAATGAAATATGATCTGAAACTAAAAAAAAACATACTGCAATTCTCAAACCAAACTGATTAGATCTTAAATATATTTAGGACCTTCTCCTTAGATTTAAATCCTAATGAATTATTCCAAAACTAGCTGAAACCAGAATACTAAAAAAAAATGCTCAGAGCTTTGATCTTATTTGCACTCATCTACCTACTCTAATCTACTGCTAATTTTTTTGAATCGAGTAATACAAAAATTCCAATGAAGCTAGTCAAGTAGCTGTAGAAATGAATGGATAATTTGACTGCTTGTGATCAAACTTGGAAGTATAACTTGATCATGTGTCTTCATAATCAATGATAAGATGTGAAATGGAAATTGCTGATATATTTGATCTTCATAGATAAAACATGTTTGCATATTTGAGCTAAAAATATTCTCCATATAATTTGCTATAGGATCATTAAAAGCATAATGTATGATTTGTGCTTCTAGGCCTTCAATGACTAGTTGCTCAGTTGTATTATGAATATTAATCCCTGAAACTATTTCTTCAGTCTTGTGTTTGAAAGAATAATCATCCTCAATATGAAAGTCAAAAGATAGTACAATTTCCTCTTTCTTAGGAGAAGGAAGATTTTCCAAGAATTATTTAGGATCTCAGAAATTATATCACTGAATTTGAGAATGCAAAAGTTTAATTTCATTTTCATAATTTTCAGAAATTATCTCAAGAACACATTTTTTAAGTTGAGGAGAATATTTTCTTAATTTCAAAATAAGAAAGATAGCTCTTAGAAAATCCTCATCAAGCTGAAAGTATAATATCTCATCCCTTAAAATAGCTAGTGATTGTTCTGTGAAATTATCTTAAATTGGGAGAACATAATTATCATCATACTAGTCATATTTAGGAAAATCTTCAGAAGAAGGAATTTCATCAATTATAATCATTGGATCAACAAATTTCTCTTCCAACAATCCTAATATATCTTGATTATATTGGTTGCATTCTATTTGAAAGTCATTATTTTGCTCAATAGGAGTGCTATCAAGCAATGGGCCTTTTTGGGAAGGTAGAATAACATGAGCATCAACTTATTCTTCTATCTCTTCATGGATAAAAACTTTAGTACATTCATCAATATTAGAAGAAGTAGAAACAATTTCTTCATTATGTAAATATTTTGAGGATTGTTGCATGTTTAGAAGCAAATTGATTTCTTCTTCGGTGAGGGGGGGTGGAAATCTCTGAATTCTTAGATTGAAATGACAATTGTTTTTTTCTCTTTAATCATGATGTTGAATATTTTATTTAACTCCATTCAAAACATTAAATGAAACATCATTTGTTAATATAGAGGGGTTTTGGTGATCTTGATTCATCTCCTGATCTATTTCATCTTTGTTTAACTTCTCTTGATTATTACGACATTTAACTTGAGAATGAAAGTTCTGGAATTCTTCTAATATATCTTTAGGATGCCAATTTCCAAAATCTTCATCAATTTTTTTAAGTTAATGTATAAGATCTTCAACTTGATCACAAAAATTTTCAGCTAATGACAAAGATGGAAAATCTTCTTTGTAATGCTCATAAAATACCTTATGAAAATCTTTTAGAGAAAAAAAACTTGCAGGTTTGAGAGCTTCGTACCATTCCCTTGATTTTCCTTCTAAGGTTGCCATGAATATTTTCATGAGGCAATCCTCATGCCAATCACCCTTCAATCTTGATGAGTGTATATACAATTTAACGAGATGTAGTAAAGGATCATCAATGTTCTCATCTTGAAACATGGGCAGATTGTTACCACAATTTACCTTTGGTAGCTTGTGTGGAAATCCAGGTATGTGATCTCTGCTCATCAGAGCATATCTTCATTTTATTCTTGGATCATCTTGAAAATTAGCCATAACGAAAGGCCACGGTATCTGTAAAACCAAGTTAGATCCTTATATAAAATATAATATATATTGAAAAAATTTCTTAACGAGAAATAACATAATGTCTTGGATTAAGATCCAAGTTGAAAGCATGATCTTTCCATATTGTTCTTCCAGGTTCATTCCTCCAGTGGAGTCTTGATTGTGAAATTGATTTGGAGTTTCCAGGTGGATGATTTTAACCTTTGTGTATCTGATCACTGTCCACCATCATAGATCAGATCTGAACCTGTAAAATATTTCTGAAGAAAAAGGTTAGTCTTCCCCAGTGGAGTCGCCATTATGTTATCACTCTAGTAAATTTTCTATCAGAAATATTTAAAACTTTGTAACTTACTAGAGGTAACCACAAACCTACTTTTGAAATCTAGGATCTAGCCCTCCTAAATTTCAGAGAGGGATCTCTATGATTTAACTTTTTTTTGGATTAAATTTTAGGCTGGGTATGATTGGGAACTTGGTTTTTTGTTTTAATTTTTGGTGGGAATAAAAGGTACTTCAAGGTAAACCACAGAGGGATCTAGCAGACCAGTGGGCTATGGAGTCAAGTTGTTGTCAAGCAGAGCTAGGAAATAAGGTCAAAAGAGAACATGTACTAAGGGAAGGGTAGATTTTCTTCAAAGGGTTTGGAAATAGGATTTTTGATGAAATGGAAAGCTTTTAACAAAAGGGCAATGAAGGATCCTTAAGTTACAGAAATGAAGATAAAATAAAGGGGTCAAATAGGGACTAAAGAGCATTTAAGAATTCTTAAGTCCGGTTATCAGCAGAAAACATATCAATGAATAACTAGTAAAAAATAGGGAGCTTTTGACACTAATCTTGTATAAATCCTCCTAGTCAATCATTCAAAATAGAAAACATGTAAACGTATGCATGGAAATTAGAAAGATAAATAGTGAAAACAGGAAAATACTTGACTTATCTAATCAACACAAGAATCCTGAGTTATGATGTTTGTTTGACTTAGTTCCAATCTGCTGCTTTACAAATCAACTCACAAAAACTCCAATGTATTCAACAAAAATTTCTATAGTAGTCTTGACAAATGTTACTCCACCCAAAATACTTCAAAGAGTGAAGTATTTATACAAATTCTAAACTAGAATATCTTGAAAAATATCAAGATTGGTTTACAAAATATCTCAAACTGTTTTACATAAATAGAACTTAATTAAAGGACACTCAAAACTAATGCATCTATCTGGCACTATTTTTTATGGATAGGTGATGACATAGAGGAGAATTTGAATTTGATCCAACTCTTAGTTGATGACGAGGCATCCAAGTCACTAACTGTTTCCTTTCTTTGTGCATTCTGCTCCAGCAATTCTGCAAAATGGGGGTCCAATGATACCTTTTTATTTCTCAATCCGAAAGATATATGTAAAAAGTGAAAGAGGTTATTGTATATTAATATGTTGGTGAGATAAATTTTTCTCCGTTTCCTAAATTTCCTCTCTAGTTGTGCACAATAGGCTCTGCAAAAAGATGTGTAAAACATAGTTTTACAGAATCTCAAAAATAGGTTGTGAAGATGCACATGTATATCCATTATGTAATATATGTGCAAATAGTGAGATATTTTTTTGTAGATGGGTCTCTTAGGAAAAAAAAACCTCCTTCAATTTTGTAATATGTATTTCTGATTGGCCACTATCTTCTCTGCAAAATGATGACTTAACAGAAATTTTCTGCAAAGAGAGCTTTCAAATATTGTTTAACATTTCCCAATCCATAATGGCTGTTAGAAAAGTGAGAGAGGTTTTTGTATTTGGAAACTTTAAGAACACAAAACTCCTTCAATATTTCAAAATTCATCTTGGATTGGTCACAACAGTTTCTACAAAACAATGACTTAAACATGAAATTTCTGAAAAAATGTTCCTTCTTGTTATGTTTTCATCTTTTCACCTTTTTGTTATTTTAACTATTTTACTTTCACTTTGGATAAACTTCATTGTTGGTGAAAGTATTTTCATCTCTTTTTACCATTTACTGCCTCTGTATTTACTTTTACTATTTACCTTTGACTGCTCTGTAACTTTGTTTTAACTTTCACTCCAACTTTTACCTGATACACTTTAACCGATGATACTCTTTGACTGTTATGTTTTTAGTGTCATTATGAATTCTGATTTCACTGTTACCATTCACTGTGAAAATTTCATCATTTTTATCTCTCTCTGACTTGATTATATTTTTTCTTTGTATACAAACTGTTTGTTGAATGAACTTTTTGAATTAAAATTTGAGAATTTGGAGCAAACAATTTTGTCAACTAGTATTGAAATTGTTAGCCCAAATTCATATTTTGATAATAACCTGCAAAAATCAAACAATTTTTTAATGAAATCCAGGTCTGTAGGGAGGTTATTGAAGGTTTTTTGAAAAACCATGCGGAATGAGATCTGCTTGCGGAGGTTTAACTCTATTTTTTTAGGCATTTTTAGACTTATTTCAGCAAGTTTACACTTTTTGCATGAGTAATTTACTTTAACAGAGGGATAATTGAGAAAAAAAAATTAAGGATAATATTTTTGGGTTTTCTGTTCAATTAGGTTTATCAAAGAAATTTTGAGGGTGTGAAAACTGGAATAAAACAGAAAACAAGAGTTTTCTGAGTTTGTTTGACTGAGAAATAGGGTTTCAAGGCATATTCAGAGTTTCAACCCTTTAAATCTTTGAATTTTGGTCTTTCGAGCTTAGAAATGGATGAATCTGGCCTTTAAAAGACTGGCTCCAGAACACAAAGCTCCCTCAATTCGCAGGTATTTTGATGTTTTGACAGGTTTTCTGAAGCTTCTGTGGTTGAATTTGGACTTCTGTTGATTTTTTTGAAATAGTGTACTTTGTTATGTCAACAAGGTATCTTCAGTTGAAACTGGATCTTTGATGCTGCAGAAGGTAGCTTTAATGGTCTTCCAGATGCAGTCACAGTGGTAAAGTTTAGCTCTAGGGCTATAAATTGGTCAACAGAGGCTTGAAAATATTTTAAAATAGTCGGGGCGGGAGTTTAACCAATCGAGAATGAAACTAATAGATATAAAAATGATATATTGAAGTTTTTACCTTAATAAACATCATCATATCTGTTGTTTATTATAAGTTCATTCAAAGGCAGGAGGCGGATTTGTAATTTTGAATGCGAAAAACCGCTGGTTGTTTTCGCGCTGCATTTGGATGGTAAGTGCTTTTTTGCAAAATGAACGCGATCGAATAATAATCCGACACATAGTATAGGGTGGTTTATGAAAACTACTTTTATCACGTGATTTTCATCAAAATTTGGGAGATCACTTTCTGCGTGCAATATGGAATGCGCATCGTTAGATCTATACGAATGATGCGAATGGTTCAGATTGTTTTCAAAGTTGCGAGGAAAGGAAAGGTGGGACCAGGGCTTTCACATGAGTCGTTGATCTAATAGAAAAGGATCAACAGTCTACTTTTAACGCGACGAGGAATAATGGGGCATGAGGCCAATTTATTGCGTTGGATTGGAATCGTTAGATTAGAAAGGTTTTGATGATCAAATGGTTCTGGATGAATGCAGGGGTGCTAGATTTATATATATATAAGGATTTTATATATAGGGTAGAATGGATGGGGGAGGTTTAATGTATTATGCTAAGGTGTGATGTATTTAAAAACAATACAGGAAGCATCGGTAAAGGTTTTTTACTTTTCATTTGATACATTACATTCCGAGGACTTTTCCTTTGTATTTTATTATATAGTTATTTTAAACCAATTAGGCTAAATAACTATAGGGGGATCGGGATATTTCATTATTGATATTTTTTATGTCAAAGGGATATTTTCGGGCTTTAATTTAAACATGAGCGTAATAAATTTGACATAAAAAGCTTATAATAAGGGGTTTTTTGGGATAATTAATAGAAAAGGAGTTATATTAATAGGACTAGGAATTTTTATAAGGATTTAATAAATAAGTTAGGTGTTAATATGACTAAAGTGAAAATGAATAATCAAAACACATAAATATAACTAAGGCAAGTGAAAATTTAAAGCAAAGCTTTATTATCATAACTTAATCACTTTTGCTTAGTATATAATGTCTTTTGAGGGTTTTTATGCTTCATGAGATGTAGGAAGTTAATAAAATGGGGTTTAAGCATCATTAAGTAAAAAATGGGGTTTTTCTCTTATGAAATTGCATGGTGATGAATGCATGAGTGGTAGATGATGAAAATTTGGGATTAACATAGAAATTTAACATCTTCAACTACCCAGTCATTGAGCCTTGGGTCCGGTCCCAACAGAGGTCAGAGAAATGCTCTGAGCCTCTTTGACTGATAGTTTAGAATGTCCAATATCTATAGGGAAAGGGAAATTAGTTATTGTAGCCTGGTGAAAGATATTTACAATGATTTTCCCACCTTCTTCTATCTACCCATTCTTTAATCTAACATTTTTTCTTCTGTTTATGCATGTGCATTTGAGCTAGCAATCTTTAAAACATTTTTTCTTTTGAAAGCAGTAAAACTATCTAATTCTGACTTATTTCATCCAAGGAGCTAGATTAAACTGTTGGGTTCCTTTTATTCTCTACCTAACTACTAAATTGTTAGGATTAAACTATCTGACAACTCTGTATTCTCTATCTAAAACAAGTAAATTGAAACATGACAAGTCAATATTAAGGAGTTCAACTCATCATGGATTATGGAATTTATCGACACTCTGCCATAATCAACTGCAAAAAGTAAAAAGCGGTGGCATTTAGACTTGCACACTTTCATGTTTTATTTATCTTTTTCTTTTGGGGTATATCATTTTTTCTAAGTCCTTTGATATTTCTTTTAGGACTTTACCCTCTTTTTGATTTTTTTATTTTTTTACAAAATATGGGAAAACACCTAGCAGAAAGCAAAGTTTGTACATATTTACAAGACTGTCATCAGTCATGTCAAAATTATGAATCCTATATTTATAGGTTGCTAACAGTATGGAAAAACGAAATAACAAAGGTTTGCAGTTGTTTGGTAATGCGGTAAGGTAGATGGGTCCCACCAATATCGCATTGGCGGAAACTTAACTTTCAGCGGAAGGCTTAAGAGGTAAACCTTAAATCTTGAGGGTTGTGATGTGTGGGTCAGAGGTAAGTCAACGACGGGAAAGATAAATAATCGCAGAGTGTGGGCTCGGGTACTTTTCTTCTGATTTTGCATGAAACGCCTTCGGATTTGAAACCTGGGCTTCGTCCTTCCATGCAAAAGAATTCAATGTAAGTGTGGTTGCTGCCAATATTTATTCATGGCAGTGGCTGGGAGCATTTCCAACAATTTAAGCCTATCATAATAATAATATTTCATATTTACAAGCATCATCAGGGGCATCTCCCTCCCTCCTCACAGATAAGTAGAGCTCCCTTCTATCACTGGGACTGTGATTGACTTGGGACTGCCACTTGTTTTCCGACCAAATTCCACATAGGCATGATGACAAAGACATGGAAGAAGAACTATATAGTTTGCAACTGATCCATTATTTAAAAATGGAAAACATTTTGTAGAATATAAAAGTATGGCGGTATTGATGGATGAAATTTTGTAGAATGTAATAAACTGGACCTTAGTATTGTGTTATATAGTTAGATTATGATGGTAACAGGAGGCAAGGTATATTAAAGGAAGATTCGACGTGTCATCTGTTTGCCATATTCACAGATCCAACTCCATGTATCATTTTCCGAAAGAGATGGTTGATTCTATCCAATTTGGAGGACGATCTACATGAGCCGACTTGTATTTTCCTATAACAAAGACTTCTGAGCATAATTTTCCATATTGTGAATGAATTAAACATTCTTATCAAAGCCAAAATAATAGAGGACAAGCCATAGAAGGGATCTTACAACATGTGTTTGTAAAATTTGGCGCACGGTCGGAGCAAAGAAATGAAAAATATGCGAGAATCTTTTGAAATTATTGTCGTGTTCAACACGTAAAGTAGAATTGGAATCCAACAAGGACATTATGGTAGACTGAATATGAGAATATTTTATGTGTATTATATCTCTGATTCCATTGGCTTTGTATACATGAGTTGATCTTGTACCCAGGTTGACTGATTTTGTCGATCCTGGGATTTAATATTTTGATGTTGTATCATGGAATTTGTAGATACTAAATAGATCCCTGTAGGTTTTTTCAAGATTCTGAGAGGTATGCAAATGTGTATGTTGCTGGTTAGGTTTTATTGGTCAAAAGTGGGGTGTAAGACATGTTGGCAATACTCCCAACCCATGAATAAAACAGGCAACAGCCACACTTCAATTGAATTTTGGTTGCAGGAAGGATAAAGCCCAGGTTTCAAATCCAAAGGCGTTTTCACGCAAAATCGGAAAACAAAGTACCTGAGACTTACTATGCATTTAATTCTCTTTCCTGTCGTTGACTTACCTTTTTCCCGCAGTTCATAGCCTGCAAGTTTTGAGGTTTACCTCTTAAGCCTTTCGTCAAAAGTTAAGTTTCTGCCGATGCAATTCTGTGGGACCCATCATACCTTTCCACATTACCAATCTACCCACAAACCTTTGTTATCACTTTATTTCTTACCTTTTTTCTTTTAGCACTCTCCGCTGCTTAACCGCCCACATATTGTACTTCGCATATCTTAACGTTTAACTTTTAAGCCCCGCACTGAAACCTTCCGATGTTGCGATGTGACATCATCATCGAACATCAAAAATTATAAATATCGCAATCCATACAACTTACCGTTTACCTTTTAGCGTGCTCACACTTCGCATGTTTTATGTTTTACCTTTTGTCGCCCACAATTTCACACTTCGCATACTTTAAGACTTACCTTAAAGTGCCCACAAGTTTTTTTTTTAATGTTGTGATGCAATCACAATCGCACGTCACAAGCTCAGAAGTTTAGTGCTTCGCAAGTTATTATGTTTAGGATGTGATACGATCGCAATCGCATATCGCAAATTTTAAAGGATAACGCTCACAAGTTAAATCTTTTATGTTGCAATGTGATCGTGCCATCACACATCCCAATCGTAAGAACTTAAGTTTTTTCCCGTATGTGCCAGTTAAAAGTTATAATCTCCGAAATGAGATCTGCGATGAAGGGCACGGATGAGATGTGGTTTCAATGCTGAAACCAATAAATTTTCAAGTCTGGTTGTTTGTGTTTTGAACGCAATTTCATGTAGAAATAGAAGAATCGAGATTTCACAGCAGAAGGACAATTATGTGGTTATCTGTCCCATCTAAGCATTGAATAGCATTAATTTTATAGGCTTCGGCCATTTTGTATTAAAGAAATGTAATTTTTCATATGTTTTGCGAAGAGTTGAATGAAAAAAAAATCCTCTCCTATGTTTTTCTCGCTCTATCTATTTGTGTGTATAATGTTATTTCCGCATTTTGTGTAAACTGTTTATGCTTCTATCTTTCATGTATGTTCTTGAAATAGAATCAGAGCATACCATAATTTCCAACATGGTATCAGAGGAGGTCTATTCTCTCAGTGAAATAAAAAGCTCTTTATTGAAGAAGCTGAAAGGTTTTTTTGAGAAGTGGATTCTCCAGCAGTGAGAAGGTTTTGTTTACACAGTCAAGATGGCAGCAGCAGGCACAAGCCTGACTAATCCTCAACTACCACAGTTCAATGGGAAGAATTATGATTTTTGGGCCATCACAATGAAGGCCCTATTTTCTTCACAAGATATTTGGGAGATGGTGGAAAATGGTTTCCAAGAACCAGTAGATGCTGCAACATATAATGCTTTGACACAAGCAGAAAGATATTTGTTGAGGGACAATAAGAAGAAGGACTCCAAAGCCCTCTTGTATATTTTCCAAGCATTACATGTGAGTATTTTCCCAAGGGTTGCATCATCAATGAAGTCTAAGGAGGCATGGGATACCCTCCAGAAATCCTACCAAGGCATGGCAAAGGTGAACAAAACAAAACTTCAAATGTTGTGAAGAGATTTTGAAACCCTTTGTATGAAAGAGTCTGATAACATAGACTCATTATTTACACATGTGATTGGGTTGGTTACCCAAATCAGATCTCATGGTGAGACACTTGAAGAAAGGAGAATAGTTGAGAAATTCTTAAGAAGTCTACCATCAAGGTTTGATACCATAGTTGTAACCATAGAAGAGACAAAGGATCTCTCACAGTTTCCAGTGGATGAGCTTCATGCATCAATGATGTCTCATGAGCACATATTGAAAAGAGAAACAAACTCATCATTGGAGCATGCATTTAAGACAAAAATGTCTTTTGGTCAAGGTAGAGGTTGAGGAAGATCAAACTACAGAGGAAGAGGAAGAAGCCCACACATAGGTGAAAGAAGTAGCCCTGCAAGCACAAGTAAAAGGGGCAGCAATTAGAATCGAATCTGAGGTTCAAGCCAGAATAAAGCACAAGGTCAGAGGTATGATAAATCTCATGTCCAATGTCATTATTGAAAAAAGTATGTTCATTATGAAAATGAATGTAGAAAGAATCAAAATGACATGGGTAGTAAACCAAGTGTAAATTTAAAAAAATGAAATCAGAACCAAGGAAGTTTGCTTTTAGCTTGTAATGTAGCACAAGAAAAAGAAGAAGATATATGGTTCTTAGATTCAGGGTGTAGCAACCATATGACTGGAAACATAGAAATTTTTTCCAATCTAGATGAAAGTGTAAAATCTGAAGTGACATTGGGGACTGATAGAAAAGTATCTGTCATGGGAAAAGGGAGAGTAAATGTTCTGATAAAGAAGGGAGAGAAGAAGTTCATTCCAGATTTATTTTATGTCTCTGGTTTGAAATGTTACCTTCTAAGAATTGGATAGCTCGTGAAAAAGGGCTACAATGTGTTTTAAAAAAAATGATGTGTGCGCAATCATGGATAAACCTCCAAGTATACAGCTCATTGAAAAAGTGCACATGACAAGAAATAGAATGCTTCCTCTCAAGATGAGATCAGACTTGAAGGAAGGAGGTGTTGTAGCAACTGTCACACAAGAAATATTTCAAGAAGAAGTGAACAATGAGAACTGGTTATGGCATTTGAGATTTGGTCATCTCAATTTTGAAGGTTTGAACTTGTTGCATAGAAAATGCATGGTAAAGGGATTACCACTCATAGAGAAACCAGACATCCTATGTGAAGGCTGCATCTTGGGAAAACAACACAGAGAATCATTTCCAGCAGGAAATATTATAAGGGAAAAGGCACCTTTGGAGATTGTCCACTCATATTTATGTGGACCAATGCAAACACCATCATTAGGTGGAAATCAATATATTTTTAAATCTATAGATGATTACACAAGGAAGACATGGGTTTATTTTCTAAAACAGAAAAGTGAATTGTTTGAAAATTTATACCACTACAAATCTCTTATTGAGAAGAAAAGTGGACACTACATAAAAGTGTTGAGAACTGATAGAGGTGGAGAATATATCTCCAAAGACTTCCTACATTTCTACAGGGAGCATGGAATACAAAAGCAATTTACCACAAGGTATACACCTCAAAAAATGGTGTATCAGAAAGAAAGAATAGGACCATCATGGACATGGAAAGAATTATGTTAAAGGCAAAGCATTTGCCAAATGAGTATAGGGCAAAAGTTGTCTCTTGTGCAGCTTATATTATTAATAGATGTCCAACCAAAAGTGTTATGAACAGAGTTCTAGAACAAGCATGGAGTGGAACAAAGCAATTTTTCACTCACATAAGAGTGTTTGGATGTGTGGCATATACACAATTCCCAGATAAATTAAGGAATAAGTTGGACAGCAAGGGGGAGAAATGTATATTTCTTGGGTACAGTGATGAATCTAAGGCTTGCAAGCTCTATAATCCATCAACCAAGAAAGTAATAATCAGCAGATATTTTCAGTTCATAGAAGAAGAAGCTTGGGATGGAAGTTTAGAGAAGACAGTAAATGTGAAGACATGTATGTCTCATGAAGAGAAAGAGGAATGGCCCGTAGCAAGCAACTCCTCAAAGGTGGCTCCTCCTCCACCTACACAAGCTCAACAAAGCACACCATAAGCAAGCAATAGAACAACATTGAGAAACCAAGAAAGTGCTTTTCCAATCACACCACGGGGATCAACAACTACCTCGAGTTCAAGTGAAACTCCAAGAACATTGTCAGCAAATACAAGAATACCAAGATTCAGAAATTTAAGTGAAATTTATGAGCAAGAAGAATTTGATAATAATGCTGGTCTAAATTCTTTATTTGCATTATTTTTTTCATGTAGATGACCCAATCCATTTTGAAGATGCAGTAAAAGAAGAGAAATGGGTTGAAGCAAAGAATGAATAAATAAGAGCAATAGAAAGAAATGACACATGGGAGTTAATGGACCTCCCACAAGGAAAATAATTTATTGGAGTGAAATGGGTCTATAAGACCAAGAGAAACATTGAAGGCAAGAGAGAAAGGCACAAAGCAAGGCTATTTGTCAAAGGCTACAAGAAGCAACAAGGAAGAGACTATGAAGAAACCTTTGCACCAGTTGCAAGGATGGAGACAGTGCGGACAATGTTGTCTATAACAGCACAAAAAAAATGGAAAGTTTATCAAATGGATGTGAAGTCATCATTCTTGAATGGAGTGTTGAATGAGGAGGTGTATGTTGAACAAACTCTTGGCTATGAGATAGAAGGCCAAGAACACAAGGTGTGTAATCTACGAAAATCTCTTTGTGGGCTTAAGCAAGCACCCCGAGCATGGTACAACAGGATTGATGCTTACCCAATGGACAATGTGTTCGAAAAGTGTGATGGTGAACCCAAACTCTACATCAAAGAAAATGACGGTAAAATTCTTATTTTTGTTTTATATGTGGATGATTTTATTTTTACATGCAATGGTGTTTCTCTCATTGCTGATTTCAAAGAATTCGTGAAAAGTGAGTTTGAAATGACTGACTTGGGTCTATTAAGATATTTTTTGGGCATAGAGTAAAAAAAACATAAAGGGGAATTTATATCTCCCAAGCAAAGTATGTTGCAGAGATTTTAAAAAGGTTCAATATGCAGAATAGCAAGCCATCATCAAATCCAACTATCATGGGGTTGAAATTGAGAAAGGAATATTGCAGCAAGAATGTCAATCCAACATTGTACAAAAGCATGGTTGGAAGTCTAATGTATTGGATTGCAACTAGGCCTAATATAATGTATGCAGTAAGTTTGATATCTAGATTCATGGAGACACGTAAGGAGACACATTGGAAAGAAACCAAGAGAATATTGAGGTATGTAAATGGAACAAAGGAGTACGGTGTTCTATACTCTATAAATGATGATTTTAAGCTAATTGGTTACACTTACAGTGATTAGGCTGGAAGTGTTGATGAAAGAAAGAGCACATCAGGTTATGTTTTTCATTTGGGATCAAGAGCCATATCATGGGCTTCCAAGAAGAAGCCAATAGTTTCATTACAAACAACATAATTTGAATATGTAGTAGCAACAACAATAGCATGTCAAGCAATTTGGATGAGAAGGATGCTGATGGGTTTGTTCCTGTGATAACAACTCAGAAATTACATTGTCAAAGAATTATGTTTTCCATAAGAGAACAAACCATATTGATGCCAAATACCATTTCATAAGGGAATTAGTTAATGATGGTGAAATTGTGTTGCAGCATTGCAAGTCAGAGGAACAATTTACAAATATCCTCACAAAGCCATTGGGACAAAAAAGTTGTGTTTATTTCAGAAAGTGTCTAGGAATGATTGATGGCGGCAGTTGTGATTAAGGGGGAGTGTTGGAAATACTCCCAACCACCACCATGAATAAAACTGGCAGCAGCCACACTTCAATTGAATTTTCATTGCAGGGAGGACAAAGCCCAGGTTTCAAATCCAAAGGTCTTTTCACGCAAAATAAGAAAACACAGTACCCGAGCCTTACTTTGCGTTTAATTCTCTTTCCCATCGTTGACTTACCCTTTGCCCTCAGTTCGAAGCCCGTGATTTTTAAGGTTTACCTCTTAAGCCTTATGCTGAAAGTCAATTTTCTGCCCATGTGATTCGATGGGACCCATCATACCTTGCCGCATTACCAATATGCCCAAAAAAACCTTTGTTATCTCTTTATTTCTTACCTTTTAGCTTTTCGCACTCCCTGCTGCTTAACCGTCTGCATATCGCACTTTGCATATCTTAATGTTTAACCTTTAATCCTTGCACTGAAACCTTGTGATGTTGCGATGCAGCATCGTCATCGCACATCACAAATTATAAATATCACATTTTGCACAGCTTATCGTTTACCTTTTAGCATGCCCGCACTTCGCATGTTTTATGTTTTACCTTTTTGCCGCCCATAATTTTGCACTTCGCATATTTTAAGACTTACTTTTAAGTGCCCTCAAGTTATCTTTTTTATGTTGCGATGCGATCGCAATCACACGTTGCAAGCTCGGGAGTTTAGAACTTCACATGTTATTATGTTTAGGATGTGATGCGAACGCAATCACATATCGCAAAGTTTAAAGGATAGCGCTTCGCTAGTTAAATGTTTTATGTTTTGATGCGATCGTGCCATTGCACATCACAATCACAAGAACTTAAGTCTTTTTCCGTATGAACGAGTTAAATTTTATAATCACCGAAATGCGATTTGCGATGAAGGGCATAAATGCGATGTGGTTTTAAAGTTGAAACCCTTAAAATTTCAAGTTCGTTTTTTTGTGTTTTGAACGCAGTTTATTGTAGAAACAAAAGAATCGTGCTTTCACAGCAGAAGGATGATTCTGTGGTTATCTGTCCCATCTACGCATTGAATAGAATTAATTTTACAGGCTTTGACAATTTTGTATTAAAGGAATGTAATTTTTCATATGTTTTGAGAAGAGTTGAATGGAAAAAAAATTCCTCTCTTGTGTTTTTTCGCTCTGTCTGTCTGTGTGTGTAATGTTATTTCTGCATTTTTTGTAAACTATTTATGCTTCTCTATTTCGTTTATTTTATTGACATAACATCAGAGCATACTAGAATTTCCAACAAGACAATACAGGAGAAAGAAAGAAAAGAAGAGACTTTATAGTTTGTAGAAGTTATTGGGAAAAGTGTGATTCCAAGGAACCACAATGGGATAAACGTATCTAACTATTGTAAGTAAAAGCTTCATTTATAACTGGAAATATTTCTGAATTCATATGATAATGGAAAATTTTCATCTTACAAGTACAACGCTCAACATTCCTTTTATACCCAACTCAGAATAAGGTGAAACTACTCCATTATCTAATACTAATTTCTATTTGGGATTTTACTATTATATTTTTGATATAGGCTAGTAGCTTCCTCTACACAAACATGTGAGCACTATATCTCAAAGAGGTGGTAGTGAGAGCATTGCTCATACTACCCAAAACAACAAAAATTATGAAGTAAAGAAAACTAAACGGGGAAGCCAATGGAAAAAAAAATTGAGAAATCAGAGCACAAATAGAAACTTGCTAAGGCAGAGAGTTCTCCTATTCATCCAGCTGTGAAACGAATAGAGAGATTCGAGATGGTTCTCAACACCTCCTTACATTTATAATATATGTTTTTTATTAATGTTGAAGTGTTAGTTAAGTCCAACTTTTCCTATATGCTTGCATTCATATGTTGCTCCATTACATATTGTTTATAATGTATTAAAGGACGAGTTTTGTAGGATAAGGGCCTCAATTTTATGCTACCTTGGGCCATTAAAAACTAATATTTATCACTTCAATGGAGTTAGAGCAAGTTATAAAGCCGAGAGCTTGTCATCTACAACAATATGAGTTTTAGAGTAAAAGTTCATCAATAAAGCTATAACCAGGGATCATTACTACATATGTAGGTCAAAGTAGTCAACTAAAAATTCCTAGGTTTCTCATTGTGAGGGTTTGTTTGTCATGAAGGCTAAGTATTGAGATCCATTGATTCCAAGCCATAATGTCATCATTTTGCCATAGGAATAAACATAGTAATACATAAGTGGATTCTCTGGGCTACAATACTTCGGTGGATAAAAAATTGCAACAACTTACATATCAAAAGAAACAGCAGAACAACAAGCCTTTCTCTCAAAAGATCCATGTTATTCTTCAACAGTCAAAGGATATTCAAAAGGAAGATGTAAAAATAAAGTGTCTCTTTGAACTTGGAACCAAATTGTAGTATACAAAGTCTGAAGATGTACTCCTACGGTTGGACACAGTAGAAATGGATTTGCGCCTGATAGGGAAATCAGATTGGAAAAGGTAAAGTTGGGCCTTGAATCCATCCATGCTTTCTTTGATACAGCCCATGTTCTTGGAGCATTCTTGTGAAAATTTTAGACTCACAGTTGCCTCTTATCTTAGCAGGATCATAGCTTTAACATCACCACTACCACCTTACAACAATGATATCATGAGGGAGATATTGCAACTGATAGTAGAAACTCTTCAAGGGTTGAACAACATCATTCTTCCTATGCTTAAAAAGTGACAAAAAATATTAGAACTCATGGTGAGGACTTGATCTTTCAGGCGTTCCAGAATTTTTACACCAACATTACATCAACTCATCCTGATAGTGTTAAACAAGCATTAAACAGATTATTTCCTTGTTCTTAGAAGGATATGTTGACATCCACAAGATACTAAGATCCAAATTGTTGACCATTTATAGGAAGGAATTAATTGTATCACTAATAACCTATGATATAATCGAGAAGTTGGTCATGAAAAATATAAAATTTCTTAGAATGGCGTTGACTAAGAAGGAACTTAAAAGGATTGATGGAGGAAGCAAGAACAAAGGAAGTAAAAACTGTAGCAAGAATGAACTAAGAAGGAGAGGACTATGTTTTATTTGGAAGGGATCTTGGGCATGTAACCATTCATGTCCAAGTGATAAGGAGGAAACAAGGGCATAATAGTTGGAGATTCCTTCAGATCATGGGGATTCATTTATAGTTGGGTTCATCGGTTTTTAGGAGAGCACCTAAGAAGTATCCGAGAAGTCAAGTACATATGGAGAGCAACATCACAATGTTTTTTAGAGATACTTTCAACACAAACCGATGATAATCATTCAACTTGACAAAGTACATGGGGAAAGGAAGGAGGTAATTCCTCCGGACGGTATGGTAGACTCTTGTAGAACTGAGTCCATAGATCTCTAGGAGGACATCCATGAAGAGTATGAGAAAACGAGTGTAAATAAGAGTCTATCGGTGCATCCATGTTTGACAGCTGAAGAGGATGGACAATAAATTGTCCTTATATATGGAGAAGGCTAGGAAGAAGACATTCAAGGAGACTTAAATGAGGAGCCACTAATGGCAAACCAACATGATGAGCATGATCATAAGGAGAAACATGACAAAAATAGTATGCAAGATGATCCATTTTTTGCGAGTCGGTCAAAGGTTCAAGTTGGAGCTATGATAGTTGAGCATTCGGTACAGACATATACAAAGGCATTCAACAGGGCACCATAATTGCAAGTAAAGGAATTTCGAGAAAAGCATTAGAGAATTTTTGAGGTCTAAAATGGGCCTCCTTAGAAAAATGTAAAACCAAAATAAACTTTATAAGAACCAATAGGATTCAAGATGATGATGTCAACCATGGGGGATGAGGGGATGATTCACCATTATGAGGTAAAAAAGTAAAAAGATTAAAAAACAATAAAATAATAAAATAATAAAACTATTTTTTCAACTTGTATTTTCAACTTATCTCCTTGAGGTTTTACTCAAATTTTGACCAAGATTACTCATTATAAGCAAAATTTAATTCCTCATCAAAGGAGTACCCATGTTGCATACTTTCGATGGACCCTGCTACATGAGAAAACATGATTGCAGTCATGCATTTGCATGTATTTTCCATTTTTTTGTGTGACAAGGTCCATCAAAAGTATGAAACATTGGTACTCCTTGGATGATGAATCAAATTCTACATCCAACGAGTGTTCCCACTCGAAATTTGAGTAAACCCATAGGGAGATAAGTTGAAAATACAAGTTGAAACTTAAGTAGTTTTTTCATTTTTCACTCTAAAATTTGATGATGTAATAAAATATTATTTTATTATTTCCACTATTATTTTATGATTTCCTTAGGAGGCCCATTTTAGACCTCAAAATTCCCCTAATGATCATGAATTTCAAGACAAACCTTATGATGTTGAAGCAGAGAGCCTGGATAGTCCGAGACACTGTCTTACAGGAGAATAGGAAAATTTAGGAGCTCATAGGGGTAAGTGTTGAATCAATGGCCAATCTATCTAGTGCTGAGGAATGAATCAAATCCATCACAAGGAAACATGAGGAGTACAGTTGGGAGTTCGAGAGCAGCGCTCTATAGGAATATATAGATAAGGCTTGCAGCACTATCGATCCGTCTTTATACATTGGGGAGAGCAAGGAAAACTTCTACAAATCAATCACGTTTGGTGATTGGGTGGAGCAACATGATTTGAGCATCACGCAACATCAACATGGTATATTTATTCTATTTGTATGGATTTGTGCGTTATATCCTTCCCACGAGATGGATTGGTGAGAGATTACGAGTTGGAACTCTATTGATGGGATACTCTTATCCAAGGTCATATTGCACCTTGGGACCTTAAGAACGAACATTGATGGAGGCTTGAGAAGGTATCATAACCCACAAGTCCTAGGACTTAGGTGGTATTGGGATCTAGGAGAATCCATTGGGGGGAGGATTGGTTGGAGGATTATTTGGGATCCAGGTGAATCTATCGAGGGAAGGATTGAACAGAGGATTGTTTGGGATATAGGTATCGAAGGATCCATTCAGGATTATTTAGCATGGAGGCATAGAATAAAACACTTGGTTGTATGGGATCCTAGTACAAAATGTCCAGATGGTTATATTGTGGATAATAGTGGATTTCTTGAGGGAAAGAAATCTTTGGGTAGGAGGATTTGTAACATTCCTTTTTCTAGATATGGTCAAAATAGACAGAATCTACCCATGGTATTTACCCATGGTATCTTCCCACGATATTATCCTTTTTTTTTCGAGGAAAAATAATAAAATAAAGCTTCTAGAGAGTCCATAAATCGTATAAAAGGAAATAGGATCTAGGCATTGAGATCCATCCTAAGTTTATCTATCTTTTTTCTCTTTGTTGAGAACTTGGCAAGGCTAGTTCTAGTTTGATCCCAGGGACAAAAACCCCATGGGTGAAAATTGTCTTGTGGATCCATCCAGGGTCTACGATTATGCTTCAATGTTGTGATTTATTATTCGATGAGCAACCTTGCATGCCATTGGTGAGGGTTTATTATGTTGATTATTCTGTCATATATTATTTGCAGTAGTTAATTAAATAAAGTGGTTCATTTCTAGATCCCTTATGTGTTTGTGTTTTTTGTTGAAATCTTATGTTAATTAGAGAACTATATTATGCTAGATCTGTTAAAATTTTTGTTGTCAGGGATCTAACAAGCGTTTCATTAAACATTTTAAAGGGTATTTACAAACAATGCAGGGTATGATTCTTTATCTTTCATCTTCAACACATGGCTACTAGGGGAATCAAAAATATTTAATTGGTATTACAAACCCCAAATATATGGGAAATATTTACATGTAACATGATGCATAACCCATACTATGTAGTATTTATAACAATAACGATGATTTGTGGTTTGGAATTTGACTTCACCAGTACATTTGGTCAAAATTCTGACACTTTAGTTCCGACACTTTTGTTGTATTGTCAGAAATTTCCCCATTTTTTATCAATTTTTCAAATCCTGCCAACAACTATCGCTATACCGAAGTTTAGGGTCATCGTCACTTTTGTGATGTTTATGAATGTCATCGAAAATGCGACGTTCTAAACTGTGTGTCGGTATTACTACATTTTTGGGACACAATGTCGGAAATGCGATGTTTCTAAAATACACGTCAGTATTGCGACGATTTGGAGAAAATGTCGAAAATGCGACGTTTCCCAAATATGCATCGGTCTTGCGACGTTTTTCTCCAAATTGTCGCAATACCGACACATATTTTAGAAACGTTGCATTTTCGACGTTTCTAAAATATGCGTCGATATTGCGACGGTTTGGAGCAAATGTCGTTAATGCATTAATATTTCAATCAAACATTTTTGTATATAGTTTTAAATTATTTCTATGTAAAAATATATATAACAAATTATGTATCTAAAAATACTCCATATTGTTTAAACTATAATTCAAACACATATATAATAGCTCAAATTTTAATTTAAAATGAAAATTACATTAATATAATTTCACATTTAAATATATTTCTTCTCATTAATATATAAATATAAATTTATTTTTACATATAATGTGATAATATAGTTTCAAAATAAACATCACATTAATAATTTCACATTCAAATATATTTTTTAAATATAGTTTTAACTTACTTTTATATATAAATATAAAATAGAATAAAATTTTTGAAAAATAAATATCTAAAATTATTGTAGAATTCACACTGCATTTCAAATATATTAACAATTATATTTTAAATATATTTTTTTATATAGTTTTGAAATAAGTTATTAGATTGGTGAATAAATTAATTAAATTTGAATTTTGTCTAATTTCTTTTTTGGTAAATTAATCTCACGAGGCTCACAAATCTCAAGTCAAATTTAAACCAGCTAAACAAAAACTCTAATAATTTCATGAAAATAGTCTAAAAAAATATTAAAATATCAAACTTGACAATAGACCAATATGGGTTAAGTTAGTTTTATGAGGATCATGTTGGAAGTTATGTTGTTAATTTACATAGAACACCACTTTTTTTTAATAATAATTTTAGTTTCTATTTTTTTATCTTTATCTTCACGATTCTAATATGTTAAGTTTTTTTTAATACCACATACATTTAAATTATATAAATTTATACATTTATAAAGAGTTATAATAGAAGCATAATAGTTCAATAAAATATAAAAGTTAAATAGTTAGGGTGGCGAGAGGGGGAGGGGGAGAGATTCTCCAAAATCCCGATGGAATATGAAAAATAAAGTACTTATGGGGGCTAGTCCAAAGAATGAACAATCTCACATAAATGTATGGGCTTCTTCCAAGTCTCCAATTGGCTAATGATCGAGATATCTCTAAGTTAGTGATCTTAGGGGATTCCCTTATCACTATTCAACACCTTCAAAAAGGTTTTCTCCTGAAGAACAACAATTTATCCCTCCTCTTTAGAAAAATCAATAGTACCCAAAAATCATTCTCTCAAAAGGCTTATTACCACATTTTAAGAAGCCAAAAAAAAGAGGCAGATACACAAACGAATCAAGCCTTCCTTCATTTAGGAAGTGGGTTAGTGTGAGATAAATGACATGTCAGGTTGGAAAGATATTCCATGAATAATTCCACTCAATATAATTGTCCCTCTCTCTTGTTTTTCTAGTTGGATATATGCACCATGAGAATTATTTTTTGAAGATTTCCAAAGCCCTCCTTTCTATGCCCCCCCTGTGTCCTCCTATATATGCACATATTTGCATCATGCATAACATTTAGCGTCAGGATCTCATCATTAAGCTGGTTAAGGTGGTGGTTTGTGGGGGTGTTGGCCACGCGCCCATTTACCCCTCACATGTGGAGTCTTATGAAGTTGGACAACCCTTAATTCCCTCCTTTGCCTTCGTACCAAGTTCATTGATGGATACAGGGTGGGGAGAGTTAATGAATTTTGTGGTTGATTCGATCCCTCGGGCATGGGAGTTCACTAGTCTAAAGGTGGAATTCATGGTTGGTGTTAATATGATAAGGTTGAAAGTATCAGTTCAAGGGCGTGCCCTTGAGAGTCAAGACAACCCTTCTACTAGTTGGTGGGCTCTCCACACCTTTGTAAACTCCATCGATGCTAAGAATTATTTCAATCTTATGTGTCTCTTGCTCGGTGTTGTGAACGTTGTCTCACTCGTCCTGTTCAAAGCGAAAACATGGGGAATTCTCTTGTATTTTCTTGGCTCAGTTTCCTCCTATGCAATAAGAAGTTGGGAATATTTCCCCTCCAGGTTGTCAATGGATTTTTGTAAATCTGAAGAAGTCAAGTTGGAATTTTTTCTAGTGGGTGTTGAATTTCTCATCTTCAAATTTCAAGCTTCTTCACCACCCTGTGCGCATCCTACCACCTTTTCCATGGAAATAGGTGTTACTGTGTTAAGGGCACCATCATTGGTGTAGCTTCATGCATCACAAGTCTTGCACAATTTTCATACGCACAATTTCCCCTACATAAATACTAACTTCTTTGGTACCCTTAGTTCTATTCTGCTTTTTTTTCTTAGATGGACAACTCCCTCCCTTTCTTCCAGCTTGTCTCTTTCCATGTTCCGATAAATTTTGGGTCTCCTCCTTGTGTAGGCAGCTCCCCTAGCTCAAACCTCTCCCCCTCTATTTCCAAGCTCTTTTGGCTTCCTATTTGTGGTATCAAATCACACTTTGTATCTAATTTTTTGTTCCAACACTCGATTTCTGTCCCTTATGGGGAACAAATACTATTATTGATCTGCCTCAAGTTGCACAAGACAGTACAATTTTATGTCCACATCCCCATTATTTCCATTTAGACCAATATTAATGCATAACTTTTCAATCATAATCTAATATTAAATTTCGTTATTACTTTTCAAACACTCCTTAAGTACCTCTTGTCCACATCAAAATGGCATAGGTAAGAAAAATTTCTAAAATAAATTATACTCGACATAATAAAAACAATATGCAAAAACTATAGTTATAGCTTACATACCCTTTCCCGGGCCAACATTATATAACTCTACTTCTAGGATGAACATTAACTAAGGCTTCACGTATATTGCATCCACCAAATCTGTCACATCAATGAGTCCCTAATACATGTACCTTCAATATTATTGTGACTGCATGGGTGCCCTGTGCACATTCGTGCGGCCCATTTGTCGGTTTCTCCCTTGTGCCTTCGTTCGATCGTGCACATCGTGTGAGGGTGCCCGCCCAAACGCGTTCGGGTCGGGTCAGGTTGTTTCTTTTGAGGGCGGCTGTATCAAATTTTCTAAGTTGTGAGCGCACAGGTGCCTTTTGCACATTTGTGCAGCCCATTTGTCGTTTTCTCCCCTGTGCCTTCGATCGGTCGTGCGCGCCGTTTGAGGGCACCTGCCCAAACGCATTCAGGTCGCGTCGTTTCTTTTAAGGGCGGCCGTATCAAATTTGCTAAGTTGTGACCACATGGGTGCCTTGTGCACGTTCGTGCAGCCTGCCTTCTTTTTTCTCCCTTGTGCCTTTGTTCAGTCGGGCGCGCCATGTGAGGGCACCCGCCCAAATGCGTTTGGGTCCGGTCAGGTCGTTTCGTTTGAGGGTGGCCATATCAAATTTGCTAAGTTGTGATCGCACGGGTGCCTTTTGCGCATTCATGTGACTTGTTTTCCGTTTTCTCCCTTGTGCCTTCGTTCGGTCGTGTGCGCCGTGTCGCGTCGTGTGAGGGCACCCACCCAAACGCGTTCGGGTTGGGTCATTTCATTTGAGGGTGGCCGTATCAAATTTGCTAAGTTGTGACTGCACGGGTGGCTTGTGCATGTTCATGCGGCCCATTTGTCATTTTCTCCCTTGTGCCTTTGTTCGGTCAGGTGTGTCATGTCGTTTTGTTTGAGGGCGCTCGCCCAAACCTGTTCGGGTCGGGTCGTTTCGATTGAGTCCGCCCACCCAAACATGTTCGGGTCGAGCCCCTAAGCCCTAAATCCCTAATCCCTTAACTACTAACTCAGTATTCGACCCCTAACCCCTAAATGCACCTAAATCCCCTAACCCCTAACCCCCAATCCCATAAGGCCTCCAAATTCGAATTAGCTTTGAAGAAGTAATTGTTTTCTGCAATATGGTTTGTAAGTTATTTAAATAAAGGTATCTTCTCTAGATTTCTTTTTTAGATCCAAAGTTTCATTTACTAATTTTTGAGCAAGGCGTATGAAACTCTTCATGTCTATGGGATTTTTATCTTGAAGCTCATTATCTATACAAGGAATTTTGGGTAGAAAAAAGAGTTTCGTAGGAGAAAAAATAGCCTATTTTTTTTTTTTTTTACAGTGGGATCGGCAACTGGGGCAGCCTCGCGACTCGCGTTACACGGGGTCGATTCTGACCGCTACCACTATACCCACTGGGAGCATGCGCCCGCCCCTCTCCACAGCTCCGCTTTAGTCCGGGGGATTTGAACTCGTGACCTCCTGTCGGGCTCGCCTTACAAACGAACTTCACCGCATTCCGATTACCAACTCGCCTACCCCCGTGGGGCTGAAAAAATAGCCTATTAATTTTGTGGAAGGTTTATGTTTAAATTTATTAGGAAACAATATACAAAACACATCTCCATGTTTCACATTTAAAAATATAATAACCAAATGGAAATTTAATTTGGAAGCCTATTCAAATTAAAATCGCAATACAAGGTTTAGGGTGCGTTATTGCGTTATTGCTGCTTCAAGGTTTTGCTGAACAAACACCAAATCGTTCATTTCCTTGCTACTTATCACGTTCTTACTTCTGTCTAATTCACTATATACTCAGATCATGAATGTGAGAACGCTGTTTGCGGATTATATTATTATTGTATCAACAGTGTAATTATTTCTGAGTTGTTATATCTTTCTAGTCAAAAACCTCATCTTCAGAAATATTTTCTTGTCATTTTCAAAATTTATTGCTTCATTGAGCACAACATGCAACTTATCTAATACTTTATTGAATCTAAGAGCTCCATCTCTGGGGCAAGCTGCTTTTCGGCTAACTCCACTACTTTTGATCTCAATTTTGACAGTTGCTTCCTTCTCTCATATGATACCTGAGCCTTTGCCTTTCTCTTCCCTTCTAATTCCGTAATAGTGTCATAGTGATGCCAACCAACTTCTTTGGAAAGCCTTCTTAGCAGACAATTCTTGTGACCTGGCTGAAGCCTCAACACTTTCAGAGCATCTGGAATGACCATTCTCTTCTTCCAGTCATATGGTGGGGGAACCCCTTCAAAATCCCTTAGCCTAGAAAGTGTTGCAGCACCACACTTGGTTTTGTGTGGAATCATTCGTCTAATTTTCCAGTAGTCAAAACCTTCTCTTACTTTATTGTCATTTTCCCATACCTAACCAATGAGAGCACAAGAACACCTATTTCTATAAAAGCACCTATAACTTCTCTTACTTTATTGTCATTTGCCCATAACTAACCAATGAGAACACAAGAACACCTATTTATATAAAAGCACCTATAATACTTTTGTGGGTTTCACTAATATCCCTTTAGTTAGTGTGTGCATAGTAGCCTAGATCCTAAAGTGATTCCCGTAAAATCATAATCCACCAGGTGTATTTGTTCTTAAAAAAATATGCATGGATAGATGTCCCATTTATGGCCAAGTTCCACCAAAATGGTTCCCCCTACCTACCTAGTAACTACATTACATTTATTTCATGACAAGACTACCCTACAACCCACCAAATTTCTATCATATCCTTGACGTCAACAACAATTTGTTGTTCAAGATATAGCTAAGTTGGAACAAACTTAGCTCTAGATCTTAGGATATTTTTCCACCTCTAATGTTTATAAACCAATAGATATAAAATTTCTAAAGCATGTGGGAACCCTTTAAGTATCACCTTTCCTATATTGACTCCATCTTAAAAATCATGGAAAATGTCCATAGATGAGTTATCCTTACTAAACCAAAAATTTCATTGAAAATAATCATTCATACCATAACATTACTACTTCCCTTTTAACCACATAAAACTTATTTTAAGTTACCATAATTCATCTTTAATATCACATAATTAGATTAAAAAATCAACCAAAATCCCTAGTTTATGAAATAAAAATTCAACAATTTTATATAATTAATAATTTAAATAAATGTCTTAGATATAACCTCATTAATAGTTATTTATAATCAACAATACCAATTATTTACCCAAACCCCTTATTAACCCCAATAAAAGTCTCACACATTTTATTTAATGGAATTTGAGTGGCCTTAAAAAACACACGTATTTCATTTCAAAATGTCAGAAATTTTCAAATATCAAAATTTTTAATTTCCCTTGTTCATTTCCCTCTGGTTGCATAGTTTGTCCAAGCAAGGAGGGAGGATGCGGCCATACTGTCGCTAGTTTTGAGGAAGGATGCAGCCATACTATTGCAGGTTTGGAGGAAGGATGTGGCCATACTGCTGCAGGTTTGAAGGAAGGATGTGGTAAGTAAAGAAATTGATCTCGAGTGCCTATTGCAGGTCTGCTCTGATACATTTGGTTGAAGTCCAGAATTCCATTGGTTTAGGTGCTAGGTATGAATGAAAAATATAGATAATGTTTTCTCAGTAATGATTTGAATTATAATGCGAGTTAAACCATAGGACAAATCTTAGAACAAAATGGTTTAAAGACAAAAGTGAATACTGAAGACGATCTACATGATTATCCAGTACCATTTTGGACGAAGTTTCCAAAAGCTCATATGGGTTTTAGGCTATTTTCAATTTGTAAACTTCCAAAAATAGCATGTCGGCAAACTGTCTTATGGGTTTGTTGTGTAAAGCTTTCTTTAATCCTTAGGCAATCCAGGGGACAATTCCTGTAATATGTGTTGTCCTTTAGCAGGGCTGCAGTGAAGAAATCAGTTTCACTGTGTTTTCTCTGCAATATCTCCCAAAGGGGTCTTCTAGACTCACTTTTCTGTTAAGATGCCTAAATTTTCTTGATACTCTCACCGTCAATAGGATTTGTTACTTACCTTTTCTTTTTGTATTCATTTTCATACACTTATGCGGCAGAATTTTAGTAAATAACAGTTTTATAAAATCACCGAGGAGACTGACAGGGACTTTAAAATGTTTCAATTTCTTCAACAAGATTGAAAGCAATTCTATTGTGCATTGTGTCTCTAGTTATGAAGAAACATAGCTTGAGAATGTTTCCCTTTAGTTTGTCATTGAAGGAATATTTTAATTTGAGCCAGCTTCATGTAAATTTTATGTAAAGGATGTTGGCCTGGTCTAATTTCAGTTATAGCTATTTTTGGCCTATTGATCACTTCTGGCTTACAAAGTGTTTTTAGCATTTATCGCTTAAAGAAATGGAAGTTTATGTTAAATTATATACATTTTATAGTTTGTGTATTTGAAAATGAATTCTATTTCCCTCACATGTCATTCAATTCATTCTGGGGGATTCTACCCCAGATGTGCTTTCTCACACCACCTTTCATGCGTTTCTAGAATATCTGTGGTTGTTCTAAACCTTAAATCCTTTTTTAGCCTGCCAGTGAATGCCTAAGAAGCACCATATGAACGAGGTTCTCCCTCCTTGATTAAGAGCAAGAGCTTTCATTGTCAGTAGTCTTTTATTTTCGTTAAACCTTTTTTATGATTTAAATTTTCCACCTTTCCTTCTCGTTCTCTGTCTGTTTCAAGATCAGAGGATCCAGCACACAACTCAGACACTCCCAAAATCAACAGTCAACTTAGCAACTTGGTGAAATTCAGCTGGCATTAATTTGTTGTATCAAAAGTACATACGATATTCATAAAGGCCATCGCATGCAAAATAATTCGGCTAATGTAGCTCAAAAAAAGTCGTATGCAATTGACCTTGATCAAGCCTAGTCACAGTCATTGAGTATTAGTGAGTTTGACCAAACATGACCAATCTCACCCTTCTGAGTAGAACTCCGCTTATTTTGGGGCTGACTCGAGTTCACTCAAGTTTAGAGATAAAGCCACAAGGGTTTTCAAGAATATGATGAAGTGACAATGAACCTATGATGAAGTGACAATGAACCTAGTAAAGGTATGCTATAAATCTACTCACTTCATAATTCCAAAGGGATTTTTTTATGAACAAATTGAAGGTGGTTTTAGGAACAAATTGAAAGTGGTTCTCTTCTATCACTGACAATAGGCAACCTATATATGGAGCATTTTGAGAAATAAACCATCATGTTTTTTCCACTCAAACCTAAAAGGTGAAAATGATATGTTGAGGATGCCAAAATAGTATGGTGGTTTTAGGAAAAAATTGAAGGTGGTTCTCTGCTATCACCAACAGTAGGAAACCTATATATGGAGAATTTTGAAAAATAAGCCATCATGTTTTTTCCACTCAAACCTAAAAGGTGAAAATGATATGTTGAAGATGCCAAAATAGTATGGCCTCATGGGAAAGAAAACCTAGATAGATCCCTAGAGCATCTGAATAACCAAAACACTAGCATTAAGTTCACAATGGAAATAAAAAATTTGAAGGGAATAACCTTTATAGATGTTTTGATTTTTGGAAAACAGGATGGTTCTCTAGCTCACCAAGTCTACGAGTTAGACATACACACAAACACTCGCATTCTATTTTACATCATTTCCTAGTATTAAAACTTGGTGCAATCAACACATTAGTGAATAGAGATATGAAGATCTCTAGTAAAGAGAATTTAAATTGAGTTAGGCCACCTAGAAAAAGTTTTCAAAGGGAATGGTTATGATGATAAACAAAATCAACAAGGTTATTAGAAGAGAAAGGAAACACCACCTAAAACAAGAAGTTGATGATGAAGAAAATAGAACAAGGAAAGAAAATCAAGGGAAGGGTTTGTTGCTAGCCATATAACTGGAAATAATTCTAGCGATATCTGTAGAAGGAATATTATAAGCATAATTTACCAGAAAAACAAAAGAACATTATCAAAGGAATAGTCATGAGAATGCAGGTTGCACAAAGGATATTTACATGTACATGATTTTCTAAAAGTTTAAACACCAGCCCAAGGAAAGAAAATCAAGGGAAGGGCTTGCTGCTTCATCAAAGCACTGATCCTAAGATTTTCCTAACAGAAACAAAAAAAAAATGCAGCAAACCAGAATTTTCCTGCTATGAAATGACAAAAATATTGTAGACTGGACACTTGTTTTTCTAAAGCAACCACTGCTTGATGCAGGCCTCGTGATAACTATGACTGCACTTTAAACTGCCCAACTCATATCTTTCTTCATACTCTTCTTGTATAAACAATTCATACCATCATTTTCATACTCTGAGAAGCAAGGGTTTCCATATGTTTTTGAATCTGAAGAGGGAGAAAATTTTACACTTTAAAACTACCAACTAAACCTATAAATCTACAAACAAATTTTAAAGTCCAAGCCTGCTTCATTCTTTGATAATCTCCCCACAAATATTATAAATACCTGGAAAATGTTGCATTTGACTTCAATATCCATACTCTGAGAAGCATACTTTTTTTTTTAGGAGTACAAGCTTTTCTATAAACACTTGGAAATAGTCTCCTCACTAAGTCCTGTGCTAACATAGCCAATATGCTCCTCTAGAGCTAACAATTCCTGAATAAATAAGGGGAGGAAACATGTCATTTTTCCGAATAAAACAAATCAATTCCTTCACATTTCATACCCATTTGTCTATATACAGTTAACAAATTGTATGGAGAAACCTCATATGACATGTTGTCTATATCGAGTCGCATAGCATTGTGTTGATCATGCAGGCTTATTCCATTTGAGAGAAGAGTTTCCTCCAGCATCAGCACTTGCTGCCAGCCAAAAGGAAATTACATTATCATATTAAAATTTGATTAGAGTGAAAATCTATACATGCCGAATTTTAGCTGTAACAATTAGCTCACCTCATATGTTAACACTTCATTCTGCTCAATGCACTGCAATGCTGATAAAACCTGGAAATATGTGAATCAAATGACAGCTCAAATCAAAATCTTTACCAAGTATATTTTCTGATTTTGCAAAAATTCTAGAATATCCAACTCAATCGCAGAGTATAACATCAACATGATAGCATAACAAGTCCAGTATCCAATGTCCTTGAGCTAGTTCATCCTACATCTTAAATCTTAGACCCTAAAAATTTAAACGCATTATACCAAAAATGTGAAGGCTTTAAACCTTGAACCCTGCTTATTAAGAAATCCAAACCCTAAAATACCCTTTAAATCCCCAAAATCCGTGATGGACATTAGTTAAAATGTCCTCAAGATATATCCAACCTGTCTACAAGGGTAGTTATGCACACAAATATTCATAAATAACTCATTGTAAGTGCACATTCCATACTATGACCCAATTACCTTTTGACAATGACTATAAGCATTGCAATATGCTTAAATATCCCATTGGACGTGCACATTCCATACTATGATCCAATTACCTTTTGAAAATGATTTGAGGCATTGTAGTATGCTTTAAGAAATGACCTTTTGAAAACGACTGTAAAAAAATGGTGAAACACTTGAGGAGATTTTGGCATTATAGATAAACTGCACTTAAGGACTCTTTGATATCTCTTGGAAATACAGGAGAAATGATTCTGAGAATCATTGCAGTATTCTTTAACTGGTCTTTTGAAAACGATTCTAAGAAAAAAGGTAGCACACTTGAGGAAGTTTTGGCATTAGAGATAAACTCCACTGAAGGACTCGAGATATATCTTGGAAAAATAAATTTGTTCTAAATTACTAGGAGGCTGTTGGAAAGGCTTTTGCAGCTTCATGTACATTCAAGGTCCATATATCAATTAGGGGCATTGGTCTAATCTACACTTTGACAGAGGCAAACTTCATTCCACTATATCTATATCGCAAGGAGATGCAAGTTTTTTGTGGGAAAGGGATTTGAAGATTATTGATCATCTGTGAAAGTAATAGACCTCATTGAAATCTACCATATGTGCACTCCATATTGCTGCATCTAGAGTTGAATTCCTCCATAGGAAGTCTAATACAAGTCAAGTTGTCTTTGTGGCATAACTAATAATATATGAAAGGAATATTTTTCATGTAATAGTATTGACTAACAAACATTCATTGCAGGCATATCAACATTCATCCCTTGAAAAAATTCATTCTTTAAATTTGATAATCACTTTAGTTATTCAGATGAATATTCCATTGAAATTGGTAAATAATTTCACAGAAAATATGGGGAAAAAATAGCAATAGGATTAATAAAAGCTGCATTTTTTTCTTACTTGAGGCTTTACTGATAAATGCTATTAAAAACTGAGTATCAAAATTCACTACAGTAGAATCTTGATCGCAGTTCAAACATTGTCATCCACTGCAATATGTGGCATCATCTATTCTATTTTCAGAGGTCAACCTTTGTTAATTCTTGGGGTGGATGAACCTACTGTGCTTATGTATACATTCATGTACAAATTTGCCAAAGACAAAGAAGACTTAGGCCCAAAGTTGTTTCTGGCTTGGATAGGGTGGTATGCACTTTAAATTTAATCACCTTGTGTCAACAAGTTACAAATTCATTCTAAATTGCAATAGTAGAATGTTTGATACCTATAGTACGATGTATTTCTGTAGTTTTTATTATTATTAAGAACAATAGAGATTTATGCAAATAAGTGTGCATTCACATTAAATAACTACAAGTACTCTGCTGATTGTACACAGGGTATGTGTATAGACTGCATTCTTGTTGGTTTTGCTGGCCATTCTGGGTGCATGCTCAATTATCAACAGGTGTACCAAGGTAGCTGGAGAACTTTTTGGGTTGCTTTTGTTCAGAGAACTTATCAGTGAGATGAGTTTGTTGTTTAGATTTAAAAAGAATCTTTAGTAGGTTATGCACTTAATGCACACTCAAACTAAAGGCTTTTCTCTTGGCCTTAAGTAGTCTCGTGCTGATTGTATATTATTTGTGCTAATCACATTTTATATTAATTTAAGCAGCATAGTAAGCAACGTAAAAGAGAGGAAGAAATTTGATTGTGTGCCATGTTAGGTTATGGAAATGCTATAACATGTGAGAAGTACTTTTAGTAATTATATTTTAGAAGAAAATTTGGAAAATAGAAAAAATGTTTTATTAATGATGCTTTTCTATTGGCATATTGTGCAATATATATTTCATGTTTAGAGAAATTAGCTTTTCAACCCATTTCCATTACTCATCCTATATAACAAATATAGCATCAATGTTAAGAAGAGATTCATGCTAAGAACAAAGAAATGGATGAAATATTTATTGTCAACTTAAAGAGACTAAGAATAACACAATGAGAGCAGAGAGGAATATGATTTATTTCTCTTCATGCACTTCTAATAATCATAGAAGCCTTAGTTACATCGCAATTACCTTAAAATTTGATGTGAAAGTACTTCTTCCCCTTTTAGATCTCAGGATTTGAGTAGATTTAAGGAGTTGGCTTTGATTGTGAAAGTCAAAGTTGTCTTTTGCTGTGATGTCAATTCTGTTTCTCTTCATACGTAGGAGTATATGCTTTCCATTTATCCCTTTTTTAGGGTAGGGTATTTGTGGTACAATCCCCTTTTTCTCGATGTGCAGTAGAATATGCTTGCCTTTTTGGGTTTTTTAAGTCAAGATTTTCCTGGTACCCTTGTTATTCTTGTCATCTACCTCTCTGACCTATGATGTGCTTATGCGCTTATTTATTCCATGAAAGAAACAACTTCAACCTTAGAAAAAAACAAAAACTCTCCTAAATAAGTAAAATTTTACAAGTCTCCATTCTTGGAGAAACTTTCCCTCGTTATCTTTCACTGGTTTCCAGTACATTTTTCTTTTCATGTGCATGCTATGAAACCAAAGCACACATTCCAGGAAGAATTTTTATAATAAAATATTCAAGGCATTTGAGCCAAACTGGAAAATTCACACAGAATTTAGTCTTTGGATGATGGAGGTGATATGAACTCTAGAGGTGACTAAACAGAAAATGTTGATTCAAAAAAGTTCCTTAATTTATGCAATGAATGATGAAAACCCTTAAAAAGGAATAAAGTATACATATCTGTGTTGGTAATAAATGAGATAAATTAAGAGGGAATGAGAGTCTGTTATCTTTGAATTTATAACTAATTCACACAATCAGATATTCTTCATTTATAACTAATTCACACAATCAGATATTCTGCATTTTTTTCTAACGTTGGTTATTGACATCATACTTAATTTGTTTTTCAAAGACATGGGAATATATTTCTATTGGATGGCTCAAGACGAATCCCTCGTATCAGTATCAAGGAATTGTCACACAGATTTGGGCAGCGAATAAAGTGGTCTCTTGACATTATCCATGGAAAATTCAAATACTTATACCAAATATTAAGGGTTATGTTATTATGCAAAGCATAATTGGCTTTCAATTTTTCACACAAGACTCCTTGATCATCAGATTGTGGGTGGGAAAAAAATAATTTCATGGTTTTCAGATGCACTCCATGGGAAGACAGCATCACATGTATCCACCACACTACCCCCATATGGGTGATGTTTGTCATCAAGGAAGCCTTTATTTTTTGCTGGCAGAGTGGGTATTATGTCAGGTTAGAACTTCTGGAAATGGCTAAAACACTTCCATCAACATTTGCTGAGATTGTGGAGATTTTATGTGGTGTTTCTGTTCAAAAAAACATTGGGATTCTACCAAATGATTGTTGGTCATGCACATAGAGAAAAAGGGAAAGTTGCAGGAATTGTGCTTCCAAGTTTAAGAGATCTTCATGACAACCCTCTTGTTCTTGATGTTTTTTCAAGTTCTGAGGTTGCAGCTACTGCAGTTCTGACTAAAGAACAGGAATACAAATTTTAGGTGGAAGTTTACTCAAATGATATTCATTGGAACATTAACACAATAACTGATGAGACTGCTGTGTTTGACTCGGAAATCAATACCATTGAGCAATCTGAGACTTGTAGAAATGACAAAGTGGAACAAAATTTGCAGCCAGCCAGTGAAAAATGGAGTTTGTATTGCAGGATGACACTGTAAAAGGTGGATTTCAGTCATTAGATACTAAGAATGACAGAATTTACCATAATGTAGAAGATTTGGAGTATATGAAGATATTCAACCAGAAATATGCTGGGACATTAACATGGAAGATGCTTCAGTAGCTGCGACTGAAGAAAATTTGGAACATGAGTTCATCAACACACCATTTGAGTAACAATAATTTTTTTTTAATATTTTTTTGTTTCCATCAAAAGAGCGATGGTATAAACGTAGGAAGAGAGTTTCTATATCCGTCGGAAGAGTGACGCTAAAGCCATCGAAAGAGCGACGCTTTAAACGTCGAAAGAGGTAACATCGGAATTGCGACATTATTTTGAAAACCTGATAAACATCGGAAGACCGAAAATTATGGCTCGTCGAAAGACTGACAGATATGGATCGTTATGGAACGTTGGAACACTGACAGTTATGGATCGTAAAAAGACCAACGGTTTAACTGACGTTGGAATAGCAACGATTTTGATAATGTCGATAGACCAACGACTTGGATAACATTGGAATAACGACACTTTTGATGGAATTGGAATAGCGACAATTTGGATAATGTCAGAAGAGCGACAGACGTCTGGAAACGTTGGAAAATGTGTCGCTCTTCCGACACTTTATTGAAGTGTCGGAATTGCGACACATGGCTAACCACGTTTTGTCCCACCTCAAGGTGTCGCTCTTGGGACGCCTATGTGTCGGAATAGCAACGATTTGGCCGTTGAAAATTGGGCCAAATGTGCTAGTGTTTTCGATATCGCTAGTTGTTATATAACGTACTTCACAACCTCGTACATTGGCATTTATGCATTTCGCGTATCAACGTTTCGACTTTTTTCTTATCGGTGTTTTCTGTTTCGGTAATTTATACTTCGGTGATTTCTTTCCCACTTCTTGTACTTTAGTCCTTTATGGGTTCCTTGGAGCACTTTTTCATGATTGTCTTATGTTTTTTATGAAAAAACAAAACTTAATATAATAGGTTCAAATTTCTAAGTTATGAAATTGATTTAACCCTAATAATTATTTAAAAGGGTCCCCATTGTTCTTTCTATATTATTTATCCAGAAAAATGGGGGGTTGTTGTAATACTACAACAATTGGTGATACATTGGATGAATTTAGAATCTCTGATAAATATTAATACTTAAAATACAATATTTTAGGAAATTATAAATAATTGAAATATGTCTTTAATATAGGTAAAATTCAATCCAAATACCTTGGTTTTACTTGAAAAAAATTCTTACTTTTGCAAATGAAATTTTTCTCTAAATGAATCAAATTGTAATAAGTTGAAAATATAAGTGGGGATTCAGTCAAAGTTTAGCTTGTTTGATGAACTTATTAGTCACTAGTAGATTCGTTGCTGCCAGAAAGCGTTCATAGCCTCGATAGGGTTACTATTATAACCAAAATGATCCAGTATCTCATTCATAACGTAATAGATATTTCCAAATGTAATATAATTATTTTATTATTTTTTTCTACTTTGTCACTTTAAAATCATTATCCTGGCTTGGTAGCCAGAAGTGATAATGTCATTCACTGGTTATTAGTAAATTTGAACAAGTTAACTTGTGATGAGATCCCTGTCTCAAGTTTTTAAGCCTAGAGCCATTATCCTGGTTTGGTAGCCATTTTGATAATGTCAAGTTTACTAGTTTCCTATGAACATGATGAGTCGACTCGCAATGAGACCTCTCAAGTTTAAGTTTTTTTATATTTTTGAATTACACTTTGAAAAAATATCTAATACGAATAAATGGGGAGGTTATTATTTTGCTCTTTATGAGCTTTTGGATGACAATTTAAGTAAAAGATGATAATACTTCAATAAAATCATGTACTTGTAAAAAATAAATTTTTGAACTTAATTCATGCCAAAATAATCTTTCAATTTACATGGGTTAGAAAAATTATTCTTTCTAATTTGGCTATTTTGAATCAAAAATTTCTAAAGAAATAAAGATTTCAATAAAAAAAATTATTTCCTAATTTTATATCTTTGAAGATTAACACTTTTAGGTTCGAGAAAATGATGAAGTGTTTCACGTTTTGTGTAAAATAACAAAAAAATGTTTTATTAAAAACTAAAGAATGTACGCATTTTACAAAATAACTACTCGTTCTTTCAAGAAAAGTATTTTTTGAGGATAATTCCATTAACAGGAAGAGTTTCCTTCTTCCCTTGTAAGTTTTGCAAAATAAAAGTTGATGGACCTATTTTTTCGCTTATTTAAAAAGGACCAAGCCAGAGTTTTTGAAATTTTGTATTTTTTTCTTTGTCCTCATGCACTTTATCCCATTTCAAAACCAAATCTCCAATTTCAAACTGTTTAGTTTTAATTGTATTTGAATCAAATGAACTTTTGATCAATTTTTGATGATGATTATGTACCACTTTAGTCTTTTCTCTTTCTTCTTCCATTTTAATTGTTTGAGACAATCTTGATTGTAATGAAGAAAAAGGTTGTTCGTTAATGAATTGTACTAGGACCGTTGATGGGATAACTATGTTTAAAGGGTAAAATTGCTTCCTTTCCATATACCAATCGAAAAGGAGAAGTTCCTATTGAAGCATTTTTAGTTTACATATCTTCCCATATTGCAAAAGTCAAAGCTTTGTGCCAATTTTTCTAGTTTTGATCAATGGTGCGTTTAATTATTCTTATGAGATTTTTATTTGTGGATTTTGCCAAACCGTTTCCATGAGGATAATAATTTGCATAATATTTCAATTTAAACCCTCTCTTCAAAGTAAATTTTGTCATGGCATTTCCAGAAAAATAAGATGCATTGTCAAATACTAAAGCATTAGGGACCCCAAACTTTGTGATGATAAATTGGTGAATGAAATCAATAATATTTTCAGAGTTGGTTGTCCTCAGAGGTACTTCTTCTACCCACTTTGTAAAATAATCTGTAGCACTAAATATATATTTATGTTGTTTAGAAGAATGAGGAACGATCTCACCTATTATATCGAGTCCCCATTTTTTGAAAGGTTGTTCCATATCGACTGGTTAAAGTGGCATTGAGGCTTTTGTTTGTCTTCCTGAAATAGTTTGACAAGTTGTAAAATTTCTGACATAGCTATGTCCATCTTTGAATAATGTTGGACAATCATAACCTGCATGTAAAATTTTATGGGCTGTGGTATCTCCACTGAAGTGTCCACCTGCTGGTCCGTCATGAAGTTCCTAAAGCACATTAAGTATTTTAGTTTTATCAAGACATCTGAGTAAAACAGAATTGTAATTGTTTTTCTAAACAACACATCATTGACTAATTTATATTGATTAGCCTTCAATATTAATGTTTTTTTTTTCTTTTGGAATCTGAATTAAGTGGTGCACAACCATTCTTTGGATAAAATATTAAATCAGCATATTGAGATTGACGGTTAATATTTATTACCTCGGTGAACTGCTCAATAGTAGCAGTTACCTCATCAAGTGATGTATCATTAATTCTTGTAATCAATCTCCAAAACCCCTGTCCTCTGACAATTTTAGCAAGTTTAATTTATAAGTCATATTCTTGCATGGAAGTTGCCCATTTGTCTCTCTTTTCTCCTAGTTCCTTCTGTATAAGTACTTGTATGAATGATGAGAAAGGAACGATTACTTTGACATGAGATTTCAGAATAAAAGGGCAAAAATTTCACCGCTTTATAAATTGCAAACGCTTGTTTTTCGACTCTTGTAACATTCAAGTCAGCTCCTTGAAAATTAGAACTAAAAAAGGCAATTGGAGTTTCAATATTTTTACCATCTGGCTGAGTTAATACCACAGCATATGATAGACCATAAGTGAAAGTATATATAATGAAATCATTGGTAAAATTTGGAGTTGAGAAAGAGGGAGCATCGGTGATTTCTTGTTTAATAATTTGAAATGCTTCATTTTCCTACTCTCCCCATTTAAACAATGCATCTTTCTTTATCATATTTTTCAATGGAAGGACAATATGTGAAAAATATGGAATGAATCGTTTTACGAAGTTTATTTGTCCTAAAAAGGATTGCATCGATTTTTTGTTATGTGATCGTGGAATTTATGAAATTGTTTTAATCCTGTCGGGATCAATAACAATTCCATTTTTTGAGACGATAAAACCAAGAATTTTACCTTCACTTAAAGAAAAATTTGGCTTCTTTGGATTAAGAGAAATCCCAAATCTTTTGCATCTTTCAAAAATATTCTTTAAGTCATGCAAATGATTGTTTCTCTTCTTTGAATATATGGTTATATCATCAAGATATACGACCATTGTTTGATTTATCAATTATTTAAAAGCAATATCCATGGCCCTTTGAAAAGTTGCCCTTGCATTCATTAATCTGAATGGCATCTTTTGGTATGCATAGGTTCCCCTCTTTGTTCTGAATGTAGTTTTTAAATTATCCTCTGGAATGAACAAAAATTTGGTTGTATCCTAAAAATCCATCTAAAAAAGACATTAATTTTGAACCTGCTATTGACTGTAAAACGTGTTCCATTGATGGTAAAGGAAAATTAACCTTTTGACATGCTTTGTTTAGATTTATAAAGTCAATACAAATTCGGATATCACCATTATTTTTTCTTACAGGTACTAGATTAGAAATCCATTTTGAATGTCTAACATGAAAAATAATTTTAGCTATCAAAATTTTGTTTAACTCATTTTTTATTTGAGTTTCCAAATTTGGATATATATTTCTGAGCTTTTGATGGATGGGTTGAACATCAGGTACCATAGGAATAATATTTTGAATGATATATGGGTTGTATATTTTAAGATCTTCATAATTCCATGTAAAAATATTTTTTTTTTTTCTCAATAAGGAAATGAACACATTTCTTTATTCAGATGAAAGGGTAAGCCCTAGATTTATATCTTGATGTTCTTTATTAGATCCTAAATTAACTAGTTCGAACTTCAAAGTAGAACTTTGTAGTTTGAAATTGTTGATTTTTTTGAACCTGTCTTCTAAATCATATAAATCTTCAAGTTTTACCACGGACTTTGGTAAAATACTCTTATCGGCTTGTTGCTTGATTTTATTATCATGTTCATATTCATATATAATTTTATCATCATATGATTTTTCAGAAGTAAGAAAACTTAAAATGTCACCATCATCATTGAATACTTGCCAACTAGTAACATTATCTAGCACAGATGGACGAAAAATCAATTCAATAGAGAATACGTCAGGACTAAAATCTTCTAGTGGAATTAGCTTGGATGAAACGTTAGCCAAAATATCAACATTGGAATTTTGTGATCTAGGAAAAGGAAATGTATTGAATGCTAAAAAATGAGATGTGAGGCCTTGAACCAAAGATTGATAATGTTGCAAGTGAATTGAGAGACAATGAATAGTGTTTCATACTTGTCTTACGACAATTTCTGAATCTCCAAATACCTGAATATATTGTATATCAAGACTTATTGCTTTACGAAGACCTTGAACTAAAGCCTCATATTTAGTAATATTGTTAGTGCATTCAAACTCAAGTCTACAAGCTAGCATAGTTTTTTCACCTTTTGGATTAACAAGTACGTATCCTGCTCCTGCATCATCATTGGATCTTGATCCATCAAAGAAAATTTTCCAAAACGGGGAATGAATTATTGTTTCTTCTTCGAAATTTAAGCATCTGGACAAATTATTTTGGGAAAAAATTTCTATTTGTGAATGAACAGAATTGATCAAGAAATTGAAATTTTAGCATTAAAACTACCCAAAAATGAATCTGTAGAATAATTACCCAAAATATTATTAGTGAATGCTATGGGTTCATTTTCTTCTCCAAGATCTGTAACTGAGTATTTCATATGATTTTTGTGATCAAATCTGATTTGGTTGGGTTTTCCATTGTATGGAAGCCACATGTGAGACCATTCTGTTACAAAATATCCATGTAACTTTTCAGACCAGTCTCTACTAAGAACGAAACCGTATAATTCAGGGATATCAATAACCAGTATATCGATAATTTGAGTGACTTTTGGATTTGATGACAATCGAATACTTAATGAGTTGATCTCTCCTAAGACATTAACTTTTTTTCTATCCAATGGAGCTATGCTAATTGATGATTTCTAGGGTGTGATATTTAACTTCTCGCAAATTGAATATGGAATTATATTGGATGATGCTCCATAATCAATCAAAGATTTATGAACATTTCTATTGTATATTTCATAAGTTAAGAGGAAAGGAGGTGTATGAGAATTGGATCTATCACCAATCAAAATAGCATCTGAAGCATTTACTTTTTTTAAATTGTCAATTGGAGGATTCCCTATCCCATTAGCAGCTTTAGAAATAACAGTTGAAGGAAGAGGAGACGTATTAATTGCATTCAAATCTTTCAAGAGTATATTCTAATGTTTCTTTAATATGCTATCTTCATGAAGAGAAATATTAGCTTTAATATTCTTCATATCCTCAACAATGTTTTATTCAATAGTATCAGATACTACCAAAGTTTTAGATTGATGATTGGGTACAGATTTTATCGGCTAAGATTCAGTAATAACTTGCTGAGATGGTTTAACCAGTGGTTTTTTATTAACAGGTTTTTCTTTAGCAATAGAATTTGGGAACTTCTATTTCCGTTGATTGATTTGGTTCTGAGGAAGCCTTACTTCTAGTGCTAACAGGAATTGCTTCAGAATCTATCTCTTCATCAGAGGAATGCAAGACAAAGTCCCATCATCAATGTAATTCAGCTACTTCTTCATCTTGAGATTCGTGGAAAAAGCTGTAGTTTCTTCTTCTTCTTCAGATTCAGCATTAAAAATGATATTGGGAGGTTGTGATACAGACGACTGATTTTTTCTAAATGATCTAAAGGGTTTTTTAGTAGAAGTCCCAACAAATTGTTTTTTTATTACAACCATTTCATTTGACATGGTCTTTAGGACCTTTTCCAATCCCTCAAGATCGAAAGGATCTTTGGTAGTTTTATTCTTTTGTTCATCTTTGAATGTTAATTTTTTAGATTTTTTTTCTTCTAACTTGGTTTTCTTTTCTAAAGCTGCGATTCTTCTTTCTACAGAAAAGGATTCCTTCATATTTTCTACAAGGGTAGGCTTATTGGCTCTATCTACAAAAATTTCTATATTAGAAGGAAGAGAAGATATTTACCACTCTATTTGTACATCCAATCCTGGTCGAGAGGCAGCTAGAATTTTATTCAATAACTTTTTAAACCTGGAGTTGAAATCCTTGATCTTTTCATTTGAACTAGCTTTTAAATTAGAAATATCATTGATTAAGGATTCAACTGTCCTATCATAACCATATTTAGAAAGAAATAAGTCTTGAAAAGTATTCCAATCTCCTATTGAACCAGAAGGGAGGGAAAAATACCAGGATCCTGTAGATCCTTGAAAAGTATAAGGAAAAAATATTACGACAACATCTTCATGTTGCATACCATGGAGACTCATGACCAACATAAAATTATTGAGATGTTCTTCAGCAGGAATACCATCGTCGAGATTATATTTTGGTAACCATTTTTCTGGAAGATCAGGGAGAGTATGTAAATTTTTCATTTGCACAACTCCCAGATTAACCCATGGTAGATTGGCCATTGTTTGAGTTGGTGCTTGTGAAGATGAGCTAGTGGGTCCAGAAGCAATTATGGATGGAAAATAACTTACTACTGGAATAGTACTACTTACAATAGCACTGACTTTTTGAGTAGAAATGGGTTGATGAAAATAAATGGGTTGATTAGAGGAGATGGTGCAAATAAATGAAAATGAAGATGATGTGATCTCAAAGATATCTGATTGAGATGTTGATGCAGTTTCTTTTTGACGATGAGATAAAATAGGAAAATCGAAAGTATTTATCCCAAGTTTTTCACTTTGTGATCGAGTTAACACACCACTACTTCTAAATTTAGACGTAATACTTTCTTCAAAAAATTCTGGTTTGGTTGTCTTATCTGTAGATATAGATATTTGTTCTAATCTTTCAATCAAAGGGTGAACTTCAGGAGATTCAATAATGTGTTCTAAAGAAGTTCTACGAGGTAATGTTTCAGGAGATGTAAGAAATGGTTCTACAACTTTAGGCTTATGACTTAGAGATAGTGAACGATATCTAGAAGTCGTAGAAACTTAGGAGGGAGTTTGACTCTTATGTTGGCTTTTCAATTGAGATCCAACTGTATATGTCATACATAGTCAGATGTCCTCCTTCTAGCGCCAAAAATGTTGAAGGCTAGAGAGTGACTTCCTCAAAATTATGGATTCCACCCGATCAAGAGATTAGTGCAACTCCTTGCTACTTTGTTTCTATTGAAATGGTGGGTCTGTCTTGGGATATAGGGACCAGTTTCCCGTATAAAAAAAAGTTTGTAAAAAAATGGAATAAAATCAACACAAATGGAATGATCTATTCTACTGATAACATAAATAAAACTAATTCTAAATACTTCTTGGGATGGACTGATTTATATGATTACAGAGTAATATTTCATAATTATGAACAATATAGATAATTTTCATACTAAAATGAATGTAAGAACATTAAAGAAACTAAATCAATGTAATTGATTTAGTTGATGAATATAATTAATCATATAACAACTTTCAAAGTCACTTATCTAACAACATATCATTCAATACATTTTATCAATAGTAATAAGAATATATATCATTTCAATGCTTATAAGAAAGAGACTAATAGATATAAGCAAGTTTGTTTTAATCTCAAAAACATAAAATGATTAATATATAGATAATAGTCCCCGTTGCATCATAGCTTAGTTCTTAAAAGATAGCCTTTGGGCTCAGACTTTCAATTAGATACTTATGGTCAAACAATTTTGTAAGTCTCAAAAGCCACCTTCTCAAAAATATGGACCTATTTCTAAATGCATGAAAGGGATTTAAATACTAATTAATATTACAAAAATAGAAGACTTGTGAAAGAATTCTTCTTAATATAATCTAAACTATAAACTAAAGTCCAGGAAATTAAAATGCAGTAGTTATAACAGTCTCAAGACTGTTTCTCGGATCCATTCTCTAACTATTCTTTGAGTTGGAAATTTTTTATCATATATTCGAGCTGGGGGGGATGCATTGGCGGCATTCTCATCTGGCCTATGAATATTGCATCATTGAGTGCTAGAATAAGTTCAATTGCTACGTTGGAAAGACATCTGAGCACTCCCAATTGACTGTGTGGCTTGATCAACAAATACCAGTAAACTTCCATATTTAACTTTGTCAATTTTCCTATGTCAAGAGCTTTCCTACTTGATGTTTCTTGCCAATATTGTTTCAAAATTTTGGCTTCAGGCATAGTGTCTTTTGGAATTTCCTAGATAATATTAGCTTGTAGAAGAGAATATTTTATATACTTGAAGATGTTAAATGACATGCTTTTATCTCTGATGATAGCTAATTCTTCACTTTTCATTTTCATGTCCCATCCTCCAAATATTATATCCTTTATTGATTCTTCAAGGCGAGGAAGATCGATCGCTCTCCCTTGCACTGTGTCTTGCCAATATAGATACTTAGACACTTTATCATCAATTTCTTCATAATAAATCCTCAAATAAGAAATTTGAGTGACTAACTCATCACTTATTTTAGTTTTCTCTTGAAGCTGTTGGTATTTTGGATAGAAATTTTTTTGTTGGTTTACGAGCAATGTTTCTAGTTCGGTTGCTTCTTTCTTTACCTCATTAAGTTATGGCTTCTCCAAGAGCTTTTGAATGTTCTACTGTAGTTGATGGACTATTAAATCCTTTTCTCTAATTTCATTCTCGAGTTTGAGTTTGAGACCTTCAAACCCCATTTGCAGATTATTAATGTTTGATTGCAACTCTTTCTCTATCCTTTGTTTTTCATTGAAGGAACTTTGCTCCATTTGAGTCATTTTATGATATTTATCCATGATTAATTAATCAATATTTGTTTTCTTATGAATAGTTGTGTCTGCACAAGCACCTACAAACTGAGATAATCAGCTAAGTTCCTTTCTTGGAGTTGACTCTGTTCCTTTCCAGAGAAATTTCATTGATGTTGTGTCCATAGGTATTTCTAGAGAATATTCAATCTTTCGATTCTTCTTTGACCTAGATAAAATACATTTATGCTTTGGACTGTAAAACACATCCAAAGGAGGTATTTCTTCAATCTTCAGCATTATTTCTATTGTTGGAAAAGTAGGGATAATATCCGTGTCTTCAGTCATTGTTTCTTCTTGTCTCTCCTCTGTACCATTGGTCCTTAGTGTCTAATTTTGCTGAATAAAAATTTCAGAAACCTCCGCAATGAATGAGATATCTCGAATTTATCTTTGATATTCAGAATCATTTAAATTAGAGGATACTTTTTGAATGCTTGATTCACCTACATGAATTTTTGTCCTTAGAGAATCTTCAGTGGAAGAGTTTCTAACAAAATAGCATTCTGATAAGCAGGAGTATTAGTATCAGATAATGCTTTTTCAAAACTTTCCCAGCCTTGATTAAATCTCTCTTCTTGTGGAACATCTATGATTTCTAATTCTACCATTGGTACTTGTACCTGAACTGGAGGAATCATAATCAAAGTTTGTTCTGCTTCTTGCACTTGAATCTGAACTTGAGAAACTTGAATTTGATTTTTTTTTCTTCTGGCACTTGAATCTGAACTAGAGGAATTGGAATTTGTTCTGGCATTGACATGTGGAACATGTAATCTAGAAAATGAGAATTCATATGTTCATGATATTGTTTGAATTTTATCAGTTCTTCTGGACTGAATTTCACAGTAGCTATTTTCATAACCCTTGAGAATTCTGGAATTGATTCAAACACATCCTCAAATTTATCAGGCTCGCTTGCAAATTCCCGCAGTTTAACTTGATTCGTTATTTCTTTGGCAACACCATATGCATCATAAATTTTGTTGGGAAGAATTAGGAAATTGAAGGGTTTTAATCAATAAATTTCAAGACATGCATGCTTGAAATTTTCGAGAGTATATGACCCACATGTGATAGGAAAATTTGGCCAAATTGTCTTTTTGGCTTATTTCAAAAATTTAGTCAACTCATTACCTATGGTCTGATAAGAAATCTCCTTGGCCAATAATTTATCTAGTATATATAAGGGTAGGACATGAGGGCAAGCATGACTTCCGAAAACTTGGATGTACATGAAAAAATCTTCACCAAACCATCTTCCAGTAGGCTTGAGATTTCTATTGGCTTCATGGGTGACTCTAGAGATTTTCCTTTCGAAAATGATTTGAAAAACTGGTAGCATTACATCATTTCATATTTTAAACATATGGGAGTGGTATTTTGATTCCCACAAGTTTTATAACTTTACAAAGATGGGGGTTTTGACTTCTCTGGTCCATTTCCATCCTAATGACGTAAATTTAGTAGAAAAAAAAATAGCATCTAGGATAAATGAACTCATATAAAAAGGAGTGACTATATTGGATGGAAGATTACGTTTTTCTCTATATACAGTGATACATCTAATCAAATTATTAGACAGAATATTAGCCCAATCAAGAATATAGTCGTTAGAGGCTGCTTCTATTAGGGGTGTCCAGTCTTCTTTAAACTTGGTTGTATTTGAAGACCCAAAAAGATGACACATCATTGCAACAATTTGCGAGAATGGGATTTTAAGGGAAACTAATGAGTACATATCCTTATCATCGTTTTTATGTAGATTACGATAATTTCTCCAAACCTTAATCACATTTGCAGGGTGCTAATTCTCTTGCATAAATTATTGGAGAAAATAATTGTCATATCTTTTCTGGGGTTCAGGCAATTTATACATTTCCTTCAAATCTACATGCCTGAGAGAACCAATGACTGTTCTTCTTTTGGTAACAAACTATCTATCTCGGATGTCCACATTATCTAACACCCATCTTACTAAGTCAGTGCATGCTAGCATTTTAGGACGTGCAGCAATTCTGTGTAGAAAAGAGTTAGTTGCGTCGGACCATGAGTCTAAATATAAGGATGAAAAATCATTATCTACAACTTTTTTGTTCAAAATCACTTGTGGATTCTCATTCTCAAACAAATTATAAATCCCTTCCCAGCTTGAGGAACCAATTTCTCGGTTGCAAGTTGTGTCTGAGACTAGAGGAGCCATCTCGTGATCTTCTTCTTGCTGAATAATTAACTAAGGTGGGGTGGCAGACTTCCTTCGTGATTTAATTAGCCTCGACATTATTTGATGCCTAAGTTGCCGGAATTACCCTAGTAAAAGGAAAACGAGAGACCGTAAGATGAAATCACGTCAAATAATATTAACTGTCGTATCACCTTAACTCATGCATAATAAGAATCCTCGATATTAAATCTGAAATAATTATAAAATCATTTACAAACCTCAAGATCATAAAACACCTGAATTATCATTAAATTGATAGTATGGGCTTCGTGTGAATTTGATATTTGTTATCTTATTGGGATCCGTAAATCGACCTTTTCATGATTAGCGAATTTTGATGTTTCGCAGTAATGTCTGATATGCGATAATGCGATATTGCGATGGTTTTTCCTATTGAATGACAGAATGTGATATCAACATACATCGCATGACAGTTTGAGATATCGCTATTCGTTATATAACGTACTCGCAACCTCGTACATCAGCATTTCGGCATTTCGCATATCAATGTTTCGGATTTTTGCTTATCGATGTTTTCTGTTTCGGCAATTTCTTTCCCTCTTCTTGTACTTTTAGTCCTTTATGGGTTCCTTGGAGTTCTTTTTCATGATTTTCTTACGTTTTTTATGAAAAAACAAACTCAATCTAATAGGTTCAAATTTCTCAGTTCCAAAATTGATTTAACCCTAAGAATTATTTAAAAGGGTCCCCATTCTTCTTTCTATATTATTTATCTAGAAAAATGGGGGGTTGTTGTAATACTACAACATACTCAAAGATTTAATGTCGGATCATAATTATAGTAAAGTTTAGAATTCAAATTCAAATTTCATATACATCATCATTGGAATATCTTTTGAGCAAATCATACTTGCACAAAAAATACTCAATAATCTTCTCACTCTACCTTCTATAGAACAACTATTCCTCTGTGTATCTTCTCCTCAAGACACAAAGCATATTAGGCCTTAAAAAGGTTAAATTAATAGAGGCTAAATATTAACTAATTAACCATAAGAAAGAAAAAGACAATTATAAAGATAATCTAGGCTTGTGTGAAATCTCGTGAGTTATCCTCTATATTAATCTCGACTTGAATGATTGGGTCCTGTTCTTAGCAAAACAAATCTCTACCATTCTTAGCATAACTGACCTATTTTCGAGCTTGAAGAGATTCTTCTAATGGATTTCTGATTAACATAGTTGGGTCTTGTTGTGTGTAACAAATATTTCCATTTTTTATCACAAGTGGTTTATCCAAATCACAGTTGTGGCCGAAAATATACAAACCACAAATTTGGCCTTGATTCTGTGTTTAAGATTGTGTTGGAATATTCCCCCTGATCCTAACTCCTTCATGGTAATGAATTTTTCCATAAAGTTTCTGGGTTGCATGAATGAGGATTCTTCGAACAAACCCACGTGTAGTAATCTTCACATTATTCTCCATTTGGTCAATGGAACCCTGCGGAAAATGAACTTAGCAAAAATGTCATTATTAAATCATGAATAAATAATCTCTAATGATACAAAATCAAAGAACACTAATGATAATCAACCACAAGGAATAGGATATATATTGGCGGCAATTTGTGGAATTATGGTATGAAATGAGTTAAAAATATCGGAATTTAGGTTATGAAATAGTGGTATTGTGCGATGGAAAAAAGAGCATATTTGAGGCCAAACATTTCTCATTAACAAATTCTTGACATTTCTTTGTAAATTTTGGTTCTTGTGGGACAACATTGCTTGTATATTTGGATGTGTTGGTTCTTGTGGAGCAACACTGCTTGAATATTTGGAGGTGTTGGTTCTTGTGGAGCAGCACTCTTCACATTAACATAACAATCTGAGGCCATAAGACTTAGAGCCACAAGTGCAAGTAATGCAGGATCAGATCATCTAACCTAAACTATAGTGAGAAAATCAATTTATTGTTTAAGTACATAACTATTGTCTCTAGTAATTTAAAAAAAAAATCATGAAACAAGGAAGAAGAAATCACATTGAACCTTAAGAAATAGCTACGTAATTAAAATTGATTCAATTTAAACTAAAACTAAATCAAAAAATTCTTGAGACTAAGAAAAATTAGGGAAATTAATCTAAATCAAATCCAATTATTAATCTAATTCCAGGTAGTTAACAAATCAACAAACATAAAAATGAAATTTAATTCTATTTAAACTAACTGTATTCTGTACCTAACTCAAAAATCTAATATTTGAAGCGATTAAAATTAGGAAACTTTGATTTGTATCATCCTTCAATATTATTGTCTCTTATGCTAAAGAAACAACAAAATTACAATCAAATAAAATCTAGTTGTTGGGTTGTTACACCATTTTTTGGTCATCTAACCTATTATCATTAGACGGACCCAAGCACACCATGTAAGACCAATTTTACCCTAAGTAAAATTGCTTTCACTATGAAAATAACTTAGTAAACCACCTTTATTAAGTTGTTTATGGTCTAAAGAGGAAACCCCATGAGGAAATATTAAATAAATCTACATTTGTTTCATTTTCCTCAAGGAATAAGTAGTTAAACAACAGTTTAATTAATATTCTTGGTTATATTTAACCCAAAACAAGGAAATTAATTAGATAAATCATTATTTATCTTATTATTTTCTAGGAATAATTATTTAAACCTTATTTAAATAATATTCTTTGTTAAATATGACTAAATCACCCATAAATAATTAAATAAATCATTATTTATTTGATTATTACTCAACCACATCCTTAAAATGATAAATAAATCATTTATTTATTTATTATTTACAAATAAAAGGATTCAACCCAAGTCAAATTCCTTTTCCCTCCAACAAATATAATAAAACATTCCATAAAAGTTGTATCTTGATTTGGTTAATAATATTTTAATTATGCACCAATATCTAGACTAACTCAATATTTTGTTATAAATAGAAGGGTTTTTCCATTCATTCATCACCTTTTGTTGCCTAAAGATCACTCTGGATCTATACTTTGGGTCTAAATTTGATCCACCATCATAGTCATATTTTGCTACCTTTTTGTCTGGGTTTTCTACACCATCAAGAGAGAGGAATTTTAGATCTGAAGTGCTGAGGACTTACAAGAACCCATCCCATTGAGGAGAACTGGTAACACCCTTTTGCGTTTTCCTCCTAGGTTTCATTATTACAAAATTAATTCAACATATTCTTGTCTTGTCTATTGGATGCATTGAGTAAATCTTGTTTTTCTACTGCTTAATGTCTTTGGATTCAGAGATCTAGATCTTTGCAACATTTATCTTGATCACCTAACGGCAGATTTGAGGATATTGGCAGCCATATTTTCTATTAGGGTTGTTTGTTATGCACAACTAAAGTGGTCTTTTTTCGTACGCTTGGAATTAAGATTCATATTAACAATTGGCGACTCCACATGGTTTTACGATTATGACCATTGTCATTTTTATGATCCTTGCATATCCAGCTGCTTCAAACCCTAGGATTTCTCTTCAACCTCTTGTTTTTTATTTTCTTGATGTTGCTTTTAACCTATAAAACCATAAAACGATAAAAATTCTAACTTTGGTGTGTTTTCGGACCTATTGCGCAGGTGATAGACATCAGCCGCAAGTGAGACGAATTTTTTTTTTGAAATCTACCACTGTAAGTGTCGGAAGTGCAGGTCGCACTTTTTGGCCCAAAACCTACGACCTAGAGCTTCAGGAAGCAGGAATATGCCCAAAAACTGCAACCTCTACAGAAAACAGGTCAGAAACTGCGACCTAGACGTTTTGCGGGAATATTTTTGAAAGTTTTATGGGTTTGTCTGGGCCTCTATTCGGGGTTGTCTGACCTCCATCTCTGCCTGTTTTGGACTTGTACTTGTTCTGTTTTACTCAACTAAGTGGGAACTGGAGTATAAAATCTCATATTAACTGGAAATGTATATATTATTATTGATAAAAAGATGAGATGATTACAATGGGGAATCACCAAGGCTTTAAATATAGCCTCACGATGTGCCTAGGTGAAGAGGCATGATCTTTGATCATGCCCTTTCACTTAATAAAACCTAAGACAACTACATTTAATTAATAATTAATAAATTATACATAACATTTCCCCTCTCTTAAATTTTATTTTTCCTCAAAGCATACGTAACGACGAGTGTTGTTGGCGAAATGCTTCAGTTTCCCAAGAGGCTTCTTCTTCAGGAAAATCCTTCCACTTGATTAAATATTCTGTAATAACACGAGAGCGTAGCTTCTTTTCTCGGGTGGATAGAATACTTTCGGGTTCCAAAATGATCCTTCCTTCATCATACAAAAATGGAATTGTTTTTTGGGGTGACTGATGGTCACCAAGTGCTTTTTTTTAAACATGACACATGGAAGATGTTGTGAACATGACTTGTATTAGGAAGGCTCAAACCATAAGCGACTGGACTAATCTTTTTGATGATATGATACAGACCATAGAACTTCGGAGCTAATTTATGTTTCCCTTTTTGTTTCAGGGACAATTACTTGTATGGTTGGAGCTTGAAAAACACCGAGTCTCCAACTTCAAATGATCTCTCAGTTCGATTGCGGTCAGCCTGTTGCTCCATACCATTTTGTGCAATATTAAAATTTTCTTTTAGGACTTGGACGACCTTTGGTGTTCTGGTAGGTTTGACTGGACGGAAGCGAGATCTTTCCATTTCAGGGGCTCGTATCCATATAAAGCTTGGAATGGAGTCATTTTTGCCGATGTATTGTAAGTATAATTATACCACCAATCAGCAAGATGCAACCATTGAACCCACTTATTTTGTTTTTTTGTAGCATAACAACGTAGGTAAGCTTCCAAACATTTATTGACAACATTTGTTTGTCCATATGTTTGGGGGTGGTAAGCTGAGCTCATGTTTAGGTAGGTTCCTATATGGTTGAACAATTTCTTCCAAAAATTTCCTTTAAATTTGGCATCTCTGTCGCTCACAATGACTTTCAGGAATCAGTGTAGTTTATAAATGTGTTTTCAGAATATCTCAGAAATTTGCTTTGCAGAGTCTGTTTTCTTCATAGCAACAAAGTGAGCATATTTAGTGAATCTATCTACTACTACGAAGATCTTAGCCTTCCCATCAGATACAGGTAACCCTTCAATAAAATCCATTGATATCTCTTCCCATTTCTGATTCGGAATATTTAAGGGATGAAGTAACCCAAGTGTCATAATATTTTCACTTTTATTCCTTTGACACTTCTCAAATTCTGCTATATATTTTTGAATATCGTGACTCATACCCTTCCAAAAGAAGGACTGACGTGCATTGTAGTAAGTTTTAAAATATCCTACATGATCGGATGACATGGAATCATGTGATTCCTTTAGTATTTTTGATATAAACTTGGATTTGGAATTGAGATAAATTCTTCCTTTGTACCATAAGATATCGTTCTTCCACTCAAATTTTGAATTTCCAAGGAGATTATTGATTATAGTCGAAATTTTTGGATATTTTGCGTACTCACTTCGAATCTCACTAAGCCATTCAGGAAAAACAACCGAGACTGCAAGCAGTTTTGGTTCTTCATCTTTCCTGGACAGGGCATCTGCTACTACATTGTCTTTTCCTTTCTTATGTAATATCTCCATGTCGAAGGCTGAAAATTTCTCAATCCATTTTTGTTGTTCTTCAGAGAGTGTTCTTTGTTGAAGGAGATACTGAAGACTGTTATGATCCGTTCGGATGGAAAATTTATTCCCTAACAGATATTGCCTCCATTTTTCCAATGCGTTCATAATTGCGATCATTTCCTGCTTTCAAAAGCGATAGGGTGCCCTTATTTCATTAATACTGCACCTATACCGAATCTAGAGGCATCACATTCGATGATAAATGGTTTAGAGAAATTAGGAGTTGCCAATACTGGTGCATTAGACATTAATTCCTTCAATTCTTCAAAACACTTTCCTTCTTCTTCATTCCATTGAAAATATTTTTTCTTTAAAAGATTTGTAAGAGGTATAGTTTTGTGTGCATAGTCTTTAATAAATCTTCAATAGTATCCTGTTAATCCTAAGGATCCTCTTAGCTTGGATATATTCACTGGTTTATTCCATTCCCTTATAGCCTTGATTTTAGAAGGGTCCACTTTTACCCCTTCATGGGATATTATGTGTCCCAGATATTTGACTTCTTCTTTTCCAAAGGTGCATTTGGATTTCTTAGCATAAAACTGATGATCTTCTAATAACGTAAGAACTTTATCCAAGTGCTGCAAGTGCTCTTTCCAAGTTTTACTATAAATCAAAATATCATCAAAAAATACTAGTAAAAATTTCCTAAGATATGGATGAAATAATTTGTTCATAGTATCTTGGAACGTAGCTAGTGCATTTTTTAACCCAAGAGAATTACTTAAACTCGTAGTGACCTTCGTGTGTTTGGAACACATTTTTTGGTATTTCTTCCAATCTGATTCTGATCTTGTAATAGCCTGACCGTAAGTCCAACTTAGAGAAGTATTTTGTGCCATGTAGCTCATCTAGTATTTCATCAATAAAGGGAATTGGAAACTTATTTTTAATTGTTATATTATTTAATCCTTTGTAGTCAATGCATAGTTGGAACGATCCATCCTTATTTCTTACCAATATAACTGGGGTGGCATACGGACTCTTGCTTTTTGAGATGATCCCACATTTTAAAAGGTCTTGGATTATCTTCTCAATTTCAGTCTTTTAGTGATGTGGGTAGCGATAAGGCTTGATGTTAACAGGGTCTGATTCTGCCTTGACATCTATTGTATGTTCAATTTCCCTATTAGGAGGCATTTTCACTGGCAGGTCTTGGAATAATTTTTCGTGTTTCTAAACTAGTCCTTGTACCTCTAGTTATCCTTCACAGATCCTTTTTGTATATAACATTTCTAACTGATGACATTGTACTATATAGGCTGGCGCTCCTTTTCAAATCATCTTCATCATCTGAGATGACAATATTATTTGATTTTCTGGTGCTTGGAATCCATATAACTTGTGCTTCTGTCCTTCCCACTTAAAGCTTATAAATTGCTTCTGATGGTTGGTAGAATAAGTACCTAAGGTTTGTAGCCATTGAATTCCTAAGACCACATCTACACCTCCTAGTGGTACGGTATAGAATGGAGATTCTAAACTAAAGTCTTTAATCTGTAATTTGACCTTATGGAATTTCCCTACCTACTCAATTTTCTTACCATCGGCCACCATTACCTTCATATTAGGCATAGGAAAAGTAAATATGTTGAGTCTTTTGGCCATGTTTGAATCTAGAAAATTGTGGGTGCTGCTACTGTCGATGAAAACCATTACGTTGTTTTTCTTAATATGTCCTCTTAATTTTAGTGTCTGAGGCTATGATATACCTGTCATAGCTAATAATGACACTTGTGGAATGCTTTCGTCATCTACTTCTGGAGAGAACTCCGAGGTGTCTTCCATTCCTTCTACATCTAAATCATCATTGTTAGATTCATTAGTTGCTTCACAATTATATAGATTTTTTTCTTTTCCATTAGCACACCTATGCTTAGGGTCCCACTTTTCGCCACAATGTTTGCACTTGCCCTTTCTCATCCTTTGTATTTCCATGTTATATTTGTCTCCTTCACGAAGATGTGGTGGAATATATTTTATGTTATCTACATTTGTAGATTGAGGAAACCTTCGTCTCGAATATACTCTTTCTAGTTTTGACCAAGATAATATTTCAAATTTCTTTTCAACAGCTTTGGCCTTTTGTCTTGCTAGTTCTACTGATGTAATGTCGTGAAGCTCAAGCTCTAATTGTATATGGGTTTTAAGTCCTGAGACGAAAGACTGTATTAAACAGGATTCTGAAAATCCAGGTAGTCGTGTTGCTAAGGTCTCCCATTCTCGAGTGTACTCATCCACATCTCCTTTTGGCGTAATTTGATGAAGGTTGAAAAAAAAAATTATTCCTTTATACCTTGAAATATTTTAAAGAATGCATCCTTAAATTTCATCCAACTAATAGCAAGTGTATTCTTTTTCCACCACATATACCAATTATATGCTTCTCCTTCCATTTTCATAGAATCGTGCTTAATTTTTTCGTCATCACTGTTAATGTCGTAAATCTCAAAATATTCTTCGGCTTTATTAAGCCATGCAACGCTATTTTTCTCATTACCGTTGAACTTGGGTAGCTCGATTTTTTCTCTTCGTTGGTATGCTAATGGTGGAACAAGAAGGGGGTATTGATTATCAAATGCATTCCAAAGTTTCTTATTTTGAAAATTTGCATTACTATCTTCTTGATGGTCTGGGGATGATGTTTTGTGAGAGTCAGTTTTTTCATGATGATCCTCTGAATTTCTTGAATCTGATGAATTGTTCTGTTGATTATGTTCCATATTCAGGAATACTGGTCCTTATGTCTAATTTATCTTGTCACAGATGTCTGTTAGCTTTTGCATTTCTTGGCTATTATTTTCTGTGGCCTCGCTATGATTTAGCGAAATTTGTCTTTCTATCTGATTTGTCGTATCTTGAAGCTTTTTGATGTCGTTGGAATGTCCTGCAACTGTACCCTTGAGATCGACTAATCTTTTGCTGAAGTCATCGAAATTATTATTGATCTTACTCTCAAGATCTAGCAATTATGAATTATGAATTATATAATATATATATTATAATTGTTAATCAAAAAAAAAAAAATCGTTCACTTCTTTTTTTTTTCTTTTTCTTTTTTAAGAAAATACTTGTCCCAATTCAAACGTCACACTGTTTTAGACAAACTCGTTTGATTTAAAAAATTACCTATCACAACGTTTACTATGGATATGATTCACTGTTTGGCGCCATATTACTGACACTGATAGGGATGGTAGATGTGCGGGTTGGGAGCGTCGTTGAAGTGGTGATATCGGCGAATGGTGGCAGTTGTAGAGGGCGGCGGAAATGTCAGCGTGGAGTGAGGGCAGCAGGGAGAGGGCGGTGGGGATGACGGCGTGGAGGGAGGGAGGAGGGAGTGACGGCATGGAGGGAGGGCAGCGGGGAAGATGGTGGCAGAAGTGACAGCGTGGAGGGAGGGTGGCGGAAAGGATGGCGATGGGGAGTGACAGCATGGAGGGAGGGCGACGGAAAGGATGGCGGTGGGGATGAGGGACGGGGGAATAGCGTGGAGTGGAACAGCGGGTGGTGACAGCAGAGGGAAATGACGAACAACAGAGGTTCGAGGTGAGGATGACGGTAGAGGGATGACAGTTGATGTGGTGGCGGCGGAAGACAGAGGTAAGTGGAAGGGACAGCAGACAAAAATTTAATATTGATGCATATTTTTTATGATTGATGGCAGCTAGCAACGATGCCGTATGGTGTTTTTTCAGGCGAGAAGATCGTTTCTCCAATACCAATGGAGTATAAAAACTCAGATTAACTGGAAATGTATATATTATTATTGATAAAACGATGAGATGATTACAATGGGGAATCACCAAGGCTTTAAATACAGCCTCACGGTGTCCCTAGGTGAAGAGGCATGATCTTTGATCATGCCCTTTCACTTAATAAAGCCTAAGACAACTAATTTTAATTAATAATTAATAAATTATACATAACAGGAACCTAGCCCCCTAGGGCTTCAATACCCTTCACACTTTGTGGAAGAGTTTTAGCTACTGCAGGTTGTCTGAAATTTTCAAAGCATTCAGCCATTTTTCAGATCTGATACCTCACCTTCAGATCCACTTTAGATTGGCTTGTTATCCATCCAAATCACCTCATTTAGCTTTGTTTGGGTTTTCCTCTAGGGTTCACTCCATTTCCCTCCAGGAGATAGCCTTTCACCAGCTCATTTACAACAATTTTTCCTCTAATTTGTTGTTGTTTTCTACACCACTTTCCAGCAAATTTTGACCTTTAGATCCCTGTCCCTCTCGACCTTAGATATATTGGCTATTTTGGTGTGTTTTGACTAGTTTTTAGCCCACGTACAGACTACTTCTTGAGAGGCCCGCCTCCTTGGGTTTAGATTATTGCATTATTAGCTGTTTATTTTCTGTTATTTTAGTCTTATATACTATTATTTGTAGGTTTATTTGTAGCTATACAACACTCTTTTTATTTTTCTCTACAAACATCTGGGTCTAAAAATTAAAATTTACACACTTTACACACACACCCTAAGCGAAAAAGGGCTTGGTTAACACTGCCAAGAAAAGACTCTAAAACATTGAAATCAATTGATCCTACACCTCTCTACCCTTTTTTTGACATTATAATCAATTGATCCTTCACCTCCCTGCCCTTGTTGGTCTCTTTTTCCTTTGTGTCGTGTTTGCGTTGTCATCATTGCACCACCAAGGCATTCATCCCAGAGACTTCTTGGCCTTCATCCTCAGTTTCCGGTAGGAAGACTTATTCCTCCGCGTAGGATTCGATGTAGTCCTCCACCGATTCCACACTCTGACTCTTCTTCCGGTTCATTGGGTTCTCCTTTTCGTGCCACCCCCGGTTCTCCCCCTATCACCTTCACCATTTCTGGTGCAGGACCTAATGCTAGTGGTAACCCCGGACCTAATGCTAGGACTACCACTAGTGGGACCGCTACGGACACTACCCCGGCTACGCCCTTGCTCCCCTTCATGGCAGGCCTCAACCTTCCCGATTTTGACCAGTTGATAAATGACCCTATACACCATGATGCTAGTTGGCCTGCTATGCTGACCAATCTCCCTTCCGACATCCCTAAGTTTGAAGGCCTTGCTGGAGAAGTTCCTACAAATCATGTTCGATCTTTCCACATATGGTGTTCATCTAACTCCATAACCAATGACTCTATCCGTCTTCGGTTGTTCCAACGTATGCTTACTGGTGAAGTTTCTAAGTGGTATGTTGATTAGGCCCCTTCCTCATGTTAGTATGAATCTTTCGTCGTAAAAGATCACTTTAGCTACGCATAACAAATAGCCCTAACATCGATTATGGCTGCAAAATATCTTTAAGTCTGCTGCACAAATTCAGATCTAAGCACAAAAAGACATTAAGGAAGATAAAATATAATATGGCTCCATGCATCAAATAGACAAGACTAGAACAAAGTGCTTAAAAGAATGATTTGTATTATATTAAAGAATGGGGCACCTGAGAGGAAAACAAGAAAGGTGTTTTCCGGTTCTCCTCAATGGGATGGGTTCTTGAAAGTCCTCAACATTTCAGATCTAAAATTCTTCTCTTTGGTTAATGTGGAAAACCCTAACAAACATGGAACTCAATGGGAGTTCAAAATGCAAACAAATGGAAATGGTGACTAAGAGTAGATCCAAAGAGGATCTAATGAAATGACAAATGAAGGACTAATGAATGGGGAAAACCCTTCTATTTATAACAAAATATTGGGGTGTTCTAGAACTGGTGCATGAACAAAATATTATTAATCAAATTCTAGAATCACCCTTTAGGAATATTTTATTATATTTGTTGGAGGGAAAAGGTCTTTTTGACTTGGGTTTTTGACTTGGGGTCAATTCCTTTATTTATAAACAATAAATAAATAAATGATTTATTTATTATTTTAAGACATGATGTGGGAATATAATTAAATAAATAATGATTTATTTAATTATTTAAAATGATTTAATAAATTTAACTAGGAATATTATTTAAATAATGATTTGAATAAATTTATTATTTTAGGGACATGATGGGAATATAATTAAATAAATAATGATTTATTTAATTATTTAAAAATGATTTAGTAAAATTTAACTAGGAATATTATGTAAATAATGATTTGAATAACTTATTCCTAGGAAATACTTAAATAAATAATGAGTTATTTAATTAATTTCCTTGTTTTGGGTTAAATTTGACCAGGAAATATAGATAAATGTTATTTTATATGGTGAAAGCAATTTTACTTAGGGTAAAATTGGTCTTACATGGTGTACTTGGGTTCATCTAATGATAATGAGTTAGATGACCAAAAAAATGGTGTAACAGATTGCCCCCCAACGTACGAGTGGTAGGAGCAAATCGTATGACCGAAGTACGTCGTAAGAACTCAATCACTAGGCATCAAGAGGGAAGTGACAGAGAGGAATGTAAGGTAGTCTAATGTGCTAAAGGACTAGACCCTGAGGAGACGAGACTTACAGGTGCAAAAAGTCTCTAGGTGATGAAGTAGTACCAGTGTGAAAGGCAGTGGGGGAGGCATACCTATGCCCACCGATACAATAGTACAAAGAATAAGGCGCCCGGAAAACCACGGAACGCAAGGATGAAGTATATGCTGGCCTAACATGAGCCAGAGAAATAAAATGATGAATCCAACATACATTCGATGCCTGGAATAACCATCAGGACTTATACAAGAATATTTTAGTACATGAGATACAAATATACCCAAATTCCCCCTACACACGGGGAAGGGCTCGCAATATCTAACTGATATATGCAAATCGAAGAGGTGTTGCAAGCGGTTGAGGCTGATATCATAAAATGAGAGGAGCTGCATCAAGGGTGGAAATAAAAGTCCTCCGGGCATGTGGGGGGCTACCTGCAGGGCCACCCCCTCATGAGGGTTGAGACGTCTCACACATGCCCGAGAATCACCAATAGCTACTGCTGCATCACTGGACCATCAAGTGTATAGATCACGATCACGCTGAGAAGAGCTCGAACCAAGGTAAACTGCCCCCTAGACCTGGCTTCTGGAGTAAATGAGCTGATGTCGACAGAAGTAGATCTGCCATAGGTGAGGCAATAGGGGAACCCCAACTAAGGCACGAGGGAAAAGAGTAGAGCAATGAACAGAGAGACACTAATGATGATGGAATGAGGGATATGGAGGAGTGGTTGGACAACTTCCCTTGTTAGAGCGTAAAGGGCATAAATAGCTTGGTAGGGACTGACACAATATCAGGAGGAATAGGGGACAAGGGTGCGGAAGGTCATAATGTGCGGCATGAGAGAGGGATCAAGCAAGACAGGAGGGAGGACTATAGCGGGGTACAAAGGGACTCAGAATAGGCTCCATGAATGTGATGATGACTCGACTGGGATGCTCTAAAAAAGGGTAACTCGATGGTGCTGCCTCATAGTAAGGGTCCAGTGGGGAACCATAAAAGCATGAGTACAATAGGGTAGCTCATGACGAAAATCAACACAAACGAAGATGAGTAAGAAGGCAAGGTGGTGCCCCGAGTACAAGTGTCATAAGCAAAGAAATGTGATTTTGAGAAGAGGTGAATAGATCCTTCATGGACGAAATGTGTCGTGGTGAAGTATCAAAACATAAAAAACTGACAAATACCCATTTGAGTGCTCGATGAGAGCTTTCCAACGGTGCAGACGGTGTGTCAAACGAGGCTACGGTTTGGTCGCAGCGGGCTAAAGAAAAAACAAGGGTTTTCTTCTAATAGGGTGTTTTCCCTCCAAAATCATTCATTTGCTTGTGTAGTTGTGGTGAATGTGGAGAGGAGAGAATGCCCTAAATCTTGCGGTGATCGTAGCGGACAAACCGACCATTGGAATTGTGATCCGTCAGTTGCAGGTAAGAGGCCTAATCTTAAGCTTTGTTTTTGATGGATTCAGATTTCAGATTAGGGCTTTAATTCTCAGTAACTGCCCCTACTTCATCATTACGGTCGGGTCGCACTTTTTGGGGCAAAAGCTACGACCTGGGACGTAGGTTTTGGCCTTCAAAGTGCGACCTGGCCCAAGTTTTGCCCAAAAAGTGCGACCTGTTAGATGTGGGGGGTTTCAGTGTTGTCATGTGCTGAGATGCTGTTTTTGGTGTAAGTTAATGCAGTTTTTTTGATATGGAGGCTGAAAAAAATGATTTTTTTGTGCAGATATGGCAAATATACGGATCAAGTGGAGAGAGAGAGACTTAGGTACATTACGGATGGAAATCCAGGCGGATCAGGGTGTCCATCGTGCACTGGCTAGGTATGGGGTTCTGAAATTTTTGGAGAACCCGTTGATGAGGGTTGGAGAGCCCTTGTTGGCCTGGATTATCAGTTATTGGGATCCAGATCATGAGGCGTTTGTAGTGCAAGGGCACAAGATCGAGCTGACAGTCTAGGATTTGTATTTCATGACTGGTCTCCCACCATTAGGGATGGTGGGAAATACACAGCCAGTGTTACCACAGGGGCGTAAAATTATGGAATTTGTTGAGCGGCATTGTCGACCAGGTGTCCAAGTCAAAGGGACTCGGATATCCATTGCTGATCTAGAGAGGTTGGAGACCCGGGCAGTGGCCGCAGCAATGTTGTGGATCTTGGGTAACCAGGCGTTCCATCACATCACTGGAGGGTAGATGATCATTGTGGAGAGTGTGCTGAGTGGGACCTACTATGGGTGGGCCCAGATGATGCTGGTGTCGGTGAAACGACAGCTGTCGCTATGCAAGTGACAAGTGAATCATGATTTTGCCTATGGGACTGTTTTGTGTTCTTTCTTCTTTGAGAATATCCCAAACTTGCGTCCTTGTATACAGTTACCTTAACCTGATGGAGGTCCGGGAGAGCCTCAGATGCGTCGGTGGGGACGATTACTATGTAGAGGAGGAGAGGGGCAGTCGGACAAGTGTTCCGACAAGAGTTCTTCACCCATTGGGATCAGATGCCACTATACATAAACGACTATCCCTATAGTGGGATGAGCTATTGGGGAGATCCGGACTTGCTGCTTCCGCCTGGTCGAGTGTGGGGGCCCGATGGTAAGTGACAAGAAACTAATCTGTTATGTGCATTTTAGAGTTTGTGACTAGTATGCATGGTACTAATCGTTATATGTTTTGGATTGCAGATATAGCTCCTGTGAAACCGGCCGGATATATGGGGCGACCGGCAGCAGCAGGAGCTACAGGTGCGAGTGGATCAAGGATAGCACAGAACGAGGATATGGCCGCTCTGGTGGAGGAAATCAGTCGTAGATGTGAGGGGTTGCTGACCGGTGTGTCGAAGTGTGGTTGGTAGGATTTAGATGACCAGTACATAGAGTTATGTATTGGGCTACCCTCGGAGTGGCGAGGTATCATGCGATGCATGGCGATGGCCGGTCAGACTGTGCGTGATCTACGAGCTACGGGAGTAGAGCCATTGGCTCGGGATCCTCCGGAGAGTGATTATATGTAGGGCAGAGGGTGCCAGTGTTTTTGTAGGGGCAAGTGGTGCCCCCCATTTTGTAGTTTTACTTTTTGTACCATGCTATGGGCATGTGATATGTTTTAGAACAGATGGACTCTCAAAACACATGTTATATGATATATATGATTTATGTATTTTTTGTGGATGATGTGAAATGTTATTGTCTTGTGTGTGATAAATGCCAGTATAGAACATGATTTGCAATATTCTAGGCATAGTGATTTTGACGTTGAGGGATATGGTTAAAAGTAATGGATGTAAATGCACGTATCAAAAGTTTCACTCGTAAATATCGTCTAAACAGGATAGGGTTATGCACACGATAGACACCATTAAGTTGTAGGACAAGAAGTAGGGAATATAAATGAACATGCAGATGGAGGATGTGATGAGAGAGGGCATCGGTTAAGAGACCACGCACGACAGCATATTCGGCCTGATTATTGGTGGCATTACCAATGCACACCCCATTTGCAAGAACTAGGGTATGCAAGGGGGTAAAGATGGCCCATGATGCTGAAGCGAGATTCAGGGAAGAGTGACTTGCCCCATCGGCATAGCCAAGATAATGGTTGGGGGAGAGGGCCGAAATAATAGTGTCGCGGGACCAAAAATGGGAGGGATGAGAAAAAGGAGGGCAGCGTGAGTAGAGGATAGACATCCACTGATGACTATGGGAGGGAGCAGTCTGGGTAGGAGGTCTATGACTCATAGATCGATGAGAGGGAGATGGATGAGAATTATGGGAGGAAGAGTGGGGACTCAAGTTGCGAAGAATATCGAAGATACGGATGGTATGATCGTGATTAAGGGAGGAAATGGAAGGGTCAAGGGGACTATAAGATGCTGCAAAGCTACCGAAATCAACAGTGTGGGAAGAGAGGCGCAAATATGGGTCATCATGGGGAATTACAGAAGAACAGGTAAAAATATGGTCAAAACATGAAGAGCCCGCGAATGTGTCTGAAGGAGGATCAAGAAGAACAGAGGGAGTGGATTCGAAGGGAATGTACTCAGATGGTTGTGCAAATGATGATAGGTATAGGAGGGGAGCAGCAGATTCTGACATTTCAACATCAGGGGGAGGAATGTCAATGGTAGCAGGAGGATCCTCGAGTAGACCTAACGCATATTAAGCAAGGATGGGAGAGGCGGATTGATTTCGTTCAATTTCGTACTCGCGAATGACCTCTAAAGAGGCTCGGTAATGCGTGAGGTGAGGAAAATGGTGAGAGTAATGGTCGTGGATGCCACATAGAGCACAAGGTTTGTTGGTGCGAAGAGTCTTTAAGGTCTTGGTTGTGGATGAGAAAGAAATAGAGGTTTTAGGGACCGTCGATTCAGGGAACGCGACTTTAACCATGGGTTGGATACGGGGCAACTCAGGACAGGTATGGGTGGGGTGACTGATATCATCACACAAGGCACAAGGCTTGGGGGGTTGGGGAGGGGGAGGGGTGGGGTCGGGTGTGGTGGCCTTGTCTTTGGATTCCCCCTTTCGAGTTTTTATTTTCTTGCCTATAGGGGTTGCTACATGGGGAGGGTCCTACGGAGGGGCTAGGGGCACTGTATCGGTAGAAGGAGCAAAGGGAATCGGTTGTACTAGTGTCACAGCTATGTATGGTTTGGGGTGGCCCGGTGGGGTTTTAGCGGGAGGAGTAAGATACCATAATAGTATTCCCAAGGTTAAATTAGGTAGGGAAAGGGTGGCCATGACGGGGACCGAGTAGACGTCGGGAGGGGGGCCAAGGAAAGGTATTTGATCAGCGGGGTAATGACCAGGGGGGACGGCTACAATATGGTGGAGACCTGAGGGAACTGACTCAGGAGGGTAGGGGGGGTCCTGAGTGTGATGGGAAGGGTCAGGTGAAAAAGGGTTGGTTGACTGAAGCAAAGGGCTAGGAGCAGGAGGCAGTGGGTGAGATTGAGGTTGCTGACTAGCCGGAGCAGGCTGTGGAAGGCCAGCCTGAGACGATTGCATCATGAAAACATTCGCTAAGCTGGGGTCAGAGATAGGAGGAGGGGGAGGACCAGGAAAAGTTCCAAGCAAAGAGGAGTCTTTGTAGACGCCAGGGGAAACACTGGTCAAAGAATCAACAGTTGTTTTGTTGGTGACAGTAGAGATGGTGGACTCAGGGGAGGTCTGAGATTTTGGTTCATGGTAGGTCAATTGGTCAATGGTAACAATCTTTCCATTATGAGAGAAAAAAATCTTGCGGTGGACTGCGGACGGGACGGCTAACATGGCATAGGTGTAACTACACCCCAAAAGGATGTTGTAGTTAAGAGGGGCATCAATAACTTCAATGTCAACACAAACAGTCTTGCCGGCAAGGGTGATAGGAAAATTACGAAATAGGCCAATGGGCTGGGAGGCATGGCCATCCCACGCGCGAAGGGTGATGGTGGAAGGGGCCAGTTCAGGGGATCCGAGTTGTTTCCAAACCGAAGCGGACATGACGCAGGTAGATGCCCACTCATCAATAATACACCGAGAAACATTGGCGTTTCGGATTTTGACTGGGATTTGGAAAGAAACCGAAGGAGGAAGAGGGGGATGTTCTGACTAACGGGCGTCGAAAACAATCAATTGGTCATCAGCAGGATATACAGCGCCCACGGCAGATAGTAGAGCCCTCTTTTGAGAAGGACACGACTGGAGGAGTTCTAGTGCTGAAATGGCGGCAGGAGATTGGGCCAGATCATCCACTATGTTGTATGAATGGGCAGCCTGACTAGAGGCAGCATTTTGGTGTAATGGTCCCTTAGGAGGTTTGGGATGAAACTCGGCTTTGGGCGGAGGGAGTTGCAAGGGACCATTGGGTGTCGATAGAGGCTCTGTAGGACCTGACGATGGAGACTCGGAGACAGATGGAACGGGAGGTGTGGAATACTGACGTGACCGTGTTTGAAGGTTGAGGTCGATGGTGAGAGGTGGGTCAGAGGCCATCATGAGAATCCGGTAATCAGAGGAACCAGCAAGGGAAGTTTGAGTGGTTACCGAGGCATGAGGGGGTTGAGTGGCCACAAATCCTTGTTGAGGGAAAGGATCGGTAAACACAGCGGGTTGAGAAGTAGTTGGGGAGGAAGGGGAGGAGTGTTGTCCCCGCACGATGGCCTGATAATCCTACATTTGCCGCATTTGTGGTAATAATGGACAATCGTGAGTGTAGTGACCATAGACACCACAACACGAACAAGGCTTATTGGTGCGAAGTGGCCTGTTCAGCTTGGGCTGAGAACCCTGTGGCTGGTTGTCAGTGTGAGGATCAATACTTGAAGGATTAGGTCCATGATTACCAGAAGCGGATTGATTGCCTCTTCTCCTTCTTTGAGAAGGAGGAAAATTAGGTGCTCCTTGCTGTGAAAATACTTGCCCTGGAGGGGGTAGTAAGTGCGGTTGCGGGGGTGGAAAAGGCAAGGGAGTGGGAGGTCCAAATGCTGGAGGAGCTGGGACACCAGGTTGCAGATATGGATAAGGGGTAGGGTGGGCAGCAGTAAGGTAAGAAGGAGGGTGGGCAAAAGGAGGAGGCATGCTGTAGCCTAAATACATGCTACCTAGAGGGGAAAAAACGCCAGAGGGGCTAGCCCCTGGAGGAAAACCATGGCCCGGAAGAGGTTGGGAAGAGGTGTGTGATAGGGCTCCAACGATGACATCAGCAGAGTGAGATGCCCCCGAGGCATTACGGCCATCGGGTTTGGGAAGGTCAGGGAGGACGGTATAAACATAACCAGATTGGGCATAGATAAGGTCATACTTCAAGGCTATTTGGAGGGCGGCTTCTTCAGTTTGGGGAAAATGGGATGCGACATCTTTTCCAATGGGAGGTAAGAGAGAGCGAAGAAACCAGTCCATGTAAAATCGATCTTCAAAGGGGGGAGCACGACACAAGCTCCGTCTTCACCGCCATTCCTGGACATGAGCAGAAAGGCGGGTCGAAGAGGATTGATGAAAAGAAGTTAAGAGTTCAGTACCAGTTTCGTATCAGAGGGGGAGCTGGAAATAAGATATAAAGGCTTGGGCAATGGTCGCAAAGGTGGTATGGGAAGAGGTGGCTTGATCAACATACCATTTGGAAGCTTCACCGGTGAGCATGCGTTGGAAAAAACGAAGATGGATGGAGTCATCGGTGATGGAATTGGAGGAACACCACATGTGGAAATATCGGATATGGTTAGAGGGATCTTCACTAGCAAGGCCTTCAAATTTGGGAATGTCGGAGGGGAGCTTGGTTGGCATAGCAAGCCAACTAACATCGTGGCGAATAGGATCATTAATCAGCTGATTGAAGTCGGGGAGACTGAGGCCGGCCATATAAGGGAGTAATGGGGTAGTCGAGGTAGGTCCTGTAGTGGTTCCACTGGAAATGGAACCAGCGGTAGAATTGGGGTTGGGGCTAGGTCCTGAACTAGACATGGTGAAGGTAAAAGTGGGAGAACCAGAAGTAGGGGGAGAACCCAAACAATCAGAAGAAGAGTCGGAGTGTAGACTCAGGGGAGGACTTACTCGAGGATATTGGGAAGGATGAAGTTGACCAAGCGGAAACTGAGGGTGAAGGCCAAGAAGTCTCCGGGAGAAGCGCCTTGGGGGCGCAATGATGACGGGAAGAAGAAAAATCGACAAGGGCAGGGAGGGATAAAATCAAGTGAGGTCAAGGGCGGAGAGGTGCAGTGAAAATTGATTTTAAAGTCTTTGCCAGGCAGTGTTAACCAGGCTCTTCTTCACTTAGGGTCAGTGTGTGGCGTGCGTTAATTTTAATTGTTTAAACCCAGACATTTTGAGAGTAAAATAAAATGTGTGTTGTGTAACTGAAAATAAAGCTGCAGGAAATAAAACGAAAAGAACAGAAAATTAACAGCTACTAATGCGTCAATGTAACCCAAGAAGGTGGTCTCTCAAAACTAGTCTATAAGAGGGAAAAAACTAAGCCAAGCATGCAAAAAGGAGGCCAATAGATCTAATGTCAGGAGGGACTGGGATCTAAAGGATAAATCTGCTGAAAAGTGGTGCAGAGAACAACAAATAGGTAGAGGCAAGGTTGCTGCTAAAAAGGAGGAGATCAGCTAAAAATAGAAGAGACAAGGCGGTGGTTGTGGAAAGGAACCCAAACAAAACGATATGAGGTGATTTGAGAGGGAGAAGAGCTGATCTAAAGGGATCTGAAAAGGAGGTATCAGATCTGAGAAAAATAAAGCTGAAACTCTGAAAATTCAGACTTATGAAACAGCAAAGACTCTCCCACAAAAAGTGGAGGGTACTAGAGCCCCAAGGGGCAAGATTCCTTCTTAGTTGAGTGAAGAAGATCAGAAACAGGTCTAAACGTGCAGAAAAGGAGGCTGGAAAAACCTGGCAGAAGCTTCAGACAAACCCAGAAAAAGAGCTGAAAATTTTGCAGAAAAAGTGCAGGTCGCAGGTTTTGACCTGTTTTCAGTCCAGGTTGCAGGTTTGGGGCAGAAAAGTGCGTCCTCAAGCCCAGGTTGCACTTTTTGGGCCGATAAGTGTGACTTGCAGATCCGGCTGTCTCGGCAGAAGATTTCAGAAAATTTTGTCATCTCAGTTGTGGCTGATGTCAGTCACCTACGCAATAAGGCCAGAAACACACGGAAGTTAAAAATTTGACTGTTTGAGGGTTTTAGGGGTGAAAAACACCATAAAAATAGGGAAAACAGAAAATGGAAGAGAAACCCTATGGTCTGAAACAGCTGGATATGCAGGAATATATAAAACGACAGCGGTCGTAAAATAAAACCCATGTGGAGTCGCCAATTGTTAGTATGAATCTTTCATCGTAAAAGATCACTTTAGCTACGCATAACAAATAGTCCTAACATCGATTATGGCTGAAAAATATCTTTAAGTCTGCTGCACAAATTCAGATCTAAGCACAAAAAGACATTAAGTAGATAAAATATAATATGGCTCCATGCATCCAATAGACAAGACAGGAACAAAGTGTTTAAAAGAATGATTTGTATTATATTAAAGAATGGGGCACCTGAGAGGAAAACAAGAAAGCTGTTTTCTGGTTCTCCTCAGTGGGATGGGTTCTTGGAAGTCCTCAGTGTTTCAGATCTAAAATTCCTCTCTCTTATTGGTGTAAAAAAACAAACATGGAACTCAATGGGAGTTCATAAAGCAAAATGGAAAATGGTGACCAAGAGTAGATCCAGAGTGATCTAATGCAATGAAGGTGACTAATGAATGGGGAAAACCCTTCTATTTATAACAAAATATTTGGGTGTTCTAGAACTTGGTGCATGAATAAAATATTATTAATCAAATTCTAGAATCACCCCTTAGGAATATTTTATTATATTTGTTGGAGGGAAAAGGTCTTTTGACTTGGGTCAATTCCTTTATTTATAAAAAATAAATAAATAAATGATTTATTTATTATTTTAGGGACATGATGGGAATATAATTAAATAAATAATGATTTATTTAATTATTTAAAAATGATTTAGTCAAATTTAACTAGGAATATTATTTAAATAATGATTTGAATAACTTATTCCTAGGAAATACTTAAATAAATAATGATTTATTTAAATAATTTCCTTGTTTTGGGTTAACTATGACGAGGAAATATAGATAAATGTTATTTTATATGGTGAAAGCAATTTTACTCAGGGTAAAATTGGTCTTACATGGTGTACTTGGGTTCATCTAATGATAATGAGTTAGATGACCAAAAAAATGGTGTAACACCTCTCATACCACATTTGCGACTCTTACCCGAGCTTTTCGATCTTACTTCCAGCTTCCCCTTCGTTATGACACTAGTATCGAACTTTTGACTTCTTTCCGTCAATCATCTGTGATCCACCTATCCGATCATGTCCAGGAATGGCAGAGAAGAAAGAGCCAATGTCAAGCCCCTACCTTCATTGACCGTGTCTACATGGACTAGTTCCTTAGATATCTCTTACCTCCTATTGGGAAAGATGTCGCATCGCATTTTCCTCAAATCGAAGAAGCTGCTCTGCAAATGGCGTTAAAATATGACTTGATCTACGCTCAGTCGGGTTATTTTTATACCGTTGTACCTGATCTTCCCAGACCCGGTGGTGCCAGCGCACCAGGGGTATATCATGCCGCTGACGGTATTGTTGGAGCTCTCTCTAATCCATACGCTCAGCCTCCCATGGGCTATCGTTTTCCTGGGGGGCCAACACCTCTTGCACTTTTCCCCCTCCTAGTAGCACATATCCAGGATACGACATGCCTCCTCTTTTTTCCCAACCTCCTGTTTACCACACTGTTACCCAACCTTCTTATTATCTGTTTCCACAGCCTGCTGCTCTAGCTCCTTCAGCATTAGCACCTCCGCCTCCCTTTCCTTCTCAACCCCCGCAACATTAGCCACCACCCCCTTAGGGGCAAGTGTATGCATAGCAGGGCGCAACTAATCCTCTTCCCTCCAAAGAGACGAGGAAAGGCACTCAAAATCAATATGCTCCTGGTAATCCTGGACCTAATCCTCAAAATAATGCACCTAACACTGCTAACCAGCAAAAGGGCACATAGCCCAAGCAGGACAGGCCTATTCCCATGAACCAACCTTGTTCTTGTTGTGCTATTTACAGTCATTTTACGCATGATTGTCCTCTTTTACCACAAATGAAGAAGATGTGGGAGTCTCAAGCAGCATTGCGAGGATAGGAAGCCTCCCCTTCCGTCCCTCCCAGTGTTGCGCCTAGTCAGGTGGTTATGTTTACTGATCCTTTCCCTTAGCAAGGATTTGTGGCTATCCAACCACCTGAAGGTCAAGTGGCCACTCAACCTCTTCCATTTGGTACCTCAGATTACCATATTCTCATGATGAACTCTGATCAACCTCTGACCGTAAACATCAATCTTCAGACTCGGTCCCGTCAGCACAACAACCCTCCCACTACGTCTATTCCCAAGCCGCCTCCTTCGGTCTCTAAAAATCCACTTTCGACACCTAATAGTCCATTACAGATCCCTCAGCCTAAGGTGGAGGTTCATACCAAGATCCCTAAGGGACCACTACGCTGAAATGCTGCTTCTGGAAAAGTTGCCCATTCATATAGTATAGTAGATGATTTGGCGCAATCTCTTGTTTCCATTTCAACGCTGGAACTCCTCCAGTAATGCCCTTCATGATGAAAAGCTCTACTATCTTCCATGGGCATTGTAGATCCTTCCGATGATCGATTTATTTTCTTTGATGTTTACCAGTCAGAACATCCTCCTCTCCCTACTTCCGACACCTTCCAAATCCTAGTCAAGATCTGGAACGCCATCGTTTCTCGGTGTATCATTGATGATGGTGCATCCACCTGTATGATGTCCGCTTCAGTTTGGAAGCAACTCGAATCACCTGAGTTGGCTCCTTCCACGATCACTCTTCGAGAGTGGGATGGCCATGCCTCCTAGACCATATGCCTATTCCACAATTGTCCTGTTACTCTTGCAGGAAAGACTGTTTTCATTGACGTAGAAGTCATAGATGCCCCCTTAGATTACAACATTCTATTGGGTCGTAGCTACACCTATGCGATGTTTTTTGTCTGATCTGCGGTCCACTGCAAGATGTCCTTCTCTCATAACGGAAATATAGTCACCATTGACCAGTTGACATATTACGAACCGAAGTCTCAGACCTCTCCTAAGTCCATCATCTCTTCGGTGGCCAATAATGAAACCGTCGATCCTTTGACCAGTGTCTCACCCAGATTCTACAAAGATTCCTCATTTCTTGGTACATTCCCTGGTCTTCCTCCTCCTGTCTCTGATCCCAGCTCATCGAATGTTTGCATGATGCAATCGTCTTGGGTTGCCCTCAAGCGGCCTGCTTCGGCTAGTCAGCAGCCTCCCCGCCCTCCGCAGCCTACTCCTAGTCCTTCGATTCATTCTTTTGGACCTCCTCCTCTTGGCCCTTCAATTGGTATCCATGAGCCTCTTTACCCTCCTGGAACAGATCCTACAGACCTTAACCATTTAAGACTCATCCCGCCTGGCCATTACCCCTCTAGTTAGATACTGTTCCTAGCTCGCCCCCCAAGGGGAGGTACACGGACCATTATGCCACCTCTTCTAGTCTGACCCTTAGGATTCCCATCTAGTACCTTGATCCTCCAGCTCCTAACCCGCTTGGCCAACCCAAACCTTATCTTACTTTGACCCTGGTTCAATCAGTCCCCATGACTTCTCCCGCTGTAACTGTGCCTCAGCCACCTCAACAGGAACCATCTCCTATTGCGACCACTTCGGGTAATAAGGGAAAAGCTCGTAAGAAGGCAACCAAAGACAAGGCTACCCCGACAAACTCTACCCCTCATCGATCGCCAAAGCATACTATCTAGTGTTCTTTGTGTGATGTTGTTGGTCATCCCACCCATAATTGTCTAGAGTTGCCTCATCTCAAACCCATGGTTAATGTCGCGTTCCCTGAGTCTACGGTCCCAAAAACCTCGGTTCCTTCCTCGACTACATCCAGGAACCCTAATACTATTCACACCAACCACCCCTGTGCTTTGTGTGATCTCCATGGCCATTATACCCACCTCTGTCCCCACCTCGAGGACTTCTGCACTTCTCTAGTGGCAGTTCGCCAATTCGAGGCCAAGCGCAATGAGTCCACCACTCCCTTATTTGCGCGTTTTGCTTCAGCAAAACCAGAGGAAACGAATGCTCCCATTGACATTCCCCCTCTTGATGACGAGATGAAGGAGCCTTCATCCACCATTTTCTACCTATCATCATCCATGAGACCCTCGGTGGAAGTCCCCTTGGAGATGTCCCCTGATGTTTCACCTGACCTCCCTTCAGCGATCACCCTGGGCTCAACATCGGTAGATCCTTTATCTGCTTACTCTTCTGTCACCCCTTGTGACGTTGCGCATGTGAACCTCTCTTCTCATGATGATGAGTCAGGTAGCTTCACCGCGTCAGGTGGTCTTTCTTCTACCAGTCACCCCATCTTCTATTATGATGATGACATTATGGAAGTATTCACCACCCATGACTTTATATGTGCCCCCTTACATCGAACCCGTGCATTCTAACCACATCCACCTTATGGCCAATACATTTGACAGCCAATGCTTGGGTAAGGGGGCACTCATATTTGAGAGGCCAAGAGAATCAATTCTCCACAAATCTCCTAGTGCATCTGTTCATGTCGACTCTAGTACCATTATTCTTCCCCATTTATAAGAACCTTTAGAGTCCCATATCACTTCAAATCACTCTCGGCATGATACCCCTCATCATTCCTTCATCTTACATTAGCAACCCAGTCCCCTAGACATTGTTGTTGACCAACCTGTAGATTTTCTAGGAGAGCACCTGTTCATTATCTCCAAATCCTCTCTTTGGGATAGTGACACCATGTATGGCAACCTAGAAAATTAAAGCCCATTCGATTCATATATGTAGTACCAAAAGAGATTGGTAATCCTCCACTCCCTTTCGTGAACTACATAACCATAACGAAAACAAATGGCACACCACATCATTAAAATGTGTTTAGATTCCTTCTTTCTAAATACAATTTGGCATGAACATAACATGCCTGGGGGCACCTATGCCCCTCAACCATAAAAATCCCATATCTCACCCAAAACAACACTGAAACCCCCTTTCTCTGACAAGTCACACTTTTCAGGTCATTCCCTGGGACAGGTGACAGTTTTCTTCCCATTACCTGCTACCCAGGTCACAGAACAGACCTCGAAAAGTGTGACCTGGCATGTTCATGAGCTCTAGGTGCCTATCTGAAATTTTGATCCACTGAAATGAAAGAGTAGGGTTAGGCCTCTTACCTGCAATTGACAGATCTCGATTCCAATGTTCGGTTTAGTCGCTACGATCACCACAACATTTAGGGCCTTCTCTCCTCTCTACATTCACCACAACTCCACATGAAAATGAGTGAATTTGGAGGGAAAATGCCTTATTAAAAGTAAACTTCCAATTTTTCTTTCGCCTGCTCCGGCTAAATCGTATCTCAATTTGAAAAACTGTCTGCACTATTGGAAATCTCTCACCAAGCCCTCAAATGGGTATCTGTTATTTTTTTGTGATTTGATACTTCACCAGGACACATTTTTTCCACGAAGCGTCACTTCACCACTCCCCAAAAATTGACTTTCTTCACTTGCAACACTTGTACTTGGGGCACCCCTTTGCCTTCATACTTGTCCTTGATCTTGTCGATTTTCGTCATGAGTAACGATCAAGTACTCATGTTTTTATGGTCCCCATTGGACCTTTTTCTGTGTGGCAACACCATCAATTTTCCCTTGTTTAGAGCATTCAAGTTGAGTCATCATCGCATTCATGGAGTCTATACCAAGTCCCTTTGTATCCCGCTATATTCCTTCATCCTTCGTTGCTTGGTCCCTCTCTCGTGTCACACATTATGGCCTCCTGTCCCATTATCCCCTATCCCTCATGATATTGTGTCAGTCATTGCCAGGTCATCCATGCCCTTTATGCTCTAACAAGGGAAGTCTTCTGTCCGCTACTCAGTACCCCCCATTTTATCATCACCCTTGGTGTCCGTCTTTCAGTCGCTCTACTATTTTCTCTCGTGCCTTAGTTGAGCACCTCTATTACTCATTCTTGTTGACATCGAGATCATTTATTCCGAAGATAGGTCTAGAGGGATGTGTACCTTGGTTCCGAGCTTCCTCTTATTTGGTGCCTCATATTAGGAAAAGGGACTCATATAGCCTTTGACTTGATTTTTTTCTTAGCTCTGACTCCTTTCGACGTTGAGATTGTTATACTCGATGGTTGAGTGATGCGAGCGGATTGTACGGGTGATTCCCAGGTGTGTGTGATATGTCTCAACCCTCATGAGGGGGTGGCCCTGCAGGTAGCCCCCCATATGCCCGGATGACCTCCTCCTTGCAGCCTTCGATGCAGCTCCAGATATTTGATGATGTTGGCCTTAGCCACTTGCAGCGCCTCTTTGATTTGCATGTATCAGTCAGATTTTGTGAGCCCTTCCCCATTTACAGGGGGCATTTGGGTTGTATTTTTATCTCATGTACTCAGATATTATTGTACAAGTCCTGGCTGTTATCCCAGGCACAACATGTATGTGGGATTCCTCATTGTATTTTTATCTGGCTCATGATTATGCCAGCTATACTTTATGGTTCAGTTCCTTGTTTACTAGACACACTATTCTACGCGCATAATCTTTCGGAGGGCATGGGCATGTCTCCCTCGCCACCTATAGCATAGGTACTCACTCATCAAAGAGACTTGTCACACCTGTAAGTCTCACCTCCTCAGGGTCTAGTTATTTCAACACTTTGGTCTACCTTATACTCTTCTCTCTTTGACTTCCCATTCGATGTCTAGTGATTAAGTTATGTTAAGTCCCTATATTAATAGTGTAGTCCCTCATTATATTTAGTGTAGCCCCCCTTATTGTTATTTTTTGTACCCATAATAACATATTGTTTATTATTGTGCCCTTACATTATTATTGTTAGGTCGGCTAGGATTACATTGTGGCCCCACTAGGATTACATTTTGGCCCCATGGACTCCTATATATAGAAAGGAGGTTTTTTCATTTGTATCATCCAAGAATTGTTCATTCATGTAATGTATTGGAGGTTGCCCCCTTGAAGTGGCTTATTTCTAAGGCATTAATATCTCTTTTCGTCTATTTTTGGAGCTAGTTCCACAACATTTGGTATCAGAGCTTTGGATTCTAGGGTTTCGCTGCTCCAAACAGGTCATCGTGGCATTTTCGCTATACATTTTTTTCTACGAAGATTCGAAAGCTAAAAAATTTTAGAGTGAAAAGAAGAAATCCTGAGGAATATCATTGCAAAATTTTAGAGCTTGGTTCAAAATATTTTTGGAGATATGATCTGTGGAAGTTAGGGATGTTTGCAAGCTCCTGAATTTCACTTAAATTTTGCTATAAATTATTTTCTATGAAGGTTCAGAAGCTGAAATATTTAGAGCACGAAGCTGCAATTCTGAGGAACACCTTCGAAAAATTTTAGAGCTTGGTTCGCAATATTTTCAGAGATATGATCTGTGGAAGTTAGGTATTTTTCAGGCTGCCGAATTTCATCTCAAAGAGGTGATCGTGGGAAAATATTCATAACTCTCTCTCTGAGAATCAGATTGGAATTCTGTAAAAAGTGAATGGAAGTATACGGACTGTAGTTTCCTTTCTATAAATTTCAGAGCCAAAGGAGCAACCAGTGACACGTGGTAAGTCGTACAAGTTCACTCTACTAAACTAGTCCATAATTAGGTCATTGTGGGAGATTAGACATAACTTTTTCTTGAAGAATCCAAATCAAGTCAGACCTGTGGCATTTTAAAGAAGCTTCAGAGGACTACTACAAGGCCTAATTTCAAATATTTAGGATATGCAAGTATGGGGATAAGTCAATTTCAATATCGAGCTCCTCAAAAGCAAGTAAAAGGTGTGTATTTTTTTTCCCAAATTGCATAAGTCTTGTTTGAAGAATCAAGTTGAATTGATTCCAAGGGCATATTTTAGAATATATATCATTATTGGATTCTAACATGGCCCCTAACAAGAATTCAACACCCATTAAGCCTTTAGAAGACTCTACTATGACTCATGCAGACGAAGAATGGCAACATGACATATCAAAATTACAATAGCAAGTGAAACAAATTTTGCTCTCGCAAAGAGCAACAAAAAATGACATGGAAGTTTTGAAGAAAGGCATGGAAAATAAGATGGATGGTTTGAAGAAAGGCATGGAATCTAAGATGGATGGTTTGAAGAATGGCATGGAAGCTAAGATGGATGGCATGGAAGCTGGCGTAGAATCTAAGATGGATGACATCGAAGCTAAGATGGAAAACATGAAGAATGATATAAAAACGGACAAAACGGAGACATGGAAGGTTTGACAAATTTGATACAAGAAATGTTTCCTAAGGGTGAAAATATAGTAGAGGAAACTCATGATGAGAAAAAAATAAATGTTAATCATGATTTCATAAACTCTAATGTTGGAGGTAAGAACCACCATATTCCAAAAATGGATATGAGGAAGTTTGATGGAAAGGATCCTGTAACATGGATACTACAGATGGAGCAATATTTTGATCTCCATAATGTGCAAAACACACAAAAGGTACGCATTGCAACTTTACATTTAGAACAAAATACATTTGTATGGTATCGATAGCTTTGCTCCCGTAAAAAAATTGTCACTTGGTCAATTTTTACGGAGGAAATGATAGCACATTATGAGGATACAAAGAGCAACACCTTCTTTAGCCAATTGATAAATCTCAAACAAAAGGGTTTAGTGGGGCAGCACATTGAGGACTTCCAAAAATCGAATATAAGGGTAACTGATATTCCAGAGGAACACAGGATTGATCTCTTCATAGGCACTTTAAAGGATAACATCCAACATGAAGTTCGCGTTTTGGAACCTGATTCATTGGAGAAGGCATTCGGGTTGGCAAGAAAAGTTGAATGTAAAATTATGGCGACAAGGAAGCCTACCACTCAATTCTATAAAGAAGGAAGTGTTGCTACGCCTAGATTTCCACAACCTACAAGGTTGACACCACAACAATTGGAAGAAAAAAGAGCAAAAGGGCTTTGCTACGGTTGTGATAGAAAATACACTAAAGGTCATAAGTGTGTTGAGAAGAAATTATTTTACATAGATTGTGAAGAGGAAGAAGAAAATGAACAAGAAGAGGATATACACCAGGAACCAACCCTAGAAGAGGAAGAAATGAATCCGACCATATCGTGTAATGCACTAGCAGGAATTACCACTCCTCAAGCTCTCAAGATAGAAGGACAAATCAAGAAGAAAAAGGTAATAGTGTTGATTGATTCAGGTAGCACCCATAATTTTATTCATTGTAAGGTAGCCAAGGAATTAAATTGTTTCCTATACCCAACACCGGAATGTCAAGTGATGGTTGCAAATGGAGGAACTATAAATTGCTCTGGAAAATGCCATAATATCAAGCTAACCATGGGGGAATATGTATTGACTAGTCCAATGCTTTCCATTCCTATGGGAGGTGCTGATGTTGTACTAGGAGTACAATGGTTACAATCATTGGGGACGGTAGCTTTTAATTTTCAAGAACTTTTCTTGAAATTTTTTTCAGAAGGAAAGGAAGTCGAATTACGGGGTATTGAAGGGAAGCCAGGAAGGATAATAAGCTCTAATGTCATTACAAAGCTTCTAAAGAAAGAACAACGAGGCGTAATTGCACAATTATGCTCACTAGAAGTTCCGACATCAAAATCATCTATTTCTGCAGATCTCCAACAAGTCTTGGACAATCATTCCAAGGTGTTTGAAACTCCCAAGGACTCCCACCTATTCATGATCATGATCATGCTATTCATTTGATTCCAGGAAGTGTTCCTCCAAACATCAGGCCTTATAGATATCCTTACTTCCAAAAAAGTGAAATTGAACGTATGATTGCAGAAATGTTAGAGGCGGGTATAATTCAACCTAGTCAAAGTTCTTTCTCTGCTCCTGTAGTATTGGTACACAAGAAGGATGGATCATGGCGAATGTGTCCGGATTATAGGGAGCTCAATAAGCTCACCATTAAAGATAAATTTCCCATTACTGTGATTGATGAATTATTGGATGAATTACATGGAGCAATTTATTTTACCAAGTTGGATCTTCGTTCAGGATATCATCAAATTAGAATGAAGACTGAAGATATTCCAAAAACATCATTTCGAACTCATGAGGGTCATTATGAAATTTTTGTCATGCCTTTTGGCCTTACCAATGCACCTTCTACATTTCAAGGGTTGATGAATTCCATTTTCAAACCCTTCCTTAGAAAATTTGTGCTAGTATTTTTTGATGATATACTAATCTACAACAGGTCTTGGAAGGATCATGTTGAACATGTTAACAGGGTGCTCAAACTATTGCAGGAGAAACAATTATATGAAAAAAAATCCAAATGTTTCTTTGCAGCACAAGAGGTGGAATATCTGGGTCATATTGTATCTCACGAGGGTGTTAAAGTAGACCCTAACAAAATTAAAGCCATTAAGGAATGGAAAGTCCCCACAACCATAAAGCGGTTGCGAGGATTTCTCGGGTTAACAGGGTATTATCGCAAGTTTGTTAAGAATTATGGGAGAATAGCAGCACCTCTAACAACATTATTGAAGAAAGATGCATTTTCATGGACTCCTGAAGCAACTAAGGCCTTTGAACGTCTTAAAGAGGCAATGTGCCTAGCACCGGTCTTAGCTACACCAGACTTCACAAAAACCTTTATTGTGGAATGTGTTGCCTCAGGAAATGGAATTGGTGCAGTTTTAATGCAGGAAGGAAGACCCATTGCTTTTGAAAGTCGTCCAATCAAAGGAAAGTATTTACAGAAACCTATTAATGAGAAGGAAATGTTAGCAATACTACATGCACTAAAGAAATGGCGAACTTACCTAATGGGAAGACACTTCAAGGTAAAAACTGATCATGATAGTCTTAAACACTTTTTGGAACAAAGACTATCGTCAGAAGAACAACAAAAATGGGTCACAAAGATGTTGGGTTATGACTTTGAAATAATCTACAAAAGAGGAAAGCTTAATGTTGTTGCAGATGCACTCTCAAGAAAGAATGAAGAGGTGGAAGCATTTCTTTTTGCCATTTCTATTATCCAACCAGATTGGATAACCGAAGCAAGAGATGAATGGAAGAAGGACAAAGATGTATGGACACTCATTCAAAAGTTGCAGCAAGATCCTAGTACATCTGATACATTTAGTTGAAAAAATGATTCCTTATGGTACAAAGATCGCTTATATATTTGTAAGAATTCCCAACTAAAACAAAAGATTCTTCTGGAATTGCACACTTCTCCTTTAGGAGGACACTCGGGATTTTTAAAAACTTACCACAGGGTGAAGAAAGAATTTTTTTGGTATGGCCTTAAATCTGATATTCAAAAGTTTGTGGCGGAATGTTTGGTTTGCCAGCAGAATAAAGTGGAAACAATTAAGACCCCAGGACTTCTACAACCTTTATCCATTCCAGGTCAACGTTGGGAGGAGATTTCAATGGATTTTATCACAGGTTTACCTAAGTCCGAAGGAAAGAGTGTCATCATGGTGGTAGTTGATAGAGTTACCAAGTATGCACACTTTTGTGCATTATCTCATCCATTTAAAGCAAGTACAGTTGCTACTACATTTATGGACACAATTCAAAAGATACATGGAAACCCAAGGGTTATTGTGAGCGACAGAGATCCCATTTTTACTGGAAATTTTTGGACGGAGTTATTTTCTTGTTTGGGTACTCAATTAGCTCATAGCTTATCTTATCATCCTCAATCTGATGGTCAAACTGAGATAGTAAATAAATGTTTGGAAGGATATCTTCGTTGTTTTGTATCTGATAAACAAAAATAATGGGTCAAGTGGTTACCTCTTGCTGAATGGTGGTATAACACTTCCTTCCATACTGCAGCAAAAATGACCCCATTTATGGCACTTTATGGATATCATCCACCATCCATCACATCATATTTAAGAAAAAATTCGAAGGTTCAAGCAGTGGAAGATCACATCGAGCATCAGCAAGAAGTTCTCCAACTCTTAAAGGATAACCTGAATTTGGCACAAAATCGAATGAAACAACGGGCAGATCAACATCGTAGCGAGAGAAGTTTTGATGTAGGAGATTGGGTATTTTTACGGCTACAACCATACAAACAAATGTCCCTCAAGCAAGCAAAGAAGGATAATAAATTATCGTCAAAGTACTATGGTCCTTACAAGGTGTTGCAAAAGATTGGTACTATGGCATACAAATTGGAGCTTCCTGCTTCTTCGCGAGTACATCCAGTTTTCCATGTTTCGTGCTTAAAGAAGGTTATAGGTGAAAATATTTCAGTTCAAACAATATTGCCAGAACTTGATGAGGAAGGAAAAATCATATTGGAACCGGAAGCGGTCACGGAAACAAGAACTCGGCAACTACGGAATCGATCAATTTCAGAGTATCTCATCAAGTGGAGGAACTTACCCACTGAAGATTCTACATGGGAGGATGAGAATTTTATACAGAAGCACCCAGAGCTACTCAAGCGTTGAGGACAACACTTTTTTGAAGGAGAGGGACATGTTAAGTCCCTATATTATTTTGTGGTCCCTTAATATGTACTCCACTATATATAGAAAGGAGAGTTTTTCATTTGTATCATCCAATTGTTCATTCAATGTAATGTATTGGGTTGCCCCCTCGAAATGGTTTTTTTCCTAAGGCATTGATATCTCTTTTTCTTCTATTTTGGTGGTTCCACAATAAGTTCTTACAACATACTTCGGTCTTATGATTATCTCCTAATTCTTGCATGCTAGGGAAATACGCATACCTCTAAATGGTCATCTTCTTATTATCATTAGATGGACGAAGTACACCATGTAAGACCATTTTTACCCTAGTAAAATTGCTTTCACTATAAAAATAACTTAGTAAACCACCTTTATTAAGTTGTTTATGGTCTAAATAGGAAACCCCATGACGAAATATCAAATAAATCTACATTTGTTTGATTTTCCTCAAGGAATAATTAATTAAACAACAGTTTGATTAATATTCCTGGTTATATTTAACCCAAAAAAAGGAAATAAATTAGATAAATAATTTATTTATTTATTATTACTTAATCACATCCTTAAAATGATAAGTAAATCATTTATTTATTTATTATTTACAAATAAGGGGATTTGACTCAAGTCAAATTCCTTTTCCCTCCAACAAATATAATAAAATATTCCATAAAAGTTGGACCTTGATTTGGTTAATAATATTTTAATTATGCACCAATATCTAGACTAACTCGATATTTTGTTATAAATTGAAGGGTTTTTCCATTCATTCATCACCTTTTTTTGCCTAAAGATCACTTTGGATCTATACTTTTGGTGCAGCTGATCGACGTCTTAATCTCTGTGCACTGCCATTTTTTGTACGGGCTTTCTACACCACCGAGGGGGAATTTTATATAAGGTGTTTGAGGACTTACGAAACCCCCCCCCATTGAGGATCATAGAGCTCATAATAGAAATTCAGAATTAAATGAAAACCAGATCAAACTTATATTAAATTGATGTCTCTACTGCGCAATTAAATTCACACCCATATTTACTCTACAGAGAAATGCTTACGCTATGAAAAAACAAGAAGGATTTTAATCAAAAGAGATCTATTTGCTGAACTAAATACTGGGTTAAAAACGTTTTTTTTTACAATCATTTCAAAAGGACTTCACACCATTCACACTCATTTTACACACTAACAGCATCAATATATTTAATTCAAAAATCTCAATCCTATTCCAAATCAGAACTATAATAATCAAACTTTCAGGAAATCTTTAATTCAATTCAACCTTATTCTCAAACAAACTAACTCCATAACCAATCAAATTAAATTACATTCAGTTTTGAATTCTTAAACATCCCTCACAACAACATAACATTATAGATTTCAAAAAATGAACAGAGTATAAATCTATTTCATTCTCGCCTTATAACACAACAATTAACACTTCTGTCACTTCCAGTTCAAGAATAATTTTCAATAGTCTACACTCTTGGAAGAAATCATTCACATATTGAGCATCATGATCCAGTATAACTCTTTCCAGTCCTGAACATTTTAAGAATGATATCTATGATGTTTGACTCAAATTTACAAAATAGAGTTTTGAGTACATAAACAAATCTAGATTTTACACAACAATTATTTCAATAAAATTCATACTTCAAATATAATTCCTATTATCTAAACGAACTATATAACTTGTCTTCAGGTGGTGGTGGGCCCTTACCACTCCTGGAGAAATTTTAAGTTAATTCAATGTGATTAAAAACTGAATGGAACCATAATAATCACAGAGATTTAATGTCGGGCCGGAATATCTTCTAAGAAAAGGGTATTTTCACAAAAAAATACTCAATAATCTTCTCTCTCTGCCTCCTGTATAGCAACTATTCCTCTACGTATCTTCTCCCCAAGACACAAAGCATGTCGGGCCTTAAAAAGGCTAAACTGATAGAGGCTAAATCTTAACTAATTAACTGTAAGAAGAAAATAGACAATTATCAAACTAATCTGGGTTTGTGTGAAATTTCATGAGTTATCCTCTAGATTAATCTCAACTTGACTAGTTGGGTCATGTTCTTAGCAATACTGATCTCTTCCATTCTTAGCATAAACGATCTATTTTTGAGCTTGAAGATATTCTTCTGATGGATTTCAGATTAATTGAGTTGGTTCTTGTTGTGTGTAAAAAATAATTCCGTTTTTTAGCACAAGAGGTTTATCCAAATCATGGTTGTGGCTGAAAATAGACAAACCACAAATTTGGCCATGATTTTATACTTAAGATTGTCTTTGGATTATTCCATGATCGTAATGCCTTCGTGGTAATGAATTTTTCCAAAAGGTTTCTGGGTTACATGAATAATGGTACTCTGAACAAAACCCATGTGTCAGAATCTTGATATTTTTCTCCATTTCTCAAAAATTCAATATTTTCACCTATAGGAATTTATTTCGTACTCAACCTATAGCAACTAGTTTAATTGGCTTGTGAAGAATTTTGGAAATGGAACCCTGTGGAAAATGAACTTAGAAAAAATGTCATTAGTAAATCATGAATAAATCATCTCTAATCATATAAAATCTAAAAAAACTAATGATAATCAACCACGAGGCATAGGATATGTATTGGCGACAAGTTGTGGAATTATGGTATGACTTGAGTTAAAAATGTCGATGAGTTATGAAATAGTGGTGCGTACGATGGAAAAATGGTCATATTTGAGGCCCAACAATGATATTTCTTGGGTCGGAAATGAAATTTAATGTTACTGCGCGTTCCTTTGACCTAGCAGCCGACTTCTGGTCTCCTCCTCCCTGCGTGAGGCCTCTGGCCTCTAGCCTTCCATGGCCTCCCCGAATGCTGCTTCGGAGGGCCTTGCTAATCAGTCTGCAGCAGATGCATTCTCTGCATTGGTCAAATCTCTTCATCCTCAGAGAACTCGCCCTGCGCTATCCAAGTTTGTCAAGAAGTTGGATGGGTTGCAAGAGGTTAACATCCCTCCCACGCTTCCACGAATGGCTGCACTCTCTTTAGTTGAGAAAGGACTCATCGGTCAGTTCACTAGCCTTTGGCCTTCCCTGAAAACAGTTCAACGTTGGATCGAAAGAAATTGGGCAGACAAAGTTAATGGTAAAATCTCCATTCATTTCTGTGGAAAAGGTTATTACACTTTCCATTTCGAATCTAGAGCAGACAAGGACTTAATCTTCAGAAATGGGCCATACTTCATGGACTCTCGTGGATTGTATCTGAACAAATGGACTCCAGACTTTGATCCTGAGCTGGATGTCCCTAATGCTGTTCCAGTTTGGGTTCGTCTTCCACATCTCCCACTCCACTGATGGGGAGATGACTCGGTTCGAGCTATCGGCAATGCTGTTGGAAAATACATTGATCGGAGCTAGCCCAAGGATAATATGAAGGCATGTGCACGTATATGTGTTGAAGTAGATCTCAGCAAGGTTCTTCCAGAAGCAATCAAACTAAAGGTGGACGAATGGACGCATATTCAGCAACTGGACTACGAAAAAATTCCTTTCAAATGCAAGGTATGTCACGAATACGGCCATTTTTCCAATCGCTGTTCCAAAATAGTTAATGATGAACCTGCTCAATCTGGAGAGCAATGGGAAACTGTAAAAAAAAAGAAGACTGCCTCTGGCTTGAAAGCAATCCATGAAGAGGCTCCTCCTAAATTTGCCCCTCCCAAGCCTAACCCCCTTTCAGCTCCGCCCAAAGCTTCCTCCTCAGTTGTCCCTCCTCCCTCCTCTCCTCTTGGCCCACCCATCTTCCCCACTCCGGTGCCAAACTCTGGTCCTCCCCTGATATCTTCAAATCCCTTTGGCACCCTCTCTCTCCCTGAAAATGAACCCCTGATCCCCCTTGAAAATGACCCTCCCATCCTTTTCTCCCTTTCTCATTCCTCTCCCTCCCATTCTCCAGAACCCCCCCCCACCCCGATCTAATAGAAGCTCCTCGAAAGAGCATGGAGTCAATCAAGAGTCCCAAAAAAAAGGACCTGGCAGGAAATCAAGCAAACAACAAAGAGATGAAAATGCTCAAAAAGACATCGCCATGGGAACTCAAACCCCCATAGAAACTTATATATTGCGTCAAAATAGCAAAGAAGCAGCACATAAGGAGCAAGGGGGAAGAGCATCCCTCCGAAATCTAAATACTCAATGATGAAAGTTATATCATGGAATTGTAGGGGACTGGGGCACCCCTCAAAAATTGCTGCCCTGAAAGATCTCACAGACCATGAGAAGCTAAGAATTGTAATGATTCATGAAACAAAGAAAAGATTGCACGAGATGACAAGAATTATAGAACAGCTCAGGCATTATGAGGGACAAATATGTGAAGCAAGAGGAGCTTCTGGTGGTATCACCACTATGTGGAACAAAAATACTTGGATATGCACATCCAAAACTATCAATCCTCACTGGATTAAAGTCACTTTAGAAAAGCAAGAAGAGCACAAGCAAATAGTCATTTATAACATTTATACACCGAACCATTTCAGAGACAAAGAGCAGTGCTGGGCCACACTACAAGAAGACATCCAAGCTGAAGACAACAGAAACATCATCCTTGGGGGCGACCTAAATCTTATATTACACTCCAATGAAAAAATAGGAGGCACATTTACACACGATCCTTATAGAGAAAAGCTGGAAAACATCATGCAAGAGTGTGATTTAGTAGATATCATCCCAAAAAATCGGAGGTACACTTGGAACAATCACAGGCTGGGCAGAGATAACATAATGGAGCGCCTTGACAGAATTTTGGTAAACACTTCTTTCCTCTCTGAGTTCTCTACTGCTCATGCTGCAATTCTGCCTTATTTAGCTTCTGATCATTACCCCATTAACATTATCCTTGAAGCACATTGTCCTTTGGGGCCGTTGCCTTTCAAATACAACTCTCTTTGGCGCAGCAATCCCATTGTGGATCAGATTGTCAAAACAGTCTGGAAAAATCATATAGAAGGATCACCGTGGTTTATTTGGGAATGCAAACTAAAGAATACAAAACATGCCTTGAAGGAATGGGTGAAGCAACATTACAAAGAACCAGAAAATGTCAAAGTTGAGCTAAAAACTAAATTAAAAGAAAATGACAGGAAAATAGAGGAGAACGGGCTGTCCCACGAGGACAAAGCATTAGAAAATGACATATATTATCAGATGTACCGGGTTAATAGAGAAGAAGAACAGAAGTGGAGAATTAAGTCAAGACAGCTTTGGCTTCAAGGAGGAGACAAAAATACAGTTTTTTTCCATAAGCAAGCAACTGTCAGGAAAGTCAGAAATAATGTCACCACGATCAATGATGAGGAAGGTTGCCCCCAAAAAACCCAAGAAGCTATCAAGAAAACTGCCTCAGCCTATTACAACACTCTTTTAACTGAGACCAAGGAAACAGAGGATTATTCTGACCTCCTACAGCATATTCCCAAAGGAATCAATGAGGATATTAATGCAGATTTGACTAAGGAATCAATGAAGATGAAATACATGATGCCATCTGGGCTCTTCAGCCAGATAAAGCCCCAGGTCCAGATGGCTTTCCAATCTGCTTCTATAGAACATACTGGGGAATAATTAAAAAATATCTTGTCAAGATGCTAAGATGGATACAACGTAAATGCAAAATGGGAGGATTCACTAATGCAACTCACCTTGCCCTTATCCCTAAAGAAAATCGACCTTTGACCTTCTCTCGTTTTCGCCCCATCTCGTTGTGCAACTCATCATACAAAATTTTGACAAAAATCTTGGCTGCTCGCCTAAAACCTATCCTTCCCACTCTTATATCTGAAAATCAAGGGGGTTTTATGGCCAATAGGCAAATCTCGGACTCCATCCTTCTTGTCCAAGAGGCAATTCACTCCAGTGAAACCCGAAATGAGAAAGGCTTCATTTTAAAGTTAGACTTAGCCAATGCTTTTGACCGTGCCAGGCATTCCTTCCTATTTGCTGTGCTTGAAAAAATGGGATTTGCCACATCCTTTATCAGCCTTATCAAAGCCTGCATTACAGGACCTTGGATCTCCCCTCTTCTCAATGGCAGACCTGGACCATCCTTTCAATCCTCTCGTGGTCTTAGACAAGGCTGCCCCCTCTCACCTTATCTCTTTATTTTGATGGCTGAATCTTTTAGTAGAGCTCTGGATTACAATCGTCACATGGGCCTCATCACCGGGATCAAATTTGATAATGGAGTCAAGAACATCAATCACTCTCAGTTTGCTGACGATACTCTTCTAATGGGGGGAGCCTCAAACATCATCGCCCGCCGTTTTAAAGCTCTCCTAGATAAATATATGAGCTACTCTGGAGGTCTGATAAATTATCTTAAGAGCTGTATTTATGGGTGGAACACTTCGGCACAAGTTCTCCATAGGATTGCTACAACTTTTGGGGTTCCATGTAAGTTGAATTGGGAGCAATTTACTTATTTGGGCATGCCTGTGAGTGCCGGCATCTTGAAAGCTACAGCCTAGGAAGTTATTATCGACAAGATGAAAAGGAAGATACAGCATTGGGGCACCTCTTGGCTTAATCCTGCAGGGCGCATAATTCTTCTTAAAGCAGGCCTGTCCTCCCTGCCCTTGTATTGTTTTACTCTCTCACAAGCCCCTGCCAATTTTCAATTTAAAATGGATGCTCTCCTTCGTCATTTTCTTTGGCAAGGAGGGAGAACTGAAAAAAAAAAAATACAACTTGGTAAGCTGGAAGCAGGTCACTCAGCCATGCGAGAATGGAGGGCTGGGAATCAGATCCTCTAAATTCCTAAATCTTGCCTTTGCTGGCAAGCTGGTTTGGAGACTTATATCTGGTAGGAATGCTTGGTGGAAAACAGTTCTAGAAAAAAAATATCTCGACTACCCAAGGCACCAGCTATTGGATCATGAGCTCCCTAACAAAGCATGCTCAAAAATCTGGAGGATGTGTAAGAAAGCTATACCATTTCTTGAACAAAACACTTCCAAAGTGCCCAAAGGCGGTAGCTACATCAGAATTGGGGAAGACAAAATAATGGGGCAACAGCCCATAAGTCGAAGGCCTGGTACTCAGCAGATTCTAGCTCTCTTCAGCAGTGTAGGGATTCAAACTCTGGACCAGATATCACAATGGGAAGCCCACTCTCAGACCTGGAAAGGTTGTACTTTCCCTCACATACCTGCAGATACAGAAATCAGTCTCAACAACCTGAAAGTCTACCTTCATGGTATAGCCCCTTCCAAACGCTACCTTGCTGATGACTTTCAATGGGATCCTTCAGGCACAATCTACACTATTAAGGCTGCTTATCATTAGATCTGCATCAACGAGTATCCCATGGCAATCTGGGCACAATGGAGACTTGTTTGGAAGGCAGAAACTCTCCCAAAAATCAAATTATTCTTATGGATCCTCCTAAGAGGGAAAGCCCTCACCGCAGAGAACCTCAGAAAGCGAGGAATAAATGGACCATCTCGCTGTCCAAACTGCCAAAGTCAAGAAGAGACAAGCCAACATCTATTTATAGACTGCCCTTTTGCTTCATCCTGCTGGAAGGAAGCTTTTCGGAGTCACAACCCCCCTTGGGCGCCTGGCACTAACATATCTGAAGTGCTACACATATGGAAAAAAAGCTACCCGTGGGGAAAAAAAGCAAACAACACAGCTCGACGGGTCTGGAATGCCTTGCCCTGTACCCTTCTTTGGAACATCTGGCTGGAAAGAAATATAATGATCTTCAAAGGTAAAGAAACTAATGTTAGAAAACTCTATAACAAAGCTTGGAACCTCAACTTGGAAATTCTGTCCACAAAATGTCATGGGAATCCGAAGGTGCTGGATCTAAATGTCGAAGAAAGGAATTACATTGGGCCTATTCTGGACAGAAGCAACATAGAACAAAACAGAAGTGATCCCAATAGCAGAAACAACTCCAGATGTAGATGGAAAATTAGGATGAAAGATGAAGAATTTGCTCGATGGCTCAGTAATTGCAATACCCATTATCTCTTTTTCGATGGAGCCTCCAAATCTAATCCAGGAATGGCTAGGGCTGGAGGATTTATTTGCAACGGTAATGGAGATGTGTTAACTGATTATGAATGGGGTCTGGGCTCTGCTTCAAACAACAGGGCTGAAGCTTTCGCCCTCCTTCAAGGTTTGCTCCAGCTTCAGAAACTTGGTATAACCAAGGCTATTATAATTGGAGACTCTGCCATTGTCATTGGTCTGATGATTACTAAATGTTAGTGCCCATAATCTGCTCCCGCAACAAATTATCGAGCTGCCACTCTTTGACCAGCGAGATGAATGGCAATCTTTGTCACCATCGCCCCCTCGATCTCTTAATAACCAACATGATTTGGAAAAATAAAGCATGTTCCCCACTGTCAGTACCCTTCCGGTGCAATGTGCCTCCGACTAACACTTTTTCTGCTACATCTGGACTTACTCCCTAAGCAGATCCACCCCACAGCAGACCATTGATCGTGGACTCCGAAGTCCTTTACCCAGCTCCTTTGCGAAGATTCAAACCCCTGCCTCCTGTCCAATGGCGTTGACCCCCACTGATGTAGCCTTCTCTGCAACAAATTCTAAATCTCTATGGATCGCATTAAGCTCTTTAAAATCCATTAAACTCTGTGCCCTTTGTTCTTTTAACACTTCGTGCTCAAATGAATGCTCACTTACTCCAGCTGAACTCTTTCCATCTTCTCTCTACCGATCTCAAACGCACCTTGGACACTGCCCCATGAAATCTGCATATCTGCTCGCATAGACAGAGTTCCTCTGCCCCAGGTTTTGTCCTCTTGCAACTTTGGATTTGTTCTTGTCAGTTACGCAAGCTGTTCCGAAGAAAAGTAAAAGTACATCAAGCAAATTTCCTTTTGAATTAGCTAAGCAGCGCTATCTCTCTCTCAACATGCGGCAAAAGCGGCATATCTGCAAAACTAAACTATCAAGTGTAAAATCTGTTTCATTTTATGGCAGTTTGTCAGAATCTATACTACCTCTTTCTTCTACACAGCGACGAAAACAAAATGTAAAGCAGAATTTGGCATAATCTGCATCTTTTGTTGGTTCTGTATTCACCAAAGCCATATTGTAAAACTGGAGATCCGTCTCCCTCCAATTTTCTTTTGAATATATCAACCAGCAACCGACATTGTGAAAACAAAAAAACAATGATGTTTCTTAGGTCATCACAATATCCAAACAAATCTCGACGGAATATTCCTTCTTCAACTTCTCCAACACCACCAAACTCAACGTTAACACTTCTCAAGAGAATTGAATTTTTGTTCATGGAACACCAATACTAACCATCAATAGTGCTTTATTTATTCTTTGATCTCATTATTTCTTCATAGTCTTTACTACATAATATGTCTTTTTTTTTCAACTATGGAGGATATACTTTATTCAACGAGGGGATAAGTTCATCAAAAAATTCATTCTTTTCAACTATATTTCCTTTTCATCATTATATCATCGAAGAACTTCGACCTTCCAAAAAAAATTATCTTCATATGGAAACAAGGCCATGTCTTAATCAACACTTTCAACTTCAATGTAATCAAGGTTCTTGCAACTCTCTCTTCCCATTCATACTCAACATCATCATAAATACATCATCAAGTATGAGGTAGGCATACCTCTTTACAACCTCTTGCAAAATATTTGCCTGCAAATATCAATAACAAGTAAAACCAAGCACAAATGTACAAGATCATGAAGTTAAATGTTTTATTTAAACTTTATATATTCAAAATATAAACCTAGTCAGGGTCACAATCATGGTAGAAGTGATGCCCTAGATTTTCACCACAACCTTTGCGAGGCTTTTGCCAAAAAACATAGATATTATCATCAAAACTTTAATATTAAACCTTAGATATCCAACAATGAAACCATGTTATGTTTTAAATCATACATAGGGATTCATTTTTCATGCTAGGTTTTTAGTTTTATCATATGCCCTAGATACAATCAAGAACCCTAAAAATCAAAAGGCTATGGTTTCACGAAATTAAACAAATAGAAAAAGATAGTTATTACAAGGGTTGATTTAATATAAATGCCCTAAAAAAATAATATTTATGATTCTATACAAAAACCCTAGAAATGATAGAGTTAAAAATATAAAACAAATGATGATCATGCCTTCTCATATGATGGAGATATGCTACAAATTTTGTAACCTTATACTTACCTTGAGTTTCTTTTATTGAAAGCCTTGTATGGATTTTCTTTGAAGGAATCCCTCTGCAACAAGGCTTCTTGTAAGTCTCTCTTTGAAGGCTCCCTCAAAACCTAGCCACAATCCTTTCTCTTAGAACATACTTGCAAATATTTCTTCCAAGGAAAATATAGGAGAAATGATTATAATCAAGAAATAAAAATAAAGCTAGATATGTAGAGGAGATAAATAATAATTTAAAGGAAATGAAGAAAATGATAGTTATCTTTTGTGAAAATTTGGAAGCTCCCTCTTGATCTTGCATCAATCTAGTTATTATGAGGGATTTATTCAACAAATCAAGAACTTTTCTAACAAAGAATATTAGATCTAGAAACCGTGGGAATAAAAAGAAAAAATAATCTTAGATTCAAACATAATAGAAACTCTATAGGACCTAAATAATTACCTAAACTATAATCGAATGATATATAGGGGATAAATCCCTAAAGAATTAATAGAATAAGTCTTTGACCTCGGAGTGAGTAAATTGTGTTCTTCTTTGGTGGAGATTCATTAGTGGCAATTGTAGCTTGATCTCTTTCGCGCTGCTCGTTCTTAGTATTATCAGGACATTAATTCTTATAGTGTCCCATATTGTGACAATGATAACATTCTATTTTATAAAGGTCAATCTTCCCATGATTTTTATTTTACCCTTCAAAACTTCTTATTTCTCCTTCTTCTTGAAAAGGGCATAATAGGAATTTGAGGTATTTTCTTCATCTTATTGCTTACCTCCTATCAAGGAAAGATGATATTCTTCTTGAGTACAATAACACCATATTTCTTCAAAGAAGGGATAATTTTTCCAACTAATAATTCCAGTTTCAAAGGCATTCCAAGAATTTGGTAGCCCTAGAAGGGAAACAATCACAAGTTCCTTATTAGGGATTATTTCATCAACTATTTTTAGTTCATTCCTTATACAGAAAATTATTACAAACTAATAGGGCATTGTATCATCTTTGGTCATTATGATAGTTATAATTTCATTAATTAGACTTTCCACTTGTCCAAAATTCTTATTGTATATAAATTGGAGAGAGCATCATACATTTTCTTTGAAGTATCTCGAGTGGATATGTAGGGAATCCAGTTGTCTTTAACTCCACCCACAATTAGGCTCATGGATATAATATCATTTTCCTTGTAACTCTCATTTTCATCATCATCTATAGTTTATTTTATTTTTCCTTGTACTAAGACGTCCAATACTTTATTTCTTACAAGGATGAGGTACATCATTGTCTTCCATGCTCTAAAGTTAAAAGCTCCTTGATGTTTGTTCTCAGATTTCATTGATAAGGCCATAGGTAAAATTTTCAATGTCACACTTGATGACGTATAGATATATTTATAGCTTTCAATAGGTGTTCTTATTCAAACTAGTTTATAGGGATCCAAAATTTCTATATTTCCTTTCAAGACTTCCTTCCTTTTAGCAAATTTTGTTCTTCAACAAATATTCAAAGGTCCAAAAAGTAAGACTTATCTTCTCCTTAAAATCTACCTTGAAACTTCTCTTGAGTCCTTCCTTAAGTTAATGAGATATTTTGATATTCAAGTTGCCTTTTTCCTTTTTTACTTCACCTTATCTCTAAAACCATGTTATAAAAATAGAAAGGAAAAAATATTTCTTATCTTGATAATTGCCTGTGAGTTCTTTGTATTATTATTATCCTCCTTTTTTATATTCTTTTATCTTATTATCATCAAGAAACTACAAAAACATAAATGCATGAAGATAAAAACAACAAGGACATAGGGTGTAGGCTCTCAGCAAGGGAAAAAACCTCTCCAAGGGGAAAACCCAAAAAAAAATTCTCTTCTCTTCTTCTAAAATGAGACAACCAAGACCCTTTAGCTAGGACATATACCTACTCCAATCCACCAAGTTAGCCTCCCAATAATGTCCTTCGAAGATGACAAAAATTTTCTTTAAGTAAACGAAATTCAAATTTCTTAAAAACAGCTTCAATCACAAATTTTGGCCTTCTTGCATAAAATTTTCAGCCCCTCCCATAGACCTACAACTTTTAGCCCTTCCTACAACACAGATTCTTCGCAAGTGTGGGATAACATGAGAGAAATTTGGCTCCTTTTTTCTTGACAATTGTTTGTTCCTTATTCGTTATAGATTCTCTTTTTTTTTCATATCTCTTTGCACCTTTTTCCTTCACTTATAACTGCAGATTGAATTCTTATTGGATTGATTCCACAATAGGTTGAATTACACTTATATATATAGACTTTAAGGTGGTTGAATCGTTTCAATGAGGTTGTCTTGTAGAGAGGGAAGACCAACTTGGTGGAGGAGGCATAAATGACCAAATTACATGAAATATTTTTTCTTTCTTTGACATAATAAGCCCAAGAAGGGTCTAATACAAGATGACAAGGACAATGATTCATGACACAAAACCTAGAAGCACTCAACGGGTTCTTTAACCTAGAAACAAAATAAATAGATCATGAAACCCATGATTATAAATAAATTTATTTTACAATAATTTTTATTTTTCTTTTCTTTTGACAAATCCATAATAATTATAATCAATTATGAAGCATGATACTATTTACATTTCGCAACAACATAGTAACATGTAAATGGTAATTCATGATACTTCGTAACATTTCATTGCACATTTCACTATACTTTATTTTTATTGATGTATATTTGTGAGGTTATGAGTTGTATTTATATTACATTGTCACTGATAACTCTGTGAATTGTTTTATTGTATGTTTAAAAAATCCCAACTTTATGGTTGGTGTTAGCCTCCACAATGTCTCAAGGCTGAAAGGATATCGACAGAGGTAACCTCAAACCAGGCTTTTAATTTGTAGCTATCCCTACCAAACCAAAGAGGGCTCTCTCTATGAAAATCATAGCCAAGGATTTTACTGGTACAAGAAAGGATTTTAGGCTAGATAGTTCAACTCATGTAGGGTTTGAAAATTTTAGGGTTTTTATGTTGGATCGGGAGTGAAAATCAGGGAACTAGGTCAAGTCTCAAAGGTTTCAGTTGCAAGAGATATAGAGGAGCAGGGTAGGCATGCTTTTGTGATAGCTTAAAGGTCGTTCGATGTAGTGTAGGGTTGAATGAGAAATAAGATCAAAATGAGAATTTATACCATGACTTCATTTCTCAAGAAGAAAAAATACACAAACATGAGATTCCTAATAAAATAGCGCTAAATAAAAAGAATTATGTTTAAAACCTCTTAGGAAAATCACTAAAGAGCAAAGATATGGTAAGGAGACTAATTTATCATTCATATAAATATTTAACAGAAGGAAAACATAATCACAAACTCACACCACAAGAATTCATGAATAATAGCTGCAACTTTTCTTTGATTTTCTGTAAAGTTGATGAAGTACAAGCTATAAGACTTCCACTCTCTAATATCCATCCTTTTGGTTGATTGAAAAACACATACATATAGACAAAAAAAAACTTCACCTCTCTCAGGGGTCGAATCCCTCAGTGTAGGAATAACTTACGTGAATTTGTCAACAAAACCATAATGACTCGGGATGTTAAAACAAACCCTCCTTATAGACTTTGACGAACCTGCTCCTCATCAATGAGGTCCAAAATTACCTCAAAATGACTATAACAATCCCATTTACCTTCTATTACATCAAGTCGACATGAAACTAGAGAAATTACATCATCAAACTAAGATTAAATGAGAAAAATCTAGAAAATTTCACTAACAGGAAAAAGCGCAATGCCACTCTCCAAAAGTCCAGCACCTCCAAACAAAAGCACAACGCCAAACTTTTAAGGGATTTTCGAAAGCCTTACACTGCTCCAAATCCAGGTCTGAAGGAACCAATGGAAATTTGAGGATGTCTAGTTTTCATTAGACACCTCAAGTAATAAAAATGAACAATCCATGACGGAGCTGAAAAATGAATTCTCCCAAAGGTACTCCAAAATGTGTGGCACCTAGTCAAAAACAAAGGCAGAAAGTGACTTTTTTGCATGTTTTTGGGCATTTTCTTCCAATAAACTTGCTAACGAGGCATAAAAATTTGATAGCTGTGATGTAGATGTGATTATCTACCAAACCATATAAAATTTTTGGAATTTGGAGGGTTGAGGAAAAAGCATAGCGCCAAGGCGATGAGCTTTTGGCTGAAACTGATTTTTCCAATTAGGGAAAAAGTCACAAAATTGAAAATTTTCACCAAATTTCTTCAAAAATTTCCCGAAATTTCTCCATGAACCTGGGTGATGATGTTTCAAGCTATGAGGGAGGCTTCAGCAAGAAAATCAAGCTTATACTTCTCTTTTTGCCTCATTATGGTTTTCTTGAGCTTCTTCTTCAATTTCTTGATTCTGACTTGGGAGACCTGGTTCCTTGTATAATCATGCATAGCCACGTGTATTTGTAGGTTTTTGTTCTTGTTTGCCCTCTTTAGAAGCTTTTCCAAGTGGCAATTCACCCTATCCAACCAACCTACTTTGTCTTTCTCAATTTCTTCTAAAATGTGTTCATCAACTGTCATTTGAGCTTTTGGTGGAGATGTTTCTTTTTATTGCTCAAGTGCTCTCTTGAGACTTATTTTTCTTGGTCTCTTTTCTCTAAAAATTTCTTCTTGATCCTCTAAATCATCAACCTAAACAGTTTCCTTACCTTTGGCATCATCCCTTGTCAAATCAACTTTGGGCTTGTTGAAGAGAAGTTGATTTACTTTTAGCTGCATGTTCTCCTGTTGCAAGAATGAGCCCAAGAAAATTTCCTTTGAAAAACTGTCTTTGAGCTCTCTAATCTGAGCCTCCTTCTCCATGATAATATGATTCGTTTTTTTTTCCTTTTCATGCTCAAAATCTGTGCCATATTAGTGGCATGATGGAATTCTTCCTCATCCTGCAGTGGTGCCTCATGATGTGATGATGTTTCATGCTCATCTGATGTAGGCTTGCCCCTTTCAACAATGTACGGAGTAAACCCAAGCCTCTTACCTCTAACATATGTTTGATTCACCTCTACCATAGAATTTCTTGTGATAGGTCTGCTTGTGCAAGAAACCCCTTGATGTGTTGGTGAAGTCAAAGGTGTAGAGTGACTGCTAAACTGAGATGGAGAAGACAAAAGACAAGTTGAATATATAAAACCATCCCATGAAAAATTTATATGTTCTAACTGATGGAAAACTAGGATTTTCACCAAGCCACTATGAAACAAACTAGCATGATTATTTTCTCCCAATATATGTACCTTCTCTGCCATTTTTACCATGATTTTGTAAAGGTAATGAGGCACGTTTAGGGCTTTTACACCGGTGAAATGCATCAAGAGTATCATATGATATTGATATAACCTTGAGTAGATAACATCACATGTAAAACATCTCATGATAAATTTCATGATAGGGGCACACTTTTCCAACAACTGTCTAAATCGAAAGATGTGTTTTGGAGTTGCTTTGTATGTTGGCTTCAAATGTATTTTGTAGCTTTAAAGGTCAAGGTCCCTACTCTTGAACCAATTTTCTCCATTGTTTGGAATCCATGTATATGTGTAAATGGTCTCTACTTAAAGAGTGAAAACCACCCCTATAATAGTCACCTTATCTCTCCTCAGTCTGGTGGAAAAAGTGTTGGTAATTTTGTCATGAAAACTTAGTTCCTCAACCTTTTGGCAAAAGGCAAGGCAACCAACATCCTGAAATGATTTCTTAAGGAAGGGTGAATACATGATATCATGTTATATAGTGGGCTCATACCTGCTGATATAACCTCCCTTTTGCCTCTTTTGGTGGTTTCAGAATCCATATCTAACCCTAGTTCAATGGGAAGGGGAATTAGGGTTTAGTATAGCGAAAATCAGGGGATTTTTGAATTTTTTAGGAATGAAGGGAGATGAAAGGATTAGGAGTCTCCTAAATTCTTGGGAAAATTTATGTGGGTAGGGATAGATGTTAGGGAGTAGGATGAAGTGAAATTTCAGGGAATGAGTGAGGGGAAGGGTGTCAAAAGGGGAAAAACAGCCCTAGCCTAGGAAAGTGTAGTCTAGGCTAGGGTTTGTGGGAAAATAGTGAAAATGAGGGATAGGAGTGATGGGAAGTGATTAGTAAGGTGTATGAAGGGTGGGGGAAGGTATTAGAGCTTTAAACTTAGGTTTTTTCTCAGCAAATTGTCAATGAGATAATGAAACCAAGAAAATACAACAAAATCCCTAGAAGAGGGAATTTATTTTTCCAAGCATGAAACAAAGTCAAAAGAGGTAGTTTCAAGACACACTTACTTGTATATGATACATTAGAACCTGTGGTTGATGAATATCTCCTCTAAAATGATCATTTGGCTCCCTTGAAGAAAGCGCAACACTTTATGGAAAAAGCGTAGCGCTGCTAGTGAAAATCGCAACACTAAGGGTAAATGAGAACTTTGGTGGCAAGGAATGGCTACTCTAAAGGTGAAAATGGTCTTTGAAGGTGGAGAGATTTTTTTTTAAATATGAAATGAGAAAATGAGAATCTCTTTTGGTCTTTTATAGCTTGGAAATCGATTTTCTTCTTAGTGGTGTAGTGGCCCCACCATGTTATTTCACCTTTTTATTTGAAACTATAGCTTTTAGAACCTTTTGAAACATATTACATCATAATAGAAATAAAATTACAATTTTTAAACCTTTATTGAACATTTTTAACTATTACTACTTCAATGCTGAATTTGATGGTGAAATGACTCATTTTTATGATTTTGACCCTAAGACCTAATAATGACACTACATGAAATGAGTTGAATGATGACTGTGGTGATGTGACTGAGATGGTAATGAATACATTTTAGTGATGAATCTTCAAAATAAGTGATGGCATGACCAAAAACTGAAATGATAGGAGTAGTAACACACCTAGACATACTAATCAGTGAACAATTTTTTATGTGAAAATCTATTGAAATCATAAAAATTTGACCTAAGACCCTAAAAGAAACTTTGAAGGAGCACATTTGATCACTAGTGAATAACAGGACTGACAAACACTAACATTGGCTCCAGTTGGGGATGAAATCTCTTTTAATAGATTTCAAGAACATCGTAGACCAAGTAGCCTTATCCATTGGGCATGGATTCAAAAGAAAAAAACCAAACTCAATACTGAAAGCTGACTGACAAACTAAATTGACATAACTAAAAAAAAATTGACTACTAATTGAACTTATTGATGGCAGTTGACCATCAAGATCTTAGGGCCTTCACCTCAGGCTTCAAATCTTGATGATAACTGCCCACCTACTGAAGACATATATACAATCATGTGAAATGATCCCTCCAGTGTAACTAATCCATCAAATGGCTACTTACTTGACCCATGCTCACACTTTCCCTTAGTAGGCAGAGAAAAAAAAATAGGCCACTCCAAGTATCAAATGAACATGTGTACATGATCCATAAATACAATAAAAATCATCTTCCCATATGGCTGCAACATATTCGAAAAATGGTCTTTAATAATCTGGAACATTACCATATCTTGAAAGTCAACATAAATACAAGCACACTCTTTATTTTTTGAATCTAGAGGAAAATCATCATGTGAAAGAGGCTCTAAAACAACCTATTCTATTTCACTACTTTCCTGCAACTCATGATGGTAAAATTGAAGTCCAACATCCTTAAAATATGAAGCTACATGCATGAGTGTTTCTTCATGTAAATATGGATTGAGAGTTTCTAGAGCAACAGATACATCAAATAATTTGAAAAGAATACCTTCAATGTACTCTTCCACAACTAGCACAACAAGATGCAATTCTATATCACATACCCTTTTAATCCCATTGTCTTGGGGTACATTCTCATGTTTTTGTTTCTCATTACTTTCAAACTCGATGGATGAATGATGAATCTCAAGGATCTTAATGCAAACCAACTCAGAATTAGGATATTTATCAAGGAAAAGAGGGCAGGTGAAATGACCATTATCATATGTATATTGTGCATTAAGGTTGCTAAATTCTACTAGGTCTCCCTCGTGATCACAAGATTTTTGCGACTTGTAATCAACTGCAAAAGCTGGAAGATGATTGTCATCATTGAGATCCTGTTGGGTTTCATTTTCTTCCAAGGCAGAGGACACTTGTTCTTCTTGGTGATGGAAAGTATTATCATGCAAAGCCTCCAGGATCTCTTCATACATGAACTCATTATCACTATAATAATTCTCTATATTTTGAATGAAAACCTCAAAATTTTCACAGCAATCCTCAACCAATGAAAAACAAGGATGATATTCTCTATATTTTTCAAAGAATGTTGAATGAAAATCTTTAAGAGAATAAATACTAGCAAATGTAAGACCTTTATACCAACATCGCAGTTTTCCTTCTAAGGTTGCCATGAACATATTCATCATACAATATTCAGGCAATTGAACACTCAAATTGCATGCATGCATGTGAAATTTAATGAGATGTAGAGAAACATCATCTCTTTTCTCATATTTGAACTTTAGCATATAATTCTGCCAATCTACACAAGGCATGCAGTTCAGAAAACCTTGAATGTGGTCTCATTTTAAAGGAGTATACCTTCTGGATTGAGAACTCATTTCAATTTCTAGATCCTTCTACCAGTTGAGTTTTTTTATTAGGTTGGAGTCGCCAGGTGAATGATTCAGCCTTCATATGCATCTGACCAATATCCACCATCAGCAATCAGATCTAAACTTTGATGATCTTTCCCAGGGAATATGAATACTTTTGATCCACACCAATGACGTCAAAAATGTTAGCCTCCAAAATGTCCCAAGGCTGAAAGGATCGATAGAGGTAACCTCAAACCAAGCTTTCAATTTGGTAGCCAACCCTACCAAACAAGAGATGGCTCTCTCTATGAAAATCACAGCCAAGTATTTGATTGGTACAAGAATGGATTTTAGTCTAGATATTTCAGCTTATGTAGGGTTTGAAAATTTTAGGGTTTTTATGTTGGATCAGGAGTGAAAATCAGGGAACTAGGTCAAGTCTCAAAGGTTTCAGTTGCAAGAGATATAGAAGAGCAGGGTAGGCATGATTTTTTGATAGATTAAAGGTTGGTCAATGTAGTTTAGGGTTGAATGAGAAAGAAGATCAAAATGAGCATGTATACCATGAATTAATTTCTCAAGAAGAAAAAATACACAAACATGATATTCCTAATAAAACAGAGCTTAATTAAAAGAATTATGTTTAAAAACTCTTAGGAAAATCACTGAAGATAAAATATATGGTAAGGAGACTAATTTATCATTCATATAAATATTTAACAGAAGGAAAACATAATCAAAAACTCACACCACAAGAATTCATGAATAATAGCTGCAACTGTCCTTTGATTTCTTTTAAAAATTATTAAGTACAAGCTACGAGACTTCCACTCTCTAATGTCCAACCTTTTGATTAACTGAAAACCACATGCATATAGAAAAAAAAAAAACTTCCCCTCTCTCAGGCGGCGAATCCCTAAGTGTAGGAGCGCCTTACATGAATTTATCAAAAAAACCCTAATAACTAGGGGGGTTAAAACAAATCCTCCTTATAGACTTTAACTGGCATGCTCATCATCAATGACGTCCAAAATTACATCAAAATGACTATAACAAGCCCATTTACCTTCTGTTACATCAAGTCAACATGAAACTAGATAAATCGCATCATCAAACTAAGATAGACTGATAAAAAACTCAAAAATTGCACTAACAGGAAAAAGCACAGTGCCACTCTGCAAAAGTGCAGCGCCTCCAGACAAAAGCGCACTGCCTCCAAACAAAAGTGCAGCACCTCCAGAACAAAGTGCACTGCCAAACTTTGAAGGGACTTTTGAAGGCCTTCCACTTCTCCAAAGCCAACTCTGAAGGAACCAATGGAAATATGAGGATGTCTAACTGTCATTACACAACTCAATAAATAAAAATGGACACTCTATGACAGAGAAAAACACATTCCCCCAAAGGTACTCCCAAAAGCGGATTGCCTAGTCTAAAACAGTGGTGTATAAGTGATTATCTACCCAACCATATAATTTTTTTTGCATTTGGAGGGCTGAGGAAAAAGCGCAGTGCCAAGGTGTTGCGCTTTTGGTTGAAACTGATTTTTCGAATTGGGCCAAAAGTCACAAAAATGAAAAATTTCACCAAATTTCTTCAAAAATTGCCCACAAATGCTCCATGAACCTAGGTGATGATGTTTCAAGATATCAGGGAGGCTTTGGAAATCAAATCAAGCTTATACTTCTCCTTTTTCCTCATTAGGGTTTGCTTGAGCTTCTTCTTCAATTGCTTGATTCTAACTTGGGCAACCTGTTTCCTTGTATAATAATGCATAGAAATGTGTCTTTGTAGGTTTTTGTTCTTGTTTTGCCTCTTGAGAAGCTTTTCCAAGTGGAAATTCACCCTATCCAGCCAACCTAATTTGTATTTCTCAATTTCTGCCAAAAATAACTTCATCAACTGTCATTTGAGCTTTTGGTGGAGATGTTTCTTTTTGTTGCTCAAGTGCTCTCTTGAGACCTCTTGTTCTTGGTATATTTTCTATAACATGTCCTTCTTGATCCTTTGAATCATCAAACTCAACGACTTCCTTATCTTTGGCATCATCCCTTGTCAAAACATCTTTGGGCTAGTTTAAGAGCAGCTAATTTACTTTTAGCTGCATGTTATCATGTTGCAAGTATGAGACCAAGAAATTTTCCTTTGAAAATTTGTCTTTGAGCTCTCTAATCTCATCCTCCTTCTCCATGATGATCTGATCCTGTGTTTTTTCCTTTTCATTCTCCAAATATTCCATATCAGTGTCGTGATGGAAATGTTCCTCATCTTGCAATGGTGCCTCATGATGTGATGATGTTTCTCTCACCTGATGTAGGCTGGGCCCTTTCAACAATGTCTGGAGAAAACACAAACCTCTTAACTCTAACATATGTTTGAGTCACCTCTACCCTAGAAGTTTTTGTGATTCTTTTGGAAGATACCTCTTGATGTGTTGGTGAAGTCAAAGGTGTAGAGTGACTGCTAGATTGAGTTGGAGAAGAAAAAAGAGAAGCTGAATATATAAAACCATCACATGAAAAATTGATCTATGCTAACTAATGGAAAACTAGAATTTTCACCAAGCCATGGTGAAACAAGCTAGCATGATGATTTTCTCCCAATCTTTGTACATTCTCTGCAATTTTTACCATGATTTTGTAAAGGTAATTAAGCAAGTTTAGGGCTTTTACACCGGTGAAACGCATAAAGAGTCTCATATGATACTGATATAACCTTGAGTAACTACCCTCACATGTAAATCTCATGATCAATTTCATGAAAGGGGCATACTTTTCCAGCAACTGTCTAAATGGAAAGATGTGTGTTGGAGTTGCTTTGTATGTTGGCTTCAAATGCATTTTGTAGCTTTCAAGATCAAGGTCCCTACTCTTGAACCAATTTTCTCCATTGTTTGGAATCCCTGTAGTTGTGGCAATGGTCTCTACTAAAAGAGTGAACACCACCCCTGCAATAGTCACCTTATCTCTCCTCAGTCTGGTGGCAAAATTGGTGGTAAGTTTGTCATGAAAACATAGTTCTTGAACCTTTTGGCAAAAGGCAAGGAAACTAGCATCCTGAAATGATTTTTTAAGGAAGGGTGAAGAAATGATCTCATATGTTGTAGTGGGCTCATACCTGCTGATTTTACCTCTATTTTTACTCTTTTTCTCAGTGGTTTCAGAATCCATAGCTAACCCTAGCTCAATGGGAAGGGGAATTAGAGTTTAGTATAGGGAAAAACAAGGGATTTGGCAAGTTTTTAGGAATGAAGGGAGATGAAGGGGTTAGTGGTCTCCTAAATTATTGAAAAATTTTAGGGGGTAGGGATAGATGTTAGGGAGTAGGGTGAAGTGAAATTTTAGGGAATGAGTGAGGGGAAGGGTGTCAAAAGGGGAAAAACATTCCTAGCCTAGGAAAGTGTAGTCTAGGCTAGGGTTTGTGGGAAAATAGTGAAAATGATGGATAGGAGTGATGGGAAGTGATTAGGAAGTTTATGAAGGGGTGGGGGAGGTACTAGAGCTTTAAAATTAGGGTTTTTCTCAGCAATTTGTCAATAAGATAATGAAACCAAGCAAATACACCCAAAACCCTAGAAGAGAGGATTGCTCTTTCCAAGCATGAAACAAAGTCAAAAGAGGTAGTTTAAGGGCCCACTTACTTGTATCTAATACACTAGAACCTATGGTTGATGAATAATTCCTCTGAAATGATGATTTTTCTCCCTTGAAGGAATCGCAACACCTTCTGGCAAAAGTGCAGCGCTGCCAGTGAAAAGTGCAGCGCAGAGAGTAAATGAGAACTTTGGTGGAAAGGGATGGTTGCTATGAGGGTGAAAATGGTCTTTGAAGGTGGAGATATGTTTTTTGAAGATGAAATGAGAAAATTAGAATATATTTTGGTCTTTTATAGCTTGGAAAACGATCTTCTTCTTAGTGGTGTAGTGGCCCCACCATGTTATTTCACTTTTTGTTGAAATTTGCAACAAGAAACAGTGAAATTGGAAACCAGAAATAACATGACAGCACACACACTAGTGTGGGACCACAGGTCGTGTAGTGATGGGTCCAAGCGATACATTAGTGTTCAAGCCAATTTATTTAATAAATTGGAAATGTGTCTAATTTAATCTTCCCTTAATTAAATTGGACAATAAATAGTAATATTATCTCATAATCACTTGTAATAGTTAACTGAGTGTGATAAACTTAGTTAGCTCATGAATTTTGAGTTGAGGGTGGTTGGTGAGGCAAGAAAAGTGATTCTATTATTTATGGAGTTCAATTTGTAGTTAGTGCATTAGTTTAATGCATGAGAAATCAGTTAACTCAATTAATTGAGTTAAAGTCAGTTGAACTATTTGTAACTGTTTGTTGCACTAATGAGAGATCAAGTGAATTAAATCAGATTTAATTCACATGTAGTAATCTTCCATGAAACTAATAATTTACTATTAATAGTTGCATACATGTCAGTTCCAGTGGAGACCCAGTTGAGACAAAGGTTAAAGGGAAGTTGACTATCAGTTGTATTATTAGCAAACTCCCTGGATGAAGTTAAAACACCACGGGATTTCCCATGATACTTTCACAATTGAGAAAGGCTAAAATTCCTAAGGAATAGGGATTTCATTCCTCATGAATTGTGCGAGCAAGGAAGTCTAAATACAGGCTGAGAATTGGCTAAGTGTTGGCTCGATTTTGTCTGGATCAGTGTGAGACGATTAGGAGAGTGCAAGAGACTCTTGTGAGAAGAGTGCATTATAATTTTTTTGTGATTCCTTGGTGAATATACAATAGAATATAGAGGGGTTTTGATCAGCAAGCTTTCCTCGGGAAAATATATGTGTTGTGGTTTGATTTGATTCTTTTTTTACTTATTGTGATTCATGATCATGTTTATTTTCTGTAATAGATTTGTAGATGGATTCAGTATCTTTCTTTAGTAGATCACATAATTGGATTGAATCCATTGAAATACATATTTTTTGTATAATTTCTACATGGTATCAGAGCACAGGAAATCGTTATATTGGAGAATAAATTGAGTTTTTGACTGAATAGAATTCAAATTTTCAGAAGTATTCTTTGGTGTGACAATGGATCAAGATGGCTTTCAATGGCTTGATATTAGAGTATGCACTCAAGGGAAGCTCTAATTATATTGCATGGAAATACATAATGGAGGCAGTGTTGAAATAATTCATTGAGAATGATATTCCCAAGCCCGCGGTAGCATACGCCACTCTTCTTAATGCTTGGCAAAAGAAGGTAGCAAGGGCGAGGAGGATCTTATTGGAGGGAGTACAATACCACATTGTCTCAAGTCTCCATGGAAAAGCGACTCCATATGTAATGTGGAAGGCTTTGACAGATCTGTTTTAGAGTAGCAGTGACCACATAAAATTGGCACTGAAGGAAAAGCTCAGGAAAATCAAAATGGAGAAAGGTGACACTATTCCGAAATATTTAACCAATTTTTTTCGATGTCTAGATGATCTTGGGAGCGTCAGAATTACTATTGCGGATGATGACTTGGTGAGCCTAGCTCTTCTAGGCCTTCCCAAGAGTTGGCATAGTTATTAGAACTATGTTAGGAGGGAGAAGCTGCCAAATTGGGAACGACTTTGGTTGGATTTGGTGCAAGAAGAATTCAGGTGGCATACCAGGTATGGATCTTCATCTAAGACGGATGATGAAGAAAATTGTGCCTTGGCTGGTAAGGCAAAGAAGGTGAATGGAAAGAAATCCTATTCCAAATCTGAGACCGACGAAGAAGGTAAGCAGCATGACATGTCCAGAGTGAAATGTTTTCACTGTCACAAGCATGGAAATTATGCCACTAATTGTCCACAAAAGAAGAAGAACAAGAAGGCTTCAGGATTTGCAGCTAGTGAGGCTTTACCCTCCCAATTTGAGTTGGTCTTCTCACTCATCGCATGCATGGTGTCAAGTGCGATGGGATCGGTGTGGTACTTGGATAGTGGTGCATCTTTCCACATGGTAGGAGACAGAAATTTTCAGTAGCTTGGAGGAGAAGGACCTCCATATGCATATCGAAATGGGTGATGATGGGAGGTACAGTGCTACCGATATTGGTACAATTACCTTCCAGAGACATTCAAGTAAACCCTTCTTATTAAAATATGTAATGCATGTACCAAGCTTGAAAAATAATTAAGTTTCAGTCGCAATGTTGGAGGATAGACGCTATGATGTGGTTTCCAATGAAAGGAAATATTTCCTTCGACACAAAGCCACAGGAAAATATAAGAAGATTGGGATTCATGTGAATAATCTCTATAAACTTGATGCAGAGCATTGCGCAACATTTATGGGTAAAACAGACAAAGTAGTGAGCTAGGATGAGGGTGAGTTATGGCACAAGAGATTGGGCCATCTACACCACGGAGCTTTGAAGGTCATGCAACAGATTTCTATGGGGTTTCCAAAGGGTACTCTTGCACAGATAGACACATGCAAGGGATGTTCCATGGGGAAGTGTGAGAAAGCCATGTGATTGTACCTTGAGAGGGAGCTTGATTTTGATGCAGATGAGGAACTCTTGGTTCCTAAGGATGAACCTCAAGATGTGGAGAAGCCACAAGATGAGGATCATGGAGTGGAAGAAACCACTCATGCATAGACCTCCAGGAGGGGAAAATTTTGAGCTAGAAGGGAAAAGGGAGTACTTGCAACTATACCTCCAGCTGTGAGGTGGGGCGATGTGAAGAATTAATCCAAAGAAGAAATTGGGCAGGGTCCTAGAGATGGTGTGTCTCATGGATCGAACTTGGATATGAGGAGCCCACATTATAGCCGTGGCAGGATCAGTTAGATTGATGCAGTCAGATGTTAGGAAGATAGAAATCATAGTTACAGGTGTTGGATATTGGAGCGCAGATCAGAGTTGGAAGCAGTGCAGAGTGCATGAATGCATATTTCAACAATGTAGAGAGTCCAATAGAAATGTGAAGTAGCTAGTAGCAGTCAGAAGACTCTTATGACAGATGCATTATATTGATTCAGTTGTTTGGAGGCTATTCAGTTTCATAAGTGTTGCATGCAAAAGTTCCATGTGTGAGAAACACTAGAGAAATTTTGCATGTGCGAAACAAAAGTTTGCATGTGAGAAACACTAGAGAAATTTTGCATGTGCGAGAAACACTAGAGAAGTGTTGCATGCAAGAGTTGCATGTGCAAACAACACTAGAGAAGTGTTGCATGCAAGAGTTGCACGTTTCATGCAAGAGGTGCATGTGTGCATGTAAGGACATTCAGAGGTACCAGATAGGGACAGATTGATTCCTTTCTTGTTGAGAGGGAGTGTTGAAATTTGCAACAAGAAACAATGAAATTGGCATCCAGAAACAACATGACAACACACACACTAGTGTGGGACCACAAGTCATGTAGTGATGGGTCCTAGCGATACATTAGTGTGAAAGCCAATTTATTTAATAAATTGGAAATGTGTCTAATTTAATTTTCCCTTAATTAAATTGGACAATAAATTGTAATTTTATCTCATAATCACTTGTAATAGTTAGCTGAGTGTGATAAACTCAGTTAGATAATGAATTTCGAGTTGATGGTGGCTGGTGGGCCATGCAGAGTGATTCTATTAGTTATGGAGTTAAAGTTGTAGTTAGTCCATTAGTTTAATGCATGAGAAATCAGTTAACTCAATTAATTGAATTAAAGTCAGTTGAACTAGTTGTAACTGTTTGTTGCACTAGTGAGATATCAAGTGAATTAAATTAGATTTAATTCACATGCTATGATCTTGCATGCAACTGATGATTTACTATTAATCGTTGCATGCATGTCAGTTCCAATGGAGACCCAATTGATACAAAGGTTAAAGGTAATTTGACTATCAGTTGTATTATTAGCAAACTGCCCGGATGAAATTAATGTAGGTTTTAACCCTGTACATAAATTATTTGCAAACGAATCTTAAAACAGAAAATAAACAATAGCGAGAGCATAAAACATAAAACAAATAAACACAAAGATTTTCCCCTGGATCCCAAATCGGGACGACCAACTTCATTTTTCATTATATTATTTTAGTGTTACAACACATATATATATATACATGCCGAAGCATACATAAACCCCAATCCATTAACCCTGTATTAGAAAATAATCTTAGTTCCCTTGACCGGATCTACAAAATACCAGGGGCCTAAAACCATCATGCCCCAAAACCATGTGCAAACCCATGCACAAAACCATGGGTGGGTCTGCCCACCGGAAAATAAGGACCAAATTTTTTTTCTCAATTCAACGCTCCCCATGTGTTTCGCAACATGGACTAACCGCCTCTCATGGATCCTAACTCTGGTGATTGTAGTGGAGACTAACGCCTACACATTTTGGTCTAACAAAAATCGTGATCCCAACAAGTGGTATCAGAGCAACAGGTCTCGAATTTGAAACTCACTCGGCTCACGTTGGGGGGGGAGATTGTTGGAAATTGGATTCAACGCTCCCCATGTGTTTCATGACATGGAATAACCGCCTCTCGTGGAGCCTAACTCTGGCGATTGTAGCAGAGACTAACGCCTACAGGTTTTGGTCTAACAGCAATCGTGATCCCAACAGTTAAAACACCACAGTCTTTCCCATGATACTTGTGCAGTTGAGAAAGGCTAAAATTCCTAAGGAATAGGGATTTGATTCCTCATGAATTGCGTGAGCAAGGCAGGCTGAAGACAGGCTGAGAACTGGCTAAGTGTTGGCCCGATTTTTTCTGTATCAGTGTGAGACAATTAGCAGAGTGTAGGAGACTCTTGTGAGAAGGGTGCATTGTAATTTTTTCATTATTCCTTGGTGAATATACAATAGAATATAGAAGGGTTTTTAGCAGCAAGCTTTCCCTGGGAAAATATATTTTTTGTGTTTTGATTTGCTTCTTTCATTACTTGTTGTGATTGGGGATCGTGTTTAAATTCTGTAATGGATTTGTACAAGGATTCAATATCTTTCTTTAGTAGATCGCATGATCAAATTGAATCCATTGAAACACATATTTTTGTAGAAATAAAATTAAACTTTTGAAACCTTACATTTTTAACTATTACTACTCCTTTAATGTTGAATTTGATGGTGAAATGATTGATTTTTATGATTTTCACCCTAAGACCTAATAATGATAGTACATGAAATGAGTTGAATTATGACCATGGTGATGTGACTGAGATGGTAATGAATACATTTCAGCGATGAATCTTCAAAATAAGTGCTTTCATGACCAAAACATGAAATGAAAGGAGTAGTGACCTAGACATACTAACCAGTGACCAAATTTTTATTTGAAAACATTTTGAAACCATAAAAATTTTACCTAAGACCCTAACAAAAACTTTGAAAGAGAACATTTGATCACTGGTGACTGGCAAGACTGACAGACACTAATAGATGGCATTCATTTCATTACCACTCTAAGGTTTCATCGGGGTGTTTTAAGAAACAAAATGATAGCATGTATTCATATGGATATTTATATACCTTACATTAGCCATCCCTTCCCTAAACACAATTTTTTCCCCATGAATGCCTTTACATGCACCATAGCAATTACATAGACATGCTTATAAATCATATGCACTTTGTTATTCATTTTATCATGGTTTGAAGATAAAATTATACAATAGATAACTCAATTGCTACATATAATTAGCTTTCACAAAATAGGTTCAAATAAAAATAGAAGGGGGCATGGAAGATGTGTTAATGTATTATGGAGGGAAAACAAAACAAAACAAAATTTGAATTTCCTTTCATTTTGACGATCAATTTGAGGAGTTTAACCAACTCACTTAGACAAGGAATCTCTACCTAGGAGGTGTACCACATTGTCATCACTCCATAATCATCTTAGAATATGTCATACCACACCCAAACATTGTATAGATTCTACAGTAGCACCTCCTTCCACAACAAAAACCCCCTCAATTTGATGGATGGGATCCAAATCCCATTACACCACCTTCCATAGATGTATGATTCCCATCCATTTCTCATCATTCAATGCCTCCTTTACTCTCTACCCACTAAATTCCTTCTGCTACTTCATAAGCAAAGACTCAACACCATGACCAACCTACTCATTCTCATGCAAGCATAATTGAGGCCAACTTGTAGAGAGGTCATGCTGACTTGTCGGAGGAGGCAACAGTGACCAAATTACATGAAATAAACTTTTTTTCTTTGATATAACAATCCCATGAAGGGTCTAATACAATATTAAAAGGACAATGATTCATGCCACAAACTATAAAAGCACTCAATGGGTTCTTTGACCAAGAAAAAAAAAATCAAGAAACCCATGCTTATAAATAAATTTTGTTTACAATAATTTTTCTTTTTCTTTTATTTTGCTAAATACATAAGAATTAAAATAAATTATCAAGACCGATACTAGTTACATTTCTAAACTCTCCCTCTTAAGTAGGGAGGTATTCATAATTTTTCAATCATTACAAGGTTAACTTCAATTTGAAGTGTTCTAAGAAGAGTACAACAACATAAACAATGCTAAATACCATAAAGGAAAAAAGCTACCAAGATATCAACTCAACACATCAAAGATCCAAGTGTCAATTCACCACTCGAAGGATCTAAGTGTCATCACCAAGACACCAATTTAAGGATCCAAGTGTCATCTCTAAGGCACTAATACAAGGTTCTAAGATACTAAAAAGGACTACAGTGTCATAAAGGAAACTTTCCACTATAGGTGCCATCATGCTATAGCCCTGGTATCAATCCAACTGGATATAAATACCATATAGGCATCCATGCCAAGACACCAACCCTTACGTGGATCTAGGTATCCACAAGTTCAAACTCTAAAATGGAGCTCCATACGGCCAAGAAAACCTCCCACTTCGGGATCTAGACATAATCAAGGCCAAACTATAACATGAGATATCAATACCAACCAATCTAATATTTCCTCCCAAGTACGATCATACAAGCACACAACCTAAGGTACTCATCTCTCCCTCTTATCCAAATCAATCCAAGCATTCTTATAAAATATTCAAAACTTCTCAGGGAGAGATCAACACATCAACTACTTTGTCATTCAGTAGAACATATTGTATCCTTACAAACAAAACCAATATTTGTACTTATCATCAACGTGTTAGCATAAAATCTGGGGTCTACAAACATTATGATTGTTGGGAAAATTATGTGTTATAATTCCAACATTAAATTATCAATTTGGGGTTGTAATACTTAGAGGAACAAGCGCGGGTAATGCAGGATCAAAGCATCTAACCTAAACTAGACTGAGAAAAAAAAATTACTTTTTAAGTTCAAAAATATTGTCTCTAGTAATTTTTAAAAAATCATGAAATAAAGAAGAAGAAGTCACACTGAACCTTAAGCAATAACTACATAATTAAACTTAATCTAATCAAAACTAAAACTAAAACAAAAAATTCTTTAGACTAAGAAAAAGCAAGGAAACTAAGCTAAATGAAATCCAATTATTAATCTAATTCCAAGGACATGAGAAATAAACAAGCATAAAAATGAAATGTAATTCTATTTAAACTAACTGTATTCTGTACCTAAGTCAAAAAACCAATATTTGAAGCAATTAAACTTAGAAAACTCTGATTTCTATCAGCCTTCAATATTATTGTCTCTTATGCTAAAGAAATAAGAAAATTCCAATCAAATAAAATCTGGTTGTTGGGCCTAGGTCCCAGGGCACATAAATTAAAAACTTTCCATCTTATAGACGAAATACACAACCTCTATTTACTTTCACACTAGTTGTGCTTAATGCAAGAATTAAATCTCCATTCTGGACTTAATGCTATCATGAAAAACTCATTGCAACTTAATCTATGAAAAACATTCAATTCGAGACTCCTAATCCATATGAAATAAATCACTCGAAAGAAAAATCATTCTTCATAATCTTGAAACTCATAATTGAAATTCAAAATTAAATGAAAAACATATCAAACTTATACTAAATTTATGTCTCTACTACACAATTAAATTCACACCCAGATTTACTCTACAGGGAAATGCTTACTCGATGAAGAAAAACAAGAAAGCTTTTAATCAAAAGAGATCTAATTGATGAACTAAATCTTGGGTTAAAAAAAAATTGGTTTACAATTATTTCAAAAGGACTTCGCACCATTCGCACTCATTTTACACACTAACAAAATTAACATATTTAATTCAAAAGTCTAAGTCTTATTCTAAGTCAGAACTATAATAATCAAACTTTCAGGAAACCTCTAATTCAATTAAGCCTTGTTCTCAAATGAACTAACTCCAGAACCAATCAAATTAAATTGCATTCAGTTTCAAATTCTTAAGAACTACTCAGAGCAACATAACATTATATATTCGAAAAATGAAAAGAGTATAAATCTATTTCATTCTCGGCTTATAACACGGCAATTATCTCTTGTGTCACTTCCAAGTCATGAATAATTTTCAACAATCTGCACTCTTGAAAGAAATCATACACATCTTGAGCATCATGATCGAGTATAACTCTTGCCAGTCTTGAACATTTGAAGAATGAGATCTATGATGTTTGACTCAAATTTACAAGACATAGTTTTGAGTATAGAAGCGAATCTAGATTTTACACAACAATTATTTCACTAAAATTCACACTTTAAATATATGTCATATGATATAAATGAGATATAGAACTTGTCTCCAAGTTGTGGTGGGCCCTTGCCACTCCTAAAGAAATTTTAAGTTAATTCAATGCGATTAAAAATTGAATGGAACCATAATACTCATAGATATTTAATGTCAGATCAGAATTCTATTAAAGTTCATTTCAAATGTCATATACATCATCAATGGAATATATTTTGAGCAAAGCGTAATTGCACAAAAACTACTCAATAATCTTCTTGCTCTGCCTCCTGTACAACAACTATTCCTCCGTGTATCTTCTCCCCAAGACACAGAGCATATCGAGCCTTAAAAATTTTAAACTAATAGAGGCTAAATCTTAACTAATTAACCATAAGAAGAAAATATACAATTATAAAACTAATCCAGGCTTGTGTGAAATCTCGTGAGTTATCCTCCATATTAATCTCAACCTAACTGGTTGGGTCCTGTTCTTAGCAAAAAAGATCTCTTCCATTCTTAGCATAATTGATATATTTCTGAGCTTGAAGAGATTCTTTTGATTGATTTCAGATTAACTGATTTGGGTCTTGTTGTGTGTAACAAACTGTTCCCTTTTTTAGCACAAGATTTTTATCCAAATCGTTGTTGTGGCCTGGATCTAGAATTTATAAAGAAAGTGTAAGCCCTTATTAAACATAAAATTCCAAGAAAATAGAGATGGAATATGTAAGGAGGAAGATATATATTACATTTAAAAGAAACCATAGTGTTTAAGGCTTCGTATTTAGCCCTATTTTTAGGGACCTTTTTAGATATGTCCTCTCATACATGCAATATTTCCTACAATTTGAATTTCAACTACACAAAAGAGGAAGAGTGTTGATCCACCCTTGCACTACTACTAGTGGCACTTCACCCACCATTAATAACCATTAGAAGGTGTACTTCTAGATGAATCTAAGTATGAATACATGATTAGATGGTGGTGTGATCTAGATATCCCCTTCATTTTTTTCCCACTCATCTTATTATGAACCTATGCTAGATGTAACATTTGATGTTGGTAAGGGTTTCAAAGGCCCTAGTATGGACTCCCTAAGGGAGTCTCTTTTATAGAAATAATTTGGATCCATAAATGATCAATTGAATAGCTTTAACTAATCATGAAAAACAACAAGATGTACATCATGTCATTTAATGGATGGGGTGATGGAAAATATGGTGACGTAATTAATTTCCTTATTTATTATGCACATGGAAAAAAAAAAATTATATAAATGGATGTATCGAATCAAGTGAAGGATGAAAAATTATAAATTTAGTGATTAGATAAGATTGTTCTAATGGTAGGGTGGAGAATTTTCTAGAGGTTAGAATTAATAATGCCACTAACTATGTTATTGTTGGAAATATGTTGGAGTAATAAAATCAAACCACATTATTAACCCCATCTGATGCATAATCCCTACATATCATGCTTGAGGACATAGGAAAATAGGTGTAGGTGAATAATATTGTAGATCATACTTGTTATGCGGCATATACTACTGTGTACAGGAGTATCTATCCTAGACCTAGTGGCATTGTCTAGAACAACAAAAAGAAAATAATATAATGTTTCCCTTAAAGTAATCGAACAATGAGATGAGGCTTACTTGGTATCTATCACTAGCTTCACTCTCTTCCTGTATTGTACGCTCCAATCCTAGCTCTGATTTCTATAATTATAACCTGCACATACACACACAACAAGCCAAAGATCTGCAAAATCTATGTAGCATTATCCAATCACTCTATTAAATGGATAAAAAAACATTGAAACATATGAATATAAACATAATATATAGGAAAAAAATGTACTCTTTGTATTAATAGAAATGGAGAAAGTTACAATCAAATATGGAATTTGATCATGTAGAGAACTCCCCAAGTTTACTTGTCCTTCCTTGCCACAAAGCACACCTCTATGTCACCTTAATGCGTGGAATGATGAATCTCTTAAGTCCAAATCAGCATCATGAGGGTAATCAAACTCCAAAATCCAACCCCTAGCTTGTGGATGGCAATAAATAAATAGGAGAGGATTGTAGTTTGGGAATTCTTATCCATTTACCAATCTAGGCTTGAGATCTACTCTTGATGGGAGGATGAGCTCAAGGGATAATAGGTGAAATATCCAAGGTATAATTAGATAGGATTCGATGTTATTATCCAAGTTAAATGGTTGAAACAACTCCTGGAAGCTTATGGAAGAGGAAGCTTTGAGATTATTTTTATTTTTCCTGAATTCCTAGAATCACCACACCCCCATCAAGGGACAACCTGCTAATGATCAATGCAGGTGAAGAATGGAGAAACCTACATTGAACGCGGGTACCTAAGGGACTAGGGAGAGTCGTGCCTAGGTATTTGTGTAGGGATGATGACAAGGTGTTCATGGATGTTGATTTATCCAGTTTGCAGGCATATTGACCAAATGTGACAAAATTTCCTATAACAAATTGCCCCCTAAAGCGAAAAGTCAAAAATGAAAACTAATTAATGTAGTGCTTTACTTTGTGACAAGTTCATATCAAGAACAACTGGTCAAGATCATCATTTGCTACAATACATTTACATAATGATGTATTTTTCTGAGGGAGGAAACCCCATACTCAACACTTAAGCTTAACATTACATGTACAATGATAAAAAAAGTCGTGTCCACTGATGACAAAGTGTAGATCCATGATTGGGTGATTGTATGATCATAGCCATCATACTTTGTAATCTTGTATTAATCCTAAAATCATAGCCTCGATGGATGAAAATAGATTTGGGGTATTTTATCTCGTTCACTCGATCATCCAATGTATGAGTCTAACCATGTGAATCAATGATCTAAGGTCGAACATGGTAGATACCATATGATTACCAACCAATAATGTAAGTCATTAATAGAAGTGATAGAAACCATCGATTATGTTAATGGCTCACAAGGTACCATAGTAAAATATGTATGGTGTGAATGAATGAGTTGAATTCAAACACCACACAAAATCTGTCGATGGAAGGTCAATGATGAAAACTTGTTTCCGAGAGAAAGGAAACTTCCCATTGATGTATGCAAGACCCAAGGTACTGAAGGGAGTTTCTAAGTTAACTTTTTGGATAATGAGATAATTTCAATAGGAATAAACCCATCATAGGAGGGCCTTGATGTATCCCCCATCAGCGACACGAAACAAGTATCATGATTTTAGATAGAATGACTCTTATACGAAACTAGTTGAGGAACAACATACATGAATGTAGGCTTAATAGTATTGTAGCAGAGATCAGCTGAAGGAATTATCTTGAACACATCAGTGAAACTGAATGGATTTGGCAGCATTGACGCAAAACCAAAAGTGGAGGTTTTGAAATGGTGTGATGAACTAAAAGACAAGAAGATTTCCAAACCCAACATCCATGGAGATGAAGTGAAATATTTTCATCTTCAAGAGCGACTCGCTACCATAATAGGTAGAGTTTCACATATTCCCAATTTCCCCAACCATATTTTTTTAGTACATCTTAATTTTTTAGCAAGCTTTAGGAGGATAAAATATGCTTGATCTGTAAGTTCATCCTTCAGATGAATCCCTCTGAGTATGTTTAAAGAACCCTGATAAGGAGTGGTTCGGTCCCGTGATGATCGACGATTCCTTCATTGTTTTATTTTTTTACGAGTATTTTTATCACAAAATTGCTTCTGATAGGCTGCTAATTAGAGAATCTCATGTAACTATTTCAAACCAATATTGTGACTGAGGCTTAGTCTCCTTAGTCTGAGAGGGCTCTCTCAAGGGTTAATGATATTGAATAAAAATGTAGATGGCTAACTCTATTTAGGAAATAACTTGCTTATGATGAGTGTAGGTTGAAAATCATATCAGTATGTAAACATTGGGATTATGGAGTCAACATATTCAGTGATTCAGTGAGTTAACTTGACATGGAAGCTGAGGTAGGTCTGAGTTTTTAGTATTAGGACACACACACTAAAACAGGAAACTACATAGTCAATTCATTTATAAAGGAAGTCAAAGCATTGCAAGAATGAATTCTGAGTATTATAAATCAAAACCATTGCAAATGAGATACATAAAAGGTATAGATAAGATAGGTAAGCACTAAAAACTCATTCATAATCTCAGGTTGGTCAAGTAACAAACCTTTATATTGTTGAAACAGTCAATTTACAATAAGCTGCAATTTTGCCAAAAATCTCCAACCCTTGACAAATTTGACCCAATGGCCTTTAATAGACTTGTTACATCATGAGATGATCTCCCTTTCTAGCTATATTCATCAAATTTTTTCCTAATGACACCTTGCATAACCATAAAACATCAACTTAATGACAAACAGACACGTATCCTACTTGACAGTCCTTTTCCTAATAGGACTCAAACTACCCATTATTGCCTTTAAAAACCTTATCTACTAAAACAATTACATTCTTTGAAAAGTATGCTTTCACATGTTCAAATTGAGATGATGGGATTCATCACTTTATGACCACTTAACTGACCTCCTCAAAACTAGGAAACAAAACCCTGTTTTTTAGGCAAATGGTCTTCTTCTTCCAAAAATACTTTGGCTGTCATTTTTTCTTCAATTCATGGTCCTTGAGTGTTGAATAATTTCTTGTCATGGTCTTTAACCCTTCAATAATCTCTAGATGCCCAAAAAATCTCCAAAACCTTCTAAAAAGGCTCAAATACAGTACGCTACGAAAGTAAGGCAGTTTTGTAGCATACTTTCGTAGCGCTACAAAAATTCCATTAACCCTCAATATTTTTTATTATTTTATTTTGCATAGTCTTCATCATCATTATACATATCTCTCACACCAATTTCACCTCTTGACAGCAGCCAAAACTGGTTCAAAAAGTAAGAAGAACAGCTACAATAGTTTTGAAGTGTTTTGTTGTCCTTCAAGCCCAGGCACGCTACGAAACTGTTGAAAAGTGCTAAAAATGCAGATTTTTGTGTAATTTTTGAAAAATGAACCCTGTAAGTGCCAAAATATTTTCTCTAACATTTCATTAGCCTTAAAAAACGATAAACCAACTCACCTTATCATCCTTGAGGAATTTCTTCCTCATTTACTATTGGTTGAGCTATTAGCTCTTCAAGAACTGACATTTTAAGCCCTTTTTTCTCTAACTCTTCATGAATTAGTTCAAGTTTCTCTTGAAGGTATTTAACCTGGTCTTTCAATATTCTATTGGTGTCTTTCAACTGTGTGTTCATCCTCCTGACATGTTTGGCCTCTTTCCTTGCTAGAATAGTCCATTTGATGAGTTGTTGTGTGATATCCAAAGTCTTGGAGACAGTGTCAACCTGTTCTTCCCAAATTGCTTTCATATTTTCAAATTGAATATTCTCTACATTGTGTTTCCTTTCTTCTCTTTTCATGACAACAATTTCATGATTGGCTAATTTCATTTTTTCTTCAAGGAGCTACCACTCTGTTTTTTCCATAACCTTCTATTTTCCCTTCTTTGATTTGCTTACTGTATCTTTCTTTGGAGGTGATGATAGGTAAATAACCTCCACAAGGTGGATTTGAGCTAGTATGTTAGTGAGTGGTTGAACTTATTTCTTTGCAGATTTAGCCTTCTTTAACTTCTACCCACCTTCCTCTATAAACTAAGCTTGAACAATAGGACTTTCCTCTATGTCAACGGCATGTAAAATATCCTCCAGATTTCCCTTAGCTTCTGCTCTATCTTCTACAACCATTGTTTTCTCTTCTAACACCACTGTTTGGCTCCTTGTCATCGTTTTGGATCCTTGTTTACTAACAGTTTGTTTTTGTTTTGCAGGTTTGACCACTTTTGACTTATTTTTGTAGGTGGGACAGTTGGTGTATCAAGACTCTGCATTTTCTCTGGCTCCTTCATAATTTTTTCACTTGTTATGCTCTTATAGGTTCACTTGGTTCTGCTACCAATGATTCCCTCTGTTCTACTGCTAATGGTGATGGAATTCTCCTAGACTTAGGAGTTCTTGAAGGAGTAAGACCATCTAGCTCAAAACCACTAACAAACAAGAATGAGGACCAGTCTCTGCCTAACCTTTGAAGTTCATATAAGACCAATAATTTCATTAAACCGTGATGAAATAAATAAGTCTCACTCCCCTCAGACTTTGCTTGGACCTTATCTGCGATTTTTTACAAACTTCTATGCAAATAGAAAGGAAAATCAATGGAAATCTTACAAGTAAAGTGCAGAAGTAATTTGAAATGATATGAGAACACTTTGTGGTATCGGCCTTCACAAGTAAATTACTTTTAGATAATGAGCAACAAATTTGAATAGTTGTCTTTTATGTAACTTCTTGGAATAGCATTAGTGAGATCCATTTTAGTATGCTCAGGCTTCATGAACTCTTTGGAGTGCTCCATGTTAAACTTGAAACCTTTGAACTAGTTCTCCTAAACTCTTGGAATCTCTATAGTAGCAGCAATAACCTCTGGTGTGATAGAAAAATTGAGCATTCCCACTTTAGTGGTTGTTCCACTAAAATTCAAAGCAAACTCTTTGGACACTTGTGTATGATAGCCCTGTAATTTCTCACAAAACTGTAGGAAACCTGATCTTCTGAAATATTCTACTATTTTTGGGTTTTCATTGATCAAATTCATGTCTACAGGTTCATATCTCAGGCATTGGCCACCCTTGTTAGTCCTCATTTTCTCCACCATGGTTTCTTCAATGTCTTCACAGCCTCGCTTGATGATTTTATGCCTCGTTTGATAAATTTGCAGCCTCACTTGATGATGCTCACTGTAATCCTTTTAAAACACTAGCCACAGCTTTGGTTTAGTGCACTAGCTCTCCAGATCTCAATATCACGCAAGAAAGAATGAGAAATAAGAAATGACTGAATTGTGAAAGGATTTGAAGTTTTGTTGTCTCTTCATGACCTTATGATGACTCATACTTACCTAAACTGATCATGATGACTGCAGACCTGAGCATGTACCTTGGATTTATCCCTCCATGACTCGAATGGAATCTAACCTACTCATTCCCAACAATTTTCTGACACCTAACAGGTTGAATGACAAGACTGACAGAAAACCGTGCCTTCGTAGTTTTTAGTGTTAATTTGACTGTTTTCTCTATGAAACTATCAGCAGTTTCGTAGCGAAAAGTGACTTTTTACAGTGTATTTCGCTACGAAACAGTGGTTTCTTGGCTAAATTGGCACTTTCAGTACAAAAAAATTGGAAATTGAAATCAATCAGAAAATGATGAATGATGTGAGATGAGGGAGTTTGAAAATGAGTGGGTTTAGACCTTAGGGTAACCTAAAACAAGAAAAAATTAATATTTCCCTTGAACAAGCATAAAAATGAATCCTACAACCTAATTTTTTGACACATGAATCTATCTATCATTGTCAAAATGATGTTTCATTTTTTTTTTGGTGATAACAAGTCCAATGAAGGTAAAAATTTGACATCTTTTTCATGTTTAGAGAGTTTTTAAAAGAGGTGAAAAAGAAAACTCCAAAGGTTCATTTTTGTAGATAGTCCATTCAATCTGAAAAGGCAGAAAACAATACCCAAGAGAACCTCTTAGCCATTTTTTACTAAGGTGTTCCTTTTTTGTAAGTAGTCTATCTCAGTTGGGAAAAGGGTTAAACTTATACTGAGTAGATTTATTTTCCTTTACTTTAACGAGTTCAAAAATACAAGTGCTCGACAAACTTTTCATGTTTAGGAGGTATGAAAAGAGCTGAAAGAGGACTCCTCATGGAGGAACGAGTGGTATAACAGGTAGAAATTGGTTATGATGATGATGGAATTACTCAAAACACGTATAGGTCAAGAGGTTGGATAATAAGACCACTCATTACAGTAATTCCATAGGAAAGGGTAAAAACCAAGTGAAAATGTATGATCAGAAAATCAGATGGTGACGATGGAATGAGAAAAGCAAGGCTCATCTGGAAGAAACGGGTTTGTAAAATAGAAATCACAGAGAGGATGAGAATGGTTTCATTTTTCCAGAAGCTTGAAGCATGGATAACTATGCTTGAGATTTTCTTCATCTTTACACAAACTTGAAACAAGAAAAATCTGTGTGAGTACTTGGTAGCTTAATTTTTACAAGATTGAAACGGAGAAACTATGCTTGAAATAAGTTTGCATTTGAGATAGTGACTTATTATGACACATTCCCCCCAAAATTCATTTCATTCCCTAAGTAGACTACTAGTGACGGTGACTAAGAGGTGGATGGAATGATGGTTCAATTAAAAGGATCAAGTGAAAGACTCAACTAGGAATTCCCAGAGATCTAACCAAATACTTAATTGGAGGAGATTTGTTTTGCCATTCTTTATAAACTTGACATAGAAAATAACTAAGCTCATGACTCATTGCTTCATTTTTTAATGAGATTGGCCATGAAAAACTATGCTCATGGCACATGTTTCATTTTTGAGCTTGACACAAGAAATGGAGCGCACTCAGATGACCTTGTTTCATTTTTTAATAGAGATTGACATAAGAAAAGACTTTTTTCTCATTATAGTCCCCAATTTTTTATCGGAATCTATGACTACGCGGAGTATCTTCACAGAACAAGTGGCCTAGTCAGAACAACGGAAAGTAAAGAATATGATGTTTCACTTAAAGTAATCAAACAATGAGATGGCGAGTTACTTAGTATATATGTGTTTCAGTGCTCTTCTTGGCTTGTATGCTCCAATCCTAGTTCGGATTTCTATAATTACAACTTGCACATACAAACACAACAAGCCAAAGACCTATGACATCTATGTGGCATTATACAATTAATTCATTCAATGGATCAACAAAGCATTGAAACATATGAATATAAACATCATATATAGGAAAACAATGTACTCTTTGCATTAATATAAATGGAGAGAGTTACAACCAAATATAGGATTTGATCATGTATAGAACTCCCCAAGTTTATTTGTCCTTCCTTGTCACAATGCACACCTCTATGCCACCTCAATGCATGGAATGATGACTCTCGTGTGTCTAAAGCAACAAGCCTACCCCCATTTATTTTAAAATAGGGACCCCTTTAGATTTAATTAGAAAATCCTTTAAAGGTTCTTCAAAGACTTAGAAACAACTTATCTCAAAGCACACTCTTTTATCATATTTACTAAAGAAGAATCTATAAATCTTGCGAGTTGCGAAACGCGCCCTCTTAAAATTCTTACTCTATTTTTTCACATCGCACTTTATTTAGTTAAAGATTAGAACAAAACAATAAAATTCGCGATCGCCGCGGACCCAATAGGGCGAATGAACTCGAATATATAATCTCTTTCGCATTGCGTCCACTTTTAGGCTTTCGCAAATCACACCGCGCGTGGATTATGATTTAAACTTCAATGTATTTCTTAAAAATTGCGAAATTCGATTTGCGCAGATCACATTTTGCAATTTATAAGAAACAATCACGAAAAATTATAAGATATGATTGCAATTTGCGCATTTATTATTTCCAGTGTGTGAAAAGTGACTTATGTCATTTTGAATTGAATTCTGATCTTAACGGATTTAATACAAGGATAAGTATTGCATGCGAAGCCACACGAAGCCATGCCTAGCATTTAATTTTGAAATCATGAAGGAATTATGAGGATATGACTGATCGAATTGATAGTTTTTGTGTAAAACATCTCTTCACAGTTTCTGTTATATGATATATTTTGTTTCACTTTCAGGAAAGCAGTTATTGAATCGAAAGAGTCTAAAATGAGTAAGAAATGCAAAGAAGTGCCTCAAGCATCGTATACAGAGGATACATAAATGCCTTCGCTGTTTTCAGATATTGTTTATGGCATCACATCATGGGAAGCTATGTATAAAATATTTGAAGATGAAGGGCCAAAGGTGATAACGAAGATTTCTGCAACAGGCACTTACTCCACTTCCGACTCAACTTTGTTTGATGTTGCATGTTCATTCATTCATAAGATAGCAGCAAGGCCAAAGCTCATTCCTTACACAGATATGATCAAATGGGCAATCGATAATTTGAATATTGAAGACAGAGTGTTTAATAATTCCAGAGGAGAAGTCATGGGCTCATTTAAAGCTAAAGACTTGGCAACTATGTATCATTTTCCATCTCCACAACAGAGGTATGACAATGTATATGTGCAAAGTTTTAAAGCTAAGCACCCAGATATGATCAAATTCATTCAAGAATGGAAGGACAACGAAGGAAAACTAAAGCAAGAAAAGTCTAGTACGTACCCCATTGCACAGATCTCGCAACCTTTTTGCTATGCTGCTGGTATGTTATGTAGGTTATTCGGTAGACAAAACAGTACTAGGTTTGCTAGAGACTGGGTTCCCTTGATTGACGCAATCATCAACTCATCCATTTTGAATTGGGCAGATCTATTATCCAATTACTTAGTTAAACACATTACTGAGTATAGGAATAAGAAAACAATTTTGTCTCAAGAAAACTCACCCTTTTTTATGTCTGCCTATGTTATGGATGCCATCTATTTTCATTCTACATTTCCAACTATGGGTTGGAAATGGACTTCCAAAGAACCTGCCCCAATCCATATTTATCACGAAGAACTTGGGATTCCAAATACCACCTGCATTTTTATAAAGTCTGTTATGGAGTTATGATGCCAATGTATCAGATGATTTCTAATGAAAATATCCCTAGGGTTTCCAAATAATTCAGTAGGGATATTGTTCCTACAGCTCGATGGTTTGCTGAAGATAAATTTACAAATGACCGAGTATTTGGAAGCTCTTCTCTTCCACATGTTTTGCCATACAATGTTCCAGACAGGTTGTTCAAGAGAGAGATTGTTTATCAGCTTGTTAATGGTGTTACTAAACAGTTGAAAGATGAAAAAAAGGAAATTTGACCTTTTTTTCCTGTACAGTGCAGTTATTTCTCTCCGGCAAACATTGGTCACACATGCAAAGAAGTGCCTAATGTGTAGATATTAAATCTTGCATTTATGCCTGGGAGACTGTATGATCCTGATGATGAAATTAAAAATTATATGGCAAGACTTAAGACAAAGCCTTTTGTCAAGGAAGAATATATGTTTGATTACTTCTTTCAAGGAGTTGAAGTTTTTTTAGATTTTATTAAAAGGATTTCAAATGAATCAAGTCAAGAAGATATTCAAGCCTTTCAAGAATACAGAAATGAGAGGCTAAAAAAATGTCCCTTTAAATTTATTTATCATGGAAGATGAAAAGAATACTCCAAGTGTTAGCATTGATGAAGAAATGAAAGATAATTCTGAAAATGAATCCAATCAATCTCAACAGCAATCTGAAAAATCTGAGGATGAGTCTGAAGTCATAAAAATGAATTTGGAAATTGATCAGGTAATTAATGAATTAGAGTTGCATGAAAAGCAAAAGAAAAATGGCACTGAATTGAATTCAGAAGAAGTTCAAAATGATTAAATCACAACAGATCAGTCCAAGTCATCTGAAGGAAAATACCTTTCAAATGAATGGGAAGAATTTTCCCAAGCAATAAACACCCCCAAAGAAAAGATTATCACTGATCAAGAAGCAAATTTCCAAACACCTGAGCCTTCTCGAAAGATAGTTCAGACTATTAATCCTTTGAAAACAGTTCCAACAACTCAAAACAAAGAAATCATTCCAGCTTTTTCAACAGATCAAATAATTTTGCAAATAGAAGACATTCCTTCATTAGATATCTTCTATAGTCCTAGCCATAAAGTTGTAGTGAAAAGAAATAAGAGGAAAAGAGTTTATGAAACTCTTAAATCTACAGATGAATCAATTGACGTTCTCTGGAAGGATTCACTTGAAGATCCTATTGAACATTTAACTAAGTTATCTCAGTATGCAGGAGCTTATGCTACAACCACTGTAGACAAAGCAACTCAAGTTAAAACTTTGTTAAGGCAAAAGGATTACAGGATACAAGAGTTGGAACATTTATTGGATGCAGAGAAGGTTAAGACTACAGAATAGATCAGAATGAATTCAGAGCAGTTCCCTAAAGATATTGAGAGGCTTAAGCTAGAACATGATGCACAACTTGAAGAGAAACAGGTACACATGGAGAAGACTTTAGCAGAATTACCAAAGCAATCACAATCAGAAAGATTTGTTAAAGAAGCACTTGATATAAATACCATGTTAAAGAAACAAAAAAAGGTATTTTTTTATCAAGAAACCATGATTTATTCTCACTGTGATTCAAATAAAATAATGATTCAACAAATTGCTATCCAAAATCTTGAATGTGAAAAAATTCAGAGTCAAATTGAAGAATATATTCAATGGCAAGATTCAGATGCTGGAAAGAAGGCTAATCTACCTCAAGTAGATAAATTTCATAAGGAATTATTTTTTACAGAGTGGAAGACACAAATTGCCAGAGAAAAAAAAGCAACAGCTAAAACATCCAGTAAATCAAATGAAATTATACAACATTTGTGTGATCAATTATTCAAAATAGGAATTTTGGAAGAAAACACGTCTGATATGTTTTCAATGATCAAAGAAGTAGAGTCAAGATGGATTCAACAAGTAGATTAGCAAGAAGAGATGATCAAGAAAATTGACAAGTTTGATCAAGAAAATTCTTTGAATTTTATGATCAAACTATATCATCAACAACAAACGCTTTAGTTAATCACAAAATCAGCCCAAAGGTCACAATCAACAATTTCAAATGCTATATTCAAGGATAAGATTCTCTCACGAATATCTCAACCACCTCAGCTCAAGACTATGCTAGATATATGCAAGTTACGTGACCACATTCAGCAGAAGAAGAAGGATCCTTAAAATCAAGATTGTCAGTTTGTTTAATTTCCTAGATTATAGTTCAAGATAGGTTTTATAGAGAGAGGTTGTTTGAAACCTCCTCTATATTTTTGTAAAGTATTTAATTTAGTTAAGTAGTTAATTGTAGTATTTAAACCCTTCTCATGCATTTAGAGAAGGGTCCTAAATTTTATTGAGAACATTTGCAAAGAAGGCTTAAGTTGTAAGTAGGTTTGTAAGTGTCTTGATGAAAGAATGGAACACGACCTTATTCAGTTATATAAATCATCTTGTTGATCAATGTTGATTCACTTTGGCTTGGCTTTTTTATTGAAGAATTGAATATGACCTTTTATCATTGATCTGATAAACAGGACGACAAACAATTCGTACTAATATCATGTATGCTATTACTGTTTTGAATATTAATGATGAACACAACTTTCATGAATCATATGTCGAATTAATTATTTATGTCTGAAGTATCTGTTTCATTAATCGTACAGTATATAGGAAGAAATTAGTTATTTTATATATGGTCATTACATAAATGTGATATGTCTTTCATATTCTTTTTGATTAATTAATCTTTTCAAAAGGAATTATTCTACACAGTTATAATTCTATTTAATCTGCAATGATTTCAAAACATATTAGATAATTATCCTCCTAAATCACATTTGAGATACTTTACCCGGGTTAGATTAAGTTTATTTTAAAGTATTTCAATTAGAAGTAAAGTTGTTTAGTTTGTAGTAATTCATAATTTTTAAAATGTTTTGGTAGAAATCTCACAAATCATCACACAAACACCAAAACCGGGAAATTGGTCCCAACACCTCCAGTCGGAGCCACTACCCCAAACGAAAAAGGAGCTGCTTTAAGGTCCAGACCGGGTGGTTATCCCCCTTTGTTGTTGCCACGGATTTCTGAGGCCTCAACATTTTTGGAGCTAGAAGGATGGCATGACTATGAATGGCAGATAAATCTAAAATTCAAAGCCCTCATAAGATTCTATCTCCCCAAAATCATTCTACCATTTCCCGATCATGATCTGAATCACCAATTCAAAAATCGGAAGTAGTAGAAACCTTTCTTTCGTCCCCTGAAATTTCACGTCACCCATATACTTCAGAATTCATTCCTGAATCCCCCGAAGTACAGTCTTTAATTCAACAATTGGAATGAATATCTATTTCTGCTGAAAAGCCTATTAATCGAGAAACATCTGAAGAAAGTGTTACTTCTCTATTTAGAGATACTGGTATTCTAACTCGAGCTAGAAGTGAGAAGCTTGGAATTCATCCTTTTGAGTTTCCTTTAGAATCTCATCGCAAAAAAGTTTCTCAAATATCCAGATCAAAATTAGACACAAGTGAAGTCACATCAAATATCCCTTCGGTTATTCCTTCACACTCTTCTAATCCACCCACATCTTCTATACATTCCATTTCTTCCACTCAGATAATTAGTGCTGTCACAAGTAGTACTGTTCCAGTTGTAAGTTCTTCTTTCATCACCTCTACTTCTGGATCTACTTCTACATCTTCTCAAAATCCAAATCCAATTATGGCTACTCAACATTGGACAAATCTTGGTGCTGTGCTAATAGCAAATCCTAATGCTCTTCCAGATCATCCAGAAAAATGGTTACCCAAATATAATCCTGATGATGGTCTTCCTGTTGAAGAACACATCAATAATTTTATGTTAGCCATGAACTTAAATGGAATCGTTCATGAAGATGTTGTAGTTAGATTGTTTGCATATACTTTGCAAGGATCTGCAAGATCTTGGTATTTTTCTCTTCCAGCAGGATCTATTGGTAATTAGGCAACTTTTGAACAAGTTTTTCTTGCGAAATTTGGAGATGATAGAACTGTTACTTCTTTGATCAATGCTCTTTCCAATCTTAAAATAAATTTAGGTGAAAAGGTCAAAGATTTCAACTCCAGATTCAATAGATTATTAAATAAAATCCCAAATGCTTCAAAACCTGCTGTTGGTGTACAAATAGAATGGTATATTTCTTCTTTACCCTCGAATATAGCCATTTTTGTAGATAGGGCTAATAAAGTCACTCTTTTAGAAAATATGAAAGAAGATCTTACAGTAGAAAAAAGAATTTTAGCATTGGAGAAACGAACAGAATCAGAAGAAAGGAAAACAAAGAAAGTGACATTTAGTCAAGATTCCAAAAAGAAAATCTCAAAAGATCCATTTGATCTTGAAGGTCTTCAAAAAGTATTAAAGACTATGTCAAATGATATCATAGATATAAAGAAAAAAGTTGCTGAAAATTCAGCTGCTAAAAAATCATTTCGTTCATTTAAAAAAAATCCTTCTTCCACTCCTAAACCCCCAAATGAGATTTCAAATGCAGAATCTGATCAAGATACTGAAGATCCCTCACCTTCTGAAATGAATTAGAATCTGAAGAAGAAGTTGAATTAAATGGTTTATGGGATTTCATTCTTTCAACAGAGGAAGAATGTGAAGCTATGCCTGTATCAACAAGAAGTAAACCTTCTTCAGATCCAATTGTGTCAAATCCCAAACAAAATTCTATCACCTCAAAAGACAGAACCAAAAAATATAAAACTGTGCAAACAAATTCGATTTCATCAGATCCTTCTAAAAATTCTAAAACTTTGATTGTATCAGATACAGTCGAATATAATATAGTAGAATATATTAAAAAGATCAAGGAAAATATCTCGTTACATGAAATTTCTAAACTCAAACAACAACAAAATGTTTTGCTTAGAAAACTTAAAGCAATTCCTGTAGAACCGATACAACCACCAGTCATAGCACAAGCCTCAAAAGATATGGGAAAACCTCCATCATCTGTCAATAAAGTAAATGCTAATGATCTTGTTTTGATTGGTGATAGATCTATCTCTCAAACTCCTCCTCTTCTTTTGACTTATGAATTTTTTAACAAGAATGTTCATAATTGTCTTATTGATTCAGGAGCTTCTTCAAATATTATGCCAAGAACAGTGTGTACAAAATTAAATTTTACTCCTCAAAAAACATCGGTACATATAGTTCAGTTGGATAGAACTAAAGTTGAAGTTATTAGAGAAATGTTATCGGTATCTATCAGATTATCATCTAATCCAAAAGTTTCACAAGTGATTGATATTTTGGTCGCTGACATTCTTGAATTCTATGGTCTCATTTTAAGCGGGGATTATTCTGAGAAATTACATGGGTATTTTGCTACTGATTGGTCTCACATGTGGTTACCATATAATGATAAACCAAATCAAATCAGAATTGAACGTGAGAAATTTATGAAACATACAGTTACTGAATTGGAAGGACCAAATGAGCCTATAGATTTTACCAATAATATCATAGGGAATTATTCAATAGAATCATTCCTTGGATCATTTAATGCTCAGGTTTCAACTTTCGAAACAAATATTGTTACTTCTCAAATTGAAATTTTTTCTCAAACAGATTCTTCTAGATAATTCCTGATCAATCTTTATTTTGGACTCTAATTTTTTACGGTTCAAAATCAGAAGATGGTGCAGGAGAAAGTTGTGTTTTAATTGATCCTCAGAGAGAGAATACAATGCTAGCTTGTAGACTCGAATTCCAATGCACAAATAACACTGCTGAATACGAAGCATTGATTCAAGGTATGTACAAAGCCATAGGATTGAATGTTAAATATTTGCAAGTATATGGAGATTATGAAATAATAGTCAAACAAGTTAGAAATATGATTCATTGTATTTCTGGACATTTGAGACATTATCAAACATTAGCTCAGAATCTCATTTCTCATTTTACAGCATTCAATATCTCCGCAATTCCTAGATTACAAAATGCGAGTGCCGATTTACTTTCTAATGTAGCATCTAGAATTATACCACCCGAAGAGTTTAGCCCAAATAGATTTTCAATTGAATTAATTTTTAGACCATCCATTCCTAACAATATTACAAATTGGAAAGTATTCAATAATGATGCAGAGATAGTATACTTTCTTACATCAGATAGAGCTTATGAAGGTCAAATATTGGATGAAAATGAACATGATTTACAGATTAAAGACCAAATAAACAATAATCCGATTCCTAATTCTGTAGTAAAAATGGAAGATTTGTATGATTTGAAAGATAGGTTTAAAAAGGTAACCAATTCAAAATTTCAAAGTTCTACTTTAAAATTTGAATTGATTAATCTTGGTACTTCAGAAAAACCTTAGAATATCAACTTAGGTCTTGGTTTGGGATATGGAGAAAGGATATCATTCATTAATTTGCTCAGAAAATATAAAGATATCTTTGCATGGGATTATTCATATCTTAAAACATATGACACTTCCATAATTCAACATACCATTCCCATGATATCAGATGATAAACCTATCCAACAAAAACTCAGAAAAATTCATCCAAATCTAGAAAGTCAAATCAAATCTGAATTGAATAAAATGCTCAAAGCTAAAGTCATTTTTCCTATTAGACATTCCAAGTGGGTGTCAAACATGGTCCCAGTTAGAAAAAAGAATGGAGATATTAGAATTTGTATAGATTTTAGGAATTTGAATAAAGCCTGTCAAAAAGATAATTTTCCCTTACCTACCATGGAACAGATATTGCAGTTAGTTTCAGGATCTGAATTGATGTCTTTTCTAGACGGATTTTCAGGGTATAATCAGATCATGGTTCATTCTGATGATATATTAAAAACAACATTTAGAACAAAATGGGAAACATATGCATATCAAAAAATGCCTTTCGGACTAATTAATGTTGGAGCTACGTTTCAGCGTGCTATGGATATAGCTTTCAGAGGATTAATCAATAAATCAATTTTTATATACTTAGATGACATCACTTTTTATTCTAAGCATAGAAACAATCATATTAATCATTTAAAAAATATTTTCGACAGATGCAAAAAATATGGTA